>BLBF01000053.1:5833274-5847518 GCA_015471245.1 Laticauda colubrina
CTATGTCAGTTCACATAAATCAGTCCGTTGTTGTCTCTCCCGTTCGAACAATGCAGTCTTGATTCCAAGCAGTAATCAGGGATCATCAAAGCCAGAGAGAGTGAGAGCAAGCCGTAGACTTGCTACTTTTAAATGGTTTTCATAACCACTCCCACAATTGCTATTTTACAGTTAAAGCTGCATACACTAACTATGATTCATAGTTATTATTTCACCTAAAACAGTTAGGGTGAACAATGTTATCCCTAACAGGCTCCAAAGACCATTATTTATTTATTTGATTGGACGTCAACAGACTCCAGAGTGACCATGGGCGATTCACAAAACACCAAAAGAGATAAAATCAGAAAAATAATTCCATGTAATCTGAATAATATTTCACTCCGATGTAAACAAGTTACTTAAAGGTTATTAAAGTATGGAACTAAATACATAGGATCATGGAATTTGGATTTCACATAAGAATCATAAATCAAAGAACAGTGACAGAATAACCTATCCAAATTATATTACTTAGAATTTCTTTTTCCCTTTTTTAACCATTATCCTCTACAGCATTAAGTATATTTTTCTTCCAAGAACCCAACAGCCTGCGTAGTAGTTATTTCAATTTTCATAACCTCTGAATCGATTAAACTCACTTTACGTTCATTGCTAATCGGCTTCTGGGCTATTTTAGTGGAACCCAACAGGAAAGCAGAAAAAGCAATTCTGAGAAATGAGCTTGAGGTACTTTTTCCTCAACTGTCAGTTCGCACCTCAATGCACATGTCACATTTTTACATCCATTAAATTAAAATAGGTAACCAACCAGATTAGTGAGCCTAAATAGACCATATGTGAGCATATGGGGCGTGTATGCACATCAAAGGGAAAGAAAAACATAAAATATTATCCAAAATAGAATTAAAATCCATATCAAGAACTTAAGCCCATGTCACACTGCCCAACGGATGCAAAAAGGACACAGCAGAGGAGCAAAATGTTCCATCCGTTGTTATCCACTCTCAAAAGTGGCAAAAATTTGCATAACCGGAGCGGATAACACGGACGCGGGGAGGACGCAGGGTGGATGCAAAGCGGATGCGGAAAGGAAGCCCAGAAGATGGAAGTGGATGGGAGTGGATGGCGCGTCCGCTTGGCTTCCGGGGGACCTCAGCAAAGCGGACGCGGAACGGATACAGCGGATGCACAGGGGATGCACAGCGGAAGCCTAATGGATGCCTGGCATTAATTCCGCATGTGGGGAGGATGCATTGCATCAGCCCCGGGGATATAACGGAAGCACCTCGGAAGCAGGTCGCCATTCAGAGGAAAGACCTGCTGCCGGATGGATTGGCTGCCTTGCCTGCCCTGCCTGTATGTCTGCCTGCCAGCCTTGCTACCAGCCTTGCTACCAGCCTCGCTGCCAGCCTCCCTGCCATCCTCCCTGCCAGCCTCCCTGCCAGCCTCCCTGCCAGCCTTGCTGCCAGCCTCCCTGCCAGCCTTGCTGCCAGCCTCCCTGCCAGCCTTGCTGCCAGCCTGCCTGCAAGCCTTGCTGCCAGCCAGTCTGCCTGCCAGCCTTCCTGCCTGCCTTCCTGCCAGCCTTGGTTCATGTCTGCCTGCAGCCTTGGTGCCTGCCTCCCTGCCAGCCTCCCTGCCAGCCTTGGTGCCTGCATGCCTGCCAGCCTTCCTGCCTGCCTTGGTGCCAGCCTCCCTGCCACCCTTCCTGCCAGCCTTGGTTCCTGCCAGCCTCCCTGCCAGCCAGCAACCCCACAACCATGCGGAAGCACAGCAAGCCTCAGCCATCTGCTGCCAGCCCTGGCAAGAGGGACAGGGCTACCATCCCGCCCCCTGGCCCTCACTCTGGTTCTGCAGGGGCTTCTGCAGCACGGGCTCACTCTTCTGGGGCTGGGGCTTCTGCTGCTTCTGCTTCTGGAGGAGCTGATGACAAGCACTCCAGCACCAGCCACCACCACAGCACCTGCACCCTTCACCCTGAGACTGAGCGACCAAGAGGAGTGCCAGAGACTCATTTTTGTCTTATAGCTTGTTGTTAATAAAGTCTATTTTTGATTCACACACTTGCTTCATTTCTTTTCTTTTTTTTTAATAAAGTCTTGCTGGAAACTTTTAGAAATGGTTTAAGCCTTTGCATTCTTGTGGGATGGGTTGAGATAGATGTGGGATGGGTTGAGATAGCTGTGGGATGGGTAGGAATACCTGTGGAATGGGTAATAGCTGTGGGATAGATAGACCTCCAGTGCAAGTGTAGTGGGACTGTATGATCCACCCTCCCAGGTGCCACACCTATGGCCCTTTATTATCAATAATAATGTAATAATCATCCATACATGTCAACACAAACACAACTCTTTATTAAATGCCCTGATCATTGTAGGCCAACCAAACATACATGGACCAATCTCATCCGTGTGATGAGACAGGCTGAAGGAAGCATCCATTAAGCATCTACTATCCTGTCTTGCCACTCCACTGCTCCAGCTGGGGAGTTGCACCATTGTCTCAGGAGGTTGCGCTGCTTCTTCGCTTTATATGAGGCTCTGTTGGGGCCTTGCACATCCTCAGTGTCGATCAGGTTTCGTCCTTGCCTCCATTCCCCAGGATCCATGTCCCCATTGCCTTGCTGGAGGTCCACGAGCCTGTTCTGCAAGACTGGGTAGTGGGTGCGCATGAGATTGTGCAGGATGCAGCAAGCTTCCATGATCCTCCTCACGGTCTCTGGGCAATGCTGCATGGTGGTGAGAAGTACCTGGAACATGTTGACCAGGATGCCAAAGGCGTTCTCCACCACCCGCCTTGCCCTGGACAGCCTGTAGTTGAAGATCCTCTCTTCATGGGTGAGGAGTCTGGAGGTGTAGGGTTTCATGAGGTAGGTTGTGAGGGAGAAGGCGTCATCCCCCATGATGAAGTAGGGCACATCTTGTGGGTTGTTGGGCAGGGGTTCTGGATCTGGGACGCCCACCATGAGGTTGTGTTCCAGCTCCTCCTTGAGGTGACTGGCGTTGTATACCTGGGCATCTGAAGATGAGCCGTTGCCTGAAGCATCGATGTACATGAACTTGTAGTCAGCATCGACCATGGCGAAGAGGATGATGCTGAAGAAGCCCTTGGAGTTGAAATAAGTGTTAGAAGAGGCAGTCACATTCTGGAGTACATGTATATTTGCCTCTTCTATGAAACTGCCAAATTTTTAAGGCCATGTCAAGCACTTCAATGAAGAAAATTGAGTCCCTGCATATCTCAATGAAGATACAAAATTTGGTGTATCATTTAAGGTGATGAATTAGAAACTGGGAAAATGGGTTTTAATCTTCCTCTTGCATGAAAGCTTTCTTTGTGCCAATCATTCTCTGTCAGTCCCATCTACCTGACAAGGTTGTTGTGGGAAAAAGAGAATGCAGGAGAATTATGATCATTGATTGAGTTGCATAAAGACAAGACAAGACATAAATTTTAACATTACTCTCTATTGAGAAAGACTGCTCTCCTTCTTCATGAAAAATGGCTCATGTGATGTGTTGTCAGCAGGGCAGGGGTGGGGGTTATATTATTATTTTATTTTATTAATTTATTATATGATTCTCTTTTTCATTGGTTTTATTGCTTTTTATGTTAGGTTTTTATATTTTTGTGAGCTACCTTGAGTCACCATATGCAGATAGGCGGCAATATAAATTTTCTTAAACAAACAAACAAACAAATAAAAGCTATTTTAGGGTTTAGAATATATGTGTGTGTGTTTCTTCTTTAAAATTATGGGAAATTGTGTCAGTATTGTTTGGGCTATTCTGGATAGAGGTGATTTCAGAGATACAAGAAATGGAGAGACCATGAGTAGCATTGGGACTGTAGGTAATGAATCCTACTCTATTGAAAGAATAATAGAACAACAGAGTTGGAAGGGACCTTAAAGATCTTCTAGTCCAACACTCTGCTCAAGCAGGAGACTCTATACCAGTGGTGGCTAACTTTTTGGGGTTCCGATAATTGCGTGCCCACTTGTCTGCTCGTGTGCCATCACCCAGAAGGCAATGTGCATGCTCCCCATGCCTCCTGAACATGCGCATGCAACTTGCATGACCCATGCTGCGTGTTTCTGCAAATGCATGAGTGTCTCCTGTGCTTCACCGCACCGCAGTGCATGCGTGCCAGATACCTGACAATCTGCTGTCAGGCAGGTAGTGCGCATGCATGCGCAGTAGACCTTTTCTGGGAGAGGGCTCGCGTGCCGGCATTAATGGCTCTGCATGCCACTTCTGGCATGCGTGCCACAGGTTCACCACCATGGCCTATATTATTTCAGCAAATGGCTGTCAAATTTCTGCTTAAAAGCCTCCAGTGCTACAGCTCCCTCAGCTTTTGAAGGCAAGCCATTCCACTGACTAATTGTTTTCACGGAAATCTCTCCTTTTTAGGTTTCTTCTCTCCTTGATTAGTTTCTATCCACTTCTTCCTGTCTTGCCTCTGATGCTTTGGAAAATAGGTCCCCCCCCCCCCCCCGCTTCATTATAGCAACCTCTCAAATATTGGAAACATTCAAAAAACTACTTTTTTACTCAAAAACACTGAATTCAATACAAGAAAATGGAAAAATCACAAGAGGTGCCTGCATGGGAAAAATCTTCCATTTACTTCTTGCAAAATTTTATTTGCTCTTCCCTGCTATTTATTTGGTGGATCTCAGAGGTATGTCTGCACAGCAAGCCTAGCAATGATTTGGCTTTGGCTCTGGCAAATAAGCTTTTCATTAGGCCTGGATTCTGTAAGGGTATTTCCATTCTCTCATAATGTACAAAGATTCTTGCAGCAAGAGTCTTGTGTGCAATGAAACTCATTCCACCTCTCTGATCATTTAATCCACTTATCAGAATCAGATTTTTGTTCTTAAATAAAATATCCAACTTCAGGGAAGTGGAAGGTGTGCTATGATGATAAGACTATTTTCAGTCTACCAAGAAAGTACTGGGGCTGGCTGGAAATATAAAGCAACTTTAATCTTTAGCTGTGATGTGTCTGAACTGAGGTCTTTCTTTCTATCTCCTCCCCCCACCTCCATTCAATGTATAACTCTCCTCCGCCCATGCAATAGATTGCAGGGACTGAATTTCTTTTGTTGGAAAGCTAAGTCCTGAAGAATATTATTAGAGCTTTACACTGAGCTAACTAGGAGGGAAAGGATTATTCAGGAGCAGTTAGGAATTCTTCTCCTGCCTTCTTTTGTTTCAATGATAGCACCAACTCTCTGAATGTTCTATGAGGAACAAATGTCTTCCAAGGACAATGGTAATGTGGATCCTTCTAGCTAAAGACATATTTCATTTATTTTCAATTTCCTTTGGCTTCTGTGATTGACAGCTGAAGAGTGGCTCCTCTTCCTTCCCTTTTATCCCATTTGATAAGAGCAAGGCCATGAAAGGACAGATAAGCTCCTGAGATCACACCTGAGCCTCATTGCCTCTCTTGGCAGCTTTAGTTTTCTGCCTCAGGCTCTAGATTGCCCCAAACTACAAGCCAGATGGATCAACATCCCTCAATAAAGGACAGAGAGCCATAAATCACATCAACTTCAGAAAACATTTTAATTTAAAAAATGACATAACAGCAGCTTTACTGCACATAAAAGAAAACAGCTGTGGTTCTCCCCTCTGTGTCCCCCTTCCCTCCCATCTCAGATCTTTTTCTTCAAAACCCATTTCATCTGAAAGCTTTTATCTGTTTTCCCAGAAACCTCCAGCAATTTCATCTAAAGCCCTATCTTATCACTGGTCAGGGATATGGGTATATCTGGGCCATGCCAGCAGATTCGGAAGATACATAATTAAAGAAATAAACAATACTGACAAAAAATGTTTTACTGACACTACATTGTTGATGGCAAAGACAAAAATGTTTTCATCTCCAGAAGGATATGCATTTGTGAACAATTGTGTTGTTACAGTTGTAATGATAAGACTGTTGCCTTTGATGCTTCATAATTCCTGGCAATTCACAGTGCTCACTTTGCAGGAGTGTGACACATCGAGATATACGGCTTCAACATCTCCTGGCCTGAAGCAGATGGTCAGTTCTGATAAAAGCAGCTCACAGCAGTCCTGTGAATATTTCTTTACTTTTCCAAAAATAAAGGGAAAAATAGCACTAGCACTTGGACTTCACATATAGCTTCACAGTGATTTACAGCCCCTCTAAGAGGTTTACAGAGTCAGCCTATTGTCTCCTGTTAGGAATGATAGTCACCTAACAGTTGGGTTGGCAATATATAAACCAGGATAGTTATTAATACTATTGTATTTTTAAGACAATGCTGTAATTGTGATTGGCTGAGGTTCCTCCGATGGCCATAAGATGGAGCCAGAAACCTGGTTTGTTCTCTTCTTGCATTTTCCCTTTTGCCTGAATGTCATTCTGCTTGAATTGTGTGAGTCTTGCAACTGTTCACAAATTCCATTCACTGAACTTTGTTTATGATACTGGACTTCGTTTTTGGATTATCCCTGGACTGATTGTATTGAATACTACTTGCTTTAACCATGTATGATTTGGACTGTTTGTTGGACTTTGTTTACCTGTTTACAGGAAATAAAACCTACATTTTATTATTCAGTGTATCTGTATGCTGTTTGTGTGTTATTCAACACCACTCTCACTATGTTTCCCTGAGTACACTCATTCTCCTAACAGGGAATACTTCAATAGTATTGATAAAAGCAGCTCACAGCAGTCCTGTGAATATTTCTTTACTTTTCCAAAAATAAAGGGAAAGATAGCATTAGTACTTGGACTTCACATATTGCTTCACAGTGATTTACAGCCTCTCTAAGAGGTTTACAGAGTCAGCCTATTGTCTCTAACAACCTGAGTTCTCATTTTACTGACCTCGGAAGGGTGGAAGGCTGAGTCAACCTTGAGCCAGTCAGAATTGAACTCCTGGACTGAGCAGTGAATTAGCCTGCAGTATTGCATCCTAACCACTGTGCCATCACCAAATTACATTTTTTGGAAAATATAACTTCATTATATGTAAACATTTCTGTAAACATAGAGTGAGTTCTTATTATAACTAACAGAAAAAATACATATGCATTATAGTAAGTCTATGAATGGCATATAGTAAATCTAAGAATGTTTCTTTTTCTTTCTAGTTTATTATCTAACAAGTAACTATTCTATCTCTTCAACCGAAAAAAATATTTAAAGTTCCTTTTCGTCATCATTAGGACTTTTGCATCCCACCCTCATTGCTCCTGCAACCCAGTAATCATTTCTCAATGTACTTCAGCAGCCAAGGCAATTTTCTTTCAGTTTAGCTACATCGCAGCTTAAATATTAATACTCCTATTTGGCAATTTGTGATGCTGAAGTTTCAGAGATTTGGCTGCTGGGCTGTTTCCCATTCCCAAGAACTGTCATCTCTCTTTGCCTCCAACTATCTGGATCTGTACTGGAAGTTTAATGGTAGATTTCAAAGGTGACTAACAAAGAACCTAATCTTAATCATTTAATCAGTTTCTGACTTACAGCCTCTGGTTTGTTTGGTCTTGCAGTGTGACTTAATTTTCCTTGCTTGTATAAGCAGCATTCATTGCCTTATCCTGTTTCCCAGCCTCAGAGCTTAAATGAGCCATCACTGTCTCTTTCCTCTTACAAACATAACTGAAGTAAAAGTACCTGAAACATTATACTATAGTGCTCTCTCATCTCAGTTTTCTATGGCAATGTATTATAGCACAGGTGTCAAACTCTCTGCATCATGTTGCCGTCACATGACGTATCACCGCATTTTTCTCTTTCCAGAGCTGGAGTGGGTGTGGCCTGTGTGTGACACATCCAGCCCATCAACTGCCAGTTTGACACCCCTGTATAGGAAGAATAACATGTTTAGTAAATGGCTTTTTTCTCTTTCTTGCATGTGTGTATATGCATATGTGTGTATATGTGTTGGGCATTAACATATGGCATGTATGTTAATGTTCACCTATGTTCACCTATGAAAAAGGTGAAGGATTTTAGATTACTACAACTACTTATACTACTATTACTACTATTTCTGTGTGAGAAGGAAGAGGGTTTCCAGAATCATGTAGGAGATATAGTATGTGAGAATTAAAAGTAAATAATGATAAATGCAAACTTCAATATATAAGCATGACTACATCAGAAATGTACACATTTCCTAGAAAATATGCTTTAGGGCAGGAATTAGAAGCCTTTTTACATTGTGAAGTAAAATAAAAATGTTTCAGTGAAATAAAAGTTTACAGAAACTGAGATTGTTAGCTGAGTGTGTTAGTTGAGATAGTTAACTGAGTATGTGTATAGATATAGGTACTGATGAAATCAAATCAAACTTAAGTATTATCTCATTCATGGAATTTATGGAGGTCCACAGTTTCCTCCATTTGTATTCCCTGACCTGGAGAAACTAGGATGGAGAAGATGCATACATGGATACAGCTTCTTTTTATTTTTATTTTAATCCAGGCTTGTATAGGATGGAGCCCTAATGCTTCCTTTGTCAATGAATTCTATCTCTCTATTCTTTGGTTGTTGAGAACTCCAATTAATTAAGAAACTATATTTGGAATTAAGCACAATTTTATGTGCTTCAGAGCCCTAATTATATGTGATTCAATATTACAGAGTTAACATTCAAGTGAACAGGTGTAGTCATTTCCCACAAATCTCCCACACAGCAAAAGCAAATGATTGAGTAAACACAATGTGTGGACCTATGTGATTTAAGCCTGTATCTGATTTCATGAGCTCATGCTTTCAGACAAATAAGGATGAATACATGTTTATTCAATGACTTTACTGCAGTAATCTGACTGATTCCAGGATCTGAGTAGAACAATCCTGAATAGATATCAGAATGCACTAGCACAAGAATATTTCATTATATTCTGTATCTTATAGATGAAAATAGGAAGGTATTCTCTCTCCCAAGAGGAATGCCTCTTTGAAGATGATGCCTTTTATACATATATGTTCATCTCGTAACAAAAATGAGGCATCCACTTTGCTTCATCACCATGCTATATATTTGCAAATTCACATTTTAATTGATAGTTTAAACAACTAAAAAACAAATGATTAATCACATTACACTTATTTTGGACAGAGCTTGAGTCCTGTGAACTCCAATTTTATGCACAATGGATATTTATCATATGGCTGGTTAATCTAAATTCTCTAGCTTTTTCTATAATTTCTAGAGCCTTGGATTGATTTCAAGTAAAATGGCATGAATTATTCATGGCAAATGATGGCAGTTTATAATGAGGAAAGGTATATTGGCCATTTTTAATACAGTAAAGCAACATTTATCCTAAACTGATCTGAGTTTGTACAGTTTGAATGATAACTAATTACACTGCAAGAAAAGGAAAATCTATATCTATCTAGGCACACTTTCTATGTCTCTCACACATACACAGTTAAACATGTTAAAGTATCGACATCTCACATGTCACAGCTTGTCCTTCTTCAAGGTGACATAATTTTTCAAAGTGTATAGAATGAAATGAACAGAACTGTAGCATGAAAGATGATGAGATTCAAAACAGTTCATTATACTTTCCATTGAAGTTTATGACAAGATAACAGAATATAAGCTTAAATAAGAATATAATATATTCAGCAATTGCCAAGCATCTGATGAAAATCACTCCTTCCTGCGTAAAGTTAACCCATCCTATGTAAGTTATAAGTCTAGGAATACTTCAATGAATGTTCAAAATGGAATCCACTAACGCTGATGAAATCTGTCTTTCTCTTATCGTTGCCTCCAGAGTTCAAAACTGGACTTAATTAAAGAATGCTTGTTGCCTCTGAATCTGCAAATAACCTCAGTGCATAGATTTCTTGCACATGTTAAAATTACATAACTATTCAAGGAATTAGCCAGAAATTTTTTTAGAAAAATCCCAGTCATTTCATTAAGAAGCTTTCAGAGATGGTAATATTTCAATACTCTACCATTCTGGAACAATAAACATAAACAACAGAGTTAAGAATATGCCAAGGCCCAAAGACGTGCTGTTTGACATCACAATAATCATAATAGCTGAAAGCTAGAAGCTGCCAAAAACAGTTGGCTATTTCAAATCAGAGTGTTAAATGTAAGATGCAACTAGATGTATCTGATCAGAATAGCCAATTCCCAGTGGAAGTTCACAGACACACTTGCTTGTCTTAAGGACCAACTTTAAAGAGTATTGTGGTAGAAGCAACAAAATGCTGCAGTGCCATGGGCATTGTTTCTATTTCAAGCTGCTTATGCGAGTGAATGGTTCCTTTGGACTTTGATAAATTGAGAATGGCTACAAAGAGAAGTCAGGTGACAACTTGGAGATAAAATATTCTTTGTTTTCTTAGCTTTTACATTGGCTCCTGAAGGCACTTCTCAGGGAGCCTAGGTATTTGTATGGATCTTTCAAAATGCTTACTGTAGAATAAGAACAATTCCTGACTAGAAAAATGTAGGGAACTCTATTTCAGAGATGTTAAGAACAAAAACATCTAGAACTACAGTATTAATAGGCAGAAAAGACAAAATTAAGACAATCAAATGCTGACTCATTCACTAGGTCTTTTTTTTTTTTTTAATGAAAGGACAGGATTGTCTCCATTTTGCCTTTATTGTCAGAATTGTTTCTTTTTCTCAAAGAATGGCTGCAAGTCATGCAAAACTAAAGGCCCAGGCAATACCAGCTAAACTGGAAGCTAGATATTTTAGCAGTAATTGAATTATCATCTATTGGTGAAATTCAAACTGTGTTGAAGAAAGAATTGACACAGAAAAACATAGGTGATTCTCTGCTGTTATTGCATCTGTGGATAGCTGACCTGCAGTCCTGGTTTAGATGACACATGGCTTCTTAGCTAGAGGAAGCTCAAAGAACCCTTACCCAGGCATGTGAGCCAATAATTTGTTTAATTCTATCAGACAAAGAATTAAATAGAATTTGCCTATCTATCAGACAAAGTCACTCAAATTTTCTCACAGTTGGACACTGGCCTTGTTGCAAATCCAGAGAGGATGCCTGGGGAGAAATCTTGCCCAGCTGTCTGGGAATGGTTCAAATCTGTTGGGTCTGATAGTATAGGCAAGGCCTTTATGACTAGGAGCTCAATTACTTGCTCCTTAACTACATGACCCTCCTGGATTGTTAAAGGAATCTGAAGGGGTTGTTATTGTGTGAGACTGTTATACCAGTGATTAAGACTTCTTTGAGTTAAGGGGAGGGGGCTTTGCTCCTTTATCTCTCAAGGAAACATGGGTTTTCTCCCTCCTCAAGAAGCCATCACATACTGGATAATTTCCATTCAATATCTAACTTCCCCTTTTTCACAAAGGGGGATTAGAAGATGGTTGTAATAGCAGTTTAGAAGACTTTGGATGAAGTATCTGGGTCATTTTCGGAATGGATTCAGATGTGAGTATGGGATGGAAAAAAACATTGGTTGCATTTTGGGATGATCTCTGGGGCAAGATGGGGGTTGTGAATTAAATGATACTGTGCATATCTTATCTCAGTATCTGAAAGGGGTGAGGATCTGGATGGGAAACAACAGGCTTCAATTGAACTTTGGAAAGACTGTGTGGTTTGGGCATTTGATTCTAGTCTGTGCCATCTTTAAAGCTAGATGGTTTCACTATCCCAAATAGACCCAGCATGCAATCTGGGAGTCCTTTTAGACTCATGACTCTTGCTTAAAAACAGGTGGAAGTCATGGCTAAGAGGACGATCACTCAACTCTATATCAGGCACTGGTTGCACCCATTTCTAGACTAGAAGGGAGGGGCTGCCCTTGAAGAATATCTCAAAAGTTAACTGGTTCAGAATGTATTAGCATGGACAAGTGTGCATGTTTCTAGTAGAACATACATTGCACTTCTGCTCTTAAACCTGATTTGGTTACAAGTCTGTTTCCAGATCAATCCAAAGTTTTAGTTTTGATCTTTAAAGCCCTATAAGGCATGAGATTTAATTTTTAGTGAAATGCCTCTTTTCAGTTACATCTGCCCATTCCACTGACAGGACATGCTTTGAGTCCCCTTGGCTATGGAATATATTTGAAGAGGTCTAGATGGCAGATCTTTTCTGCTGTTGTTCACTTTACAGGATATTCTTTCCCCTTCCTGAAGTTGGTTTTTGACTTTCTAGAAATCTGTCAAAGTCTGGGTGTGTAATCAGGCCTGGGGACTGGTGAAATAATAAGGTGGCTCCATTGTCATTAATATTTCCTCTTTGCCCAATATTTCTTCTCTTTTTACCTTTGTGTTTAGTTATACTTTGAGTCACTTGTGAGAGGAGCGACTCTGTAACTCTGATGAATAAATAAGTGACCAAATATATTACAAATATATATATTGCAACTCAATAGAGATTCCACTCAACCACTCATGATTGTATGCGGTTTTGATCCATGCTCACCACTGAAGGACCCTGAGCCACCTCGATTCAGAGCTTTAGCCTCCCCGTAGAGGTGATGAAGAAGGGGGCACCATCAGTGGGGTTGAGGAGAGCCGCATCTCTCCTCCTCGGCTGGCCATTATCCCTTTCCCAAAGGCGGTTGCAGCAGTGGTCAGAAATGGCCACCTCAAAGAAGAACCCGACTTGACAAGATTGTGCAGGAGAAAGTTTAAAGGAGAAAGTTTGACTGACCGGGTTGAATGGAGAACATCTATTTAAGGTACCTGGAACCTGAATTTTAAAGACTAATACTATTCCTAAAAAAGATTTTAAGCTGCGAAAGATAAAGGAAACAGAATTGGCTTTTTTCCTTCTAACATTGACAGTTTTAACTGACTTGGAACATTAAGAAGAAATTCGAATAAGAAATTGATATTCATCCACTTTGACATTAATAGGCTATTTCTAGCTGAAAATAAAGTGTCAAAGGGATAAAGATTCTTGGATAATTTAAAAACTTTCTTTAAAAAAGAAAGCAAGCAGTGGAGGAAAAAAGGAAAAAAGAGGGTGGAATCTGGAAAATGGAGGAGAGCACCTAGAACTCATATATGTGTGTGTGTGTGTGTGTGTGTGTGGTGTGGTGTGGTGTGTGTGTGTGCTGTTCAGCTTCCTTCCGGTATTATCCCACATCATTGTAGTGCTTTCAAAGTTGAAGCAACGTTTCAGCAGAATCTCATCTGCCATCATCAGGCTTCTATATTGAGTTTGTATGTGGGTCAGGTCTCACAGCTGTTGGTTTTAAATTTGAGGCTAGCCTATCCTGATAGGTTGGGAGTCTTGGTCTGTGTTTATTGGACTTGGAGTTTGTTTGATTGGTGTTTCTGGTTTCTTCTGTCTGTTTTGTGGCTTTGATTGGCTGGCAACACTCTGTTCCTGTATTGGAGGCTTTCAGTGCAGCTTGGCTTAGTGTGAAAGGACGGCTGTTATCTATTAGGAAGCCAGGTTTCATCTGGGTGCTTGGTGGGGGGGTGTTTGAGCTGGAGGCATCAGAGGGAGTCTGTTTGTGCCCAGGTGTGGTGTGGAGATCTTTCTATTTGAGAGTGCAGGCTTCCAAATGATTGACAGTCTGCTGGAATCATCTCTTCTATTCATGCTTTCAGGTCTTTTTTCAATCTCTATGGCTTCTCTGATGATTCTGTGGCTGGGGTTTTCTATAGTGGCTAGGGTTTTGGTGCCACTGAAGTTGATGTTGTGACCTGTGGTTTTCATGTGTTGGACTAGTGAGGAGGTGTGTTCCAGCTTTTTTACTGCATTTTTGTGTTCATCCAGGCAGGTACTTATTCTTCTATTGGTCTGTCCAATGTATGTGGCCGGGCATGATGCACAGGGAACTTTGTATATGCCTTGGTTTTCCAGGTCAGTTTTGTCTTTGGGGTTTTTAAGGATGGCTGCAATTTTTTTGTCTGTTTTGAAGGCAGTCTTGATGTGATGTTTGGTTAGTATCTTCATGATTTTGTCTGTAGTACCTCTTATGTAGGACAGGACAGCTGTTCCATAGGTCTGTTGGCCTTCTAGGTATCTGTTATGTCAACCAATCAAGAAATGACAAGACAGCCAACCTCTCCATCAGTATATATAGGGAGATGGCAGCTCCGATCATGCTTTGCTCGCACAAGCATGAAACTGAAAGCACCAGCCTGAAGATGGCGAGTGGGACCTCATCGAAACATTACCAAGCTGCCCTCAATCTTACATGGGAAAAGACCCAAACATGCATCTATATCTATATCTATATCTATATCTATATCTATATCTATATCTA
>BLBF01000053.1:5847528-5888672 GCA_015471245.1 Laticauda colubrina
TATCTATATCTATATCTATATCTATATCTATATCTATATCTATATCTACATCTACATCTACATCTACATCTACATCTACATCTACATCTACATCTACATCTACATCTATATCTATATCTATATATCTATATCATCTATATCTATATCATCTATATCATCTATATCTATATCTTTTTATCTCACACACTCATACTTTCACAGTTTGCAGTGAATGCTACAGTTCTTCTCTACAAATCAAATCTATGAGGGAAAAAAAATGAAAGAGTGAAAGGAAATGGCCATGCAGCATAATCACATATATTTGCTATATAGACTTGTGATGTATGTTTCAGGGTTCTCACTGTTGATTTTTTCCTTTGAAAATTTTAGCATGGGAACTGAAATACTAATAATGCTAACTGTTCCTTATGATATATAGATGCACATGATTGTCATGGGAAGGAAAGAAGTCCAGCTATTCAATTCTTCATTCTTTAAGGGGAGAAGGAGATTAATCTTTTTCTCTGCTCCCTTCCAGTTTTTATAGGTCAATTCAAAGTAGTAGACTAAAGTAGCAGTCTTTCAAATTTAACATTTCTTAAAAGGAATAATAAAGAATAAAAATCTTAGATACTGGTCGAATATATTTAAATATCTGCATTAATTCCACCCCCACCCCCCCACTTCCAAAGTTAATCAGAGGATGTTTATGACGTTTAGGCCACAATTCTAAAATTATTTGCTTTATTGGAAAAATATAGGGGTGCACAGCTTGTACTGGTTGGTGAGCAGTACTCAAATTTTCTTTTAAAACTCTGCCGCATAAGATTCAAAATGCTCCATGAACTTCTGGCTAATCGGTTATCATAGTTATTCAACAATGTCTTTTTTAAGTTTATTCATTTTCATGTACTCTTTGCACTTCAAATTATGACTAAGAGTCACTCACTTTCCTGGATAAATTCCAGGAAAACATTTAATTCACAAATTGTTTTTATAATCTTGACCTTCATAGCTTTATGTGGTCTCTTTTTCTCTCTTTGTTGCAGTGCAACATGGAAAAGAAAAAAAAGTAACTACAATGTGGTAAAGGTTATAACTGCTTTCTAAGTATGAACAGCAGACTCTGTTAGAATCCTTTAATGCTTTGTATAATTGCTTAGCATTAATTCTCTGGGAGAAACACTGAAGTGACCTATTCAGGCACTGAGAGATCTTAATTTCTGTAGTGCTGAAAGAAGCAGAGCTTACATGATAATACTATTAATTATGGCATGCTTACATGGTGGCTTTAACAGTGGACAGCAAGGTATTCAGAGCATCCACTGGTACTTGGGAAGCTATATCTGTAAAAATTTACTAGCTAAATTTTACATATCAGTAAGAATCTATTGAATTTTTTTTCTTTTGAAAACTAATCAATTGCCATTTTTCTCAAGTTATAAAAAGAATCCCAAGAATTTGCATTTACATTTCTTTGGAATGTAACATCTATGTCCAAAGGAATACCCATTTCTTTTAATCTTATTCTTAATCTTGACCTTGAGTTACATATTCCTCACATTGAATTTATGATAAGTAGATAAATAATTATAATTATTTGTCCATTTGTTTTTCCAAGAAAATTAAACTTTTAGGCATCAATCCTTCAGTGATATTACTGTTGATCTGGTGATACACAATAGCAGTAGAACATTTTATGAACAAATCTGGACCCATTGTAGGTTTAAAAAAGGAAGATCAAAATAGAAACAAATGTCTAATTAAGCTTTAGGATCAAATATTTGCTTATAAATCAATCCCAACCCCAGTAATGGCATATTTTATCAGCAGCAACAAGTAAGGATAAGCTAGAATGTGTGGCACGGAACTATTGGTACATATACCCTGTGCTGATACACATAAAGCACATACTTTACCAAAATTGAAAAGAATAGCCATAAAGTTTGAAGGACAAATAAATAATGCTTATCGCTCGTCTCCGAATCTTAATAACTCTAGTTGCATAATAAGATATAAATACAGCTTTCAGAAATATATAAGAACATAAGAAAAATGTTCTTAAATCAAAATAACTGCCCATCTAGTCTATGCATTCAATGTCATGCAGTAGCCACACAGAAATTTTCAGCATCACATTATGAACAGCAGGGAATGAAGCCCTCCCTATCAATTCAAATTTAAGGTGTTTTTAGGAGAATTGTCAGGCTTTTCTGTTGGCAGCTTAAACTGAATATAATTAATTCTATAAATGTGTATATCAGAAATCTGATTATGATTTGATGTATTGAGAAGACTCTACCTTATTAAGAAGAAAGTTAAACTAATAACACTAGCATTCTAGTGAGTACTTGATTTTCAACTGAGAATCCTGTATATAGGCAGATTAGCATAGAAAGCTTCAGGATATTTTTCTCTTGATCTTTCAACGTAAAGAAAATAAGCTTGTTCCCTTCTAGAAAAAAAGAGCAATATGCACCTGTTGATTGTTTGAGAAATGGTTTGTAGACTTATTATCAAATTTAAAATCAGCTTTCACATCTGTGATTCTGGAAATAGTCACTGTTGATAGTCTGTTCCTTCATGAATTTTTCCATTTTCTTTCAAAGCCACAGAAATTGATAACATCTGATAGTAAAAAGTTTAAGTATGTGTGTTATTAAAGAGGAAGGGAGGGGGGAAATATCCCAAACTGAAAAGCCTCTGAATGCTGTAGTGTTTCATCATAATGAAGGTACTGTGGCCCCTCAATTATTTTGACTGCTTTTTAAACATATTTTTTCAAGTTCCATAACACAGTATTCATTTTCAGAAATTGATATAAACAATTTACATCTGTGGATATAAAGCCAAGAAATGGCACAGGCAGCATTATTCAGATGCAGTTCTTGAAGATTTATTAGCCAGTAGGAAGCATCAGTCACATTAAAGATTCATCCTTATTTACCACAAAATATCACAATGTCAACGTGTGAAAGTCAAGTAGAAACTATGAACATGAAGTCAAGATCATGGCATAATGTAATATCTGATAGCTTAACTTCCAGGTCATTCACACTGATGGCTCATGGGCCAGATGTGTCACATGCAGGCCACACCCACCCCACAGTGGTGGGATTTGGTTTTTTTTACTACTGGTTCTGTGGGCATGGCTTGGTGGGAGTTGCAGGCAAGGCCACTGTAAAATCTCCAGTCAGAGGCTACATGTTCTCCCGAACTGGTCAGAACTGATGAATGTACCACTTCTGCCACTTTGGTTCCGTAAAGGCAAAAAATGTCACGATATGTCACAATACATCACATGATGCAATCTAGTTTAACACCCATTGCTCAAGAGAAAGTAGGCTGTACATATCATTATGATAGCTTCTTGCAGAGGAATTTGTTCATATGTTTCTTATTTACATGTTGAGGGCTCTGGCTAATTAAGTCTAAATCTATCAAAATGTGACTCTGCAGACTGAAGCATAATATCTGTAACTGCAGTGGATTAGAAGATTAGATTCTTGTATCTGATCACCAGGCCATTATCAAATTGAAGATTTGTCAGGCGTAAGAGGAATAGATGAGCAAAGATTTAAAATATAAAAGGAGAAAGATATGGCACAAACAGTCTGTGGAGGAATTCCAGGTTTATCCTCTTTTCTATTTTCCTTCTTAAAATGACCATCAGTATAAAATAGTGACAGCAGGATTTACTAGGATAATTTAGAAATCAATTGGGAGTGTTTGCAGAATGTGGTGCACTGACTATTTGATCACATCATTTTGGCCTTATTGACCACACCATTATCTTGCAGACAACCCTGTAATTAACACAGGGAGACCTAAGATTATAAATTTTGGTTACTAATATTTTGCCTTTACTAAGAATCTCTTCAAATACCTGATATTTTACGACAGCATCATGTGACATATCAGGACTTTTTCCCTTTTGCTAAACCAAAAGGTGTGGGCATGTTTTGGTTTGGCCACGAATTTGACAGCCCTACTTTAGAGCAGTGTTTCTGAACCTTGGCAACTTTAAGATGTATGAATTTCAATTCCCAGCATGCTGGCTGGGAAATTCATAAAATTAAAATCCGCACATTTTGACCACAGCCAAAGTTCAGAAATAATATTATAGAGATTTCATTGGAAACTTTGCATCAAGAAAGACAGGATAAAGCTAGGTCTAAGTTGTTTCTCTGACAGTGAAATCCCCAGTTACTTTTATTCCAAATTGAATTTACTGCTTCTCCTATACAAAAGGCCCCAGAGCCATCACTTAAAGTCTTAATTGTACAGAACTAGATTTGCATATGTTTTAGGGAAAGGAATAGTATAAACTGGGTCTCTGTGCAATTTGGTTATTCAGATTTTCTACATTATATTACTAGTTCAATTCAAAATGGAGAAAAGAAGCTAATTTTCGTTAAATGCAGAGATACAGTCCTAGCCTGGGAAATGTACAAATAGTAGCTTTGTAAGAATTTGTCACACTGAGTTTCTTGTGTGCACAAGGCCTCCAGCTAAACTTATGACAGCAATAAATATGAGTGGAATGTTATTTGAGCTCTGACTTCAGGAATAATTTTGTTCTCAGCTACTGCATTCAGAACAGTGAAGAATAACAATAACCACCATTTGGTATGGCTTGGATTTTGGAAAGAAGCAAGCAAGTCCTAATCCTTATTTACTGTTGCCAAAGGAGATCTCAGTGTTCACTATTCTTCAGGAACTGCTATTGTATGAAAGTGAGTAAGACAAGCATCTGTTAGTTCAGCTGAGAAAAGTCAAATGGGAAAAAAAAAACCTATTCAAAATCTCATTTCAACTACAGAATTGCTGCTATTTATTTTCCATATGCCACTAACTGGACATTGGATTAATATATCAAGCCTGAAGATAGAGAAATGGGAATCTGCAGAAGACATTTTAAAACAAGGGTAAAAGAGTTCCTGTGGGTTTTAGTCTAATTATAGAGGAAGGTGCTTGTATCTGATTCAAGGCCATTAAGTGATCTCTGTCCAAAGACATTTCCATGGTCATGTGGTCAGCATGTCAGAAACACTGTTATCTTACCACCAAAATGGTACCTATTTGCATGCTTTCAAACTGTTAAGTTGGCAGGAGCTGGGGTGAGGAGCTCATCCCATCGCATAGAGCTCAGGTCTCGAACCCAGGCTGTCGACTTTCCAGCCTACAAGCCCAGCATCTTAACCCTTGAGTCACCATGCTGACTTTGCAGGAAGACATGCACTAATATATTCTATAGCTCCACTAAAATTACTCTAACAATTTAAGTTCCCAGCAACTTGGGAAGAGAAAGATTTGAGATGGGTTTACAAGAACAAAATTAAACAAACTCTCAGAAGCTGGAAGCTAGAAGTACTTTATCACTTTATGATGGGATTTCTTCATCATTTTCCTTATAATTGGGTTTTTCCTATGAACAACAAAAACAATATGCTGAGATTTTAGGAGTAGAGGAATGAGGCTAAGAGGTTATCACTGCTCCCTTTGACTTGGTCTGCACCTCTCCAAGGAAGGTACATCACATGGTTTGAGAAACCCTGATCTATGTAGTAACTCAGAGTTGATACCAGCTTGATGGTATATAATCAATCATGTAGCAACATTTTAAAAATAATTTGTAAGAGAATGAAACAATTTTTGAAATTTAATTTAAAATATTTTCTATTTTAAATTAAATATTACTAAAACTTACATTTCCATGAAGGTAGCAAATCAGCTTTGCACATGGCAGCTCAGCTGCTAAGTCACATTATTAGTGAGATGGATGGCATAGAAATTTAATAAACACATAAACAAATAATTTTACAGGTATATTGTTCCTATTGGAAAGTGCCCACAGATCCTTCTATAGATAGTTAAGTAAGGTCTGGGAGTACAACTTTGATGTCCAAAATAGCTTCATATTTTAAAATAACTATAATGCAGAATTTAATTCAACTTATTCAAGTTTTGGATTATGACTCTGTATATTCATATATACCATATATACATTTCTATTAATATGAAATCTTCAATTGCTCATACAGAAATTATTGCAACTCTTAATTTATACTACGTTGATTATTTCTGTTGTAATTCATCTATTACTTGGATTTTAATAGTATTTAAAACAACAAAGAACATTCATTCATACTTGAATGAATTACTAAAAATTTTAACCTAAGTCTATGAGACTTGCAAATTCCATTTATTTACTTTGTGTTTTATTCTTCATTTTTGGCCTTTCTTTTCTGTCTTTTTACTCTTATTTTTTTCTTTTGAAAAAGGAAAACTTTTTTTTTCTTTTCTTAATAAAGGAATTATTATTAAAAACAATAATGACAACAATAGTAAAGCTTACCTATGAAACTTTTAACAATGCATACAGGTAGTTATCTCTTTATGACCACAATTGGACCAAAATTTCCATTGCTAAGCAATGCGTTCATTAAGTGAATCTGGATTTTGTTTGATTAAATTGAGCTTAGTCATATTATAGCTCTACCAAAACCATATAAAATAATATTCTTGATGAACCAATTTGATAAACTGAGAATATCCTTTCCAGTTTTAATATTAATCTTTCTTTTTATCATGACACAAAGAGCAGAAAAAGTAATCGCACTAACTATAACCCTAGAATATTTTCCACTTAACTTTTCCAACAATACAAGATAACCTGACCTTAGTTTTCCTTCCTATCTACACTCAATACTTTAATCTTGTAACTCTGAGAGCCTTTCCACACTACAGAATTTAAGGGCTATTCATTGATGTTTAAGTTAGCCAAATAACTATACCAGCATGAAATTTACTTTCTATTGCTTCTTTTCCTAGTTATGGTTTCTCTGACATCTCTCCAAGGTAATATGTGGCACAGGTCAGGATTTTATTTATCTTGAACTTGTAGTTGGATGAAATAAAAAGAAAAAGAAAATGCACCTTTGATATCAAATACAAGTAACAAAACTTAAAGCTGTATCTTACATTGGATGAGAATAAAATGAAAGTAATGTCATGAGGACAAGATTTTGTCAAAGTTAAGTGAAAATGAGGACATTTGATTTTAATTCCCTATATACACCCTATCCGACTCCATTGTTACAGCCTCAACCCCTCACAGTTTCAACCTCAAATTGTCTACCATGGACCTAACCCCATTCCTAAGAGGTCCTGAAAGAGGGTGTGCATAAGTGCACCAGTGTGCTTACCATCTCTGTCTTACTGTCCCCTTTTGTATTTACTTCCTTTATTCTTGTTTATGTTCATACTTATATGTCAGCTGTGCTCCATTCAAAATCCAAGAAAGAAATACTTAGACTCCATTAATCAGAGAAAAGATATCTTTTATTGGAAATCAAGTGGTAGCAACAAAAGAATTCTGAATCTGAGAAAATGGGTGCATAAATCACATACACAAAGTAATGGCAACGTTCCCACCCCCAATAGTTCAATTGGCTCATCCAGTTAAAAGTTGTGTATATCATCATGTGAACATCTCCAGGTGGTGATGAGGCCTCTGTCCATTGACCTTGACATATTTTGATAAAGTTGCAGCTGCGCATAGCATAGGATGGAAACCTAAGCAAGAATCTATCCCCCCCCCAGCTTATACAGTTCTGGTTTGTAACATCTCCAGCTCACTTCCCATAACCATTCCGCCCTCCTACCCCTATTACGTATGACAGCCAAAAGATGAAAAACAAAGGGAGAAAATCTTGAAGGATGACAATTATCTTATACATGTTTCACAAACAAACAAATATAATCCTGAACATATTAGAATAGTGGTATGGAGAAAGATCTTGTGGAGATCTTTGTCCATCAGATTTGGTTGATCATGTTTCAGGTTCTATGTGTAGATAGTTATGTAACCAATGGTTATTTAGGGATTTTCAGATGGGAAGCTTTTCCCTAGCATTCGTGTATTCCCATCCAATTTTTCTTCTAATGAAGATTCATTCAATGGGCATAATACTATATTAAACTATTTATCTGATAGTATCAACATATATCTAAATTTCCAACTGGATGAGGAATTTATATAAAGACATTAAGAATGGTGGCTGTTCACTTTCAGGAAATGTAAATGTGAAGGACAAATAAATGAACAATCTTCCAGTATCTAAAGCAGAAACTCAGATATTTCAGTAGAAAAGACAAATTTTGTTATTATTTTATTCTTGGTCAACCTTATAGAATATTCCATTATCATTTACATATTTCAGAATGACA
This sequence comes from Laticauda colubrina, assembly GCA_015471245.1. Taxonomy (NCBI): domain Eukaryota; kingdom Metazoa; phylum Chordata; class Lepidosauria; order Squamata; family Elapidae; genus Laticauda; species Laticauda colubrina. The sequence goes on from BLBF01000053.1 coordinate 5,855,740, forward strand.
TCTTATTATTATTATTTACATCTTTCAGAATAACAACTATTCAAACTATACATACTGGTATCCTATAGTTATTTTATATATTATCTCCTGAAGATGGTAAAATTTGATTTACCCAACGACAGGGAAAATAACATCACAATGTATTGACTACTAATGTTGCAAAATTATGTTTCTCTGAATTCTAATTCACTCTTATGTTATGTGATGAGACTTTCAGCTTTTCTCATAAATGGATGGGTCATTTGGACAAACCCATTGTACAAATGAGTCATTTGGAGTCTTCTTTCATAAATATTAAGGTAGGATGACAAAGGCTAATCTGTGATAGGAAATGTAATAATGCATGGGAAGGACCAATGTTAGCAAAGCTGCTACAGTTTATCTTGTGGAAAGCAAAATAAAGAGAGTAAATTCTTTCTGGTTATATTATTGGAATTGGATATATCTAGTTTAATAAAAAAAAGGACTGGGGTGACATGATAGCAGATATCTGATATCTCAGGGTTTGCCACAAAAAAGCACCTGAAAGCAGAACAAGAAGCAATAGGTGGAAACTAATCAAACAACCAAACACTAAGAAGAAATGTCCTGAAAGTTAGAACAATTAATCAGTGGAACAACTTGCTTCCAGAAGTTGCGAATGCTTCAACACTTGAGGTTTTTAAGAACAGATTGGAACAGATTGGAACCACAACCATTAAGAACCACTTGTCTGAAATGGTATAAGGTTTCCCGCCTAAGCAGGGAGTTGGACTAGAAGACTTCCAAGGTCCCTTCCAACTCTATTACTCTAATTCTATTCCAATTTGTTATCCTGAAACATTAAATAAAGTTCTTCAATACTTTGTAAACATTTTGGATAAATACAATACTATTGCTGTTATGCAAAGGACAAACTTCAAATTTTCTATTCCCATGAGAGTGAAGCAATATACAGATGTAACTACATCTGTAGACTAGCAGTCATGCTAAAATCTCTAATTTAGAATCTAGATGGGAGAACATGCTGAAACTTCTATGACGGTAATATGGGTCCCTTCTTACTGCCCAATGTAGCTGGAATATTTAAGGTTGTGGAATACATGAACGGGATTCTTTGCATCATAGCAAAAAGATATTGGTATTTTAAATATTTTAAATATAATGGGATTATAAATACCTTTACTGTTTTGGACATCCTGCACATATATAGGTGTAGCTAGATGGGATGAATAGCATTTGTTTCATGCTATAAGATATTGCCTTCTATCATCTAAATGGTGCACACGTTTGACTATTGCTGTTATTCAAGTAGCATGAATCATAGGAGAAAAAGAATATTTTTTAAAATTAACTTCATATATTAATTAAATGCACTTACAGAGATGAGGATTGTTACTACATTAACTTTTGGAAATTAGATAAGGTGATAAACTGAGCTAGTAGAAAAAATAAACTGTTCAAAAAATAACCCATTCAAAGCCTAAGAAGACAGATTGTAAAGTACAGAATCCTGGACTGAAGATTTTCACCATAACAAGCACATTCAGACTGAGCCTTTGACTATGAGATTCCAAATTCCTTTTTTTGAACAATTACTTCTGCAATATTGAAGACCCCTCTTCAATGGAGAGGTTCTCTTTGGGGAAATTTCACACAGTTTTATATAGACTGTTTCAGTCTGATTTTGCCTTGAACTAAACCCTTTATTTCCATTAACTGTGACAGTGAAGAAACAAGTTTAGAGGGCAGATTCTGTCATAATAGGACCAAATGTTTTATCCCATTGTCAAGTAGAGTTATATATCAGGTGGAGACAAGAAATTAACAATCATATAAGAGACCACAATTATCTTATCTTAGAGGTAATTGGCACTGGAATCTTGCAACTATGCTTTCATGGCCTTTTAGACTTGGCATTCATTTGTAAAAACATCAGGGTTTGAGTCACAAATGGAGTGTTACCTATTAGGCAAAAATTAAGTTGGCTTGAAAGACTACCATTCATCCCTGCCTTACATATACAGATATAATTCATCATAAACATATTTTCACAGGTTGACAAAACTGTTTTTAAGTGCATTTTGTTCATTGTCGACATTAATCTGACACAAATATACAAAGTTAAAATGCTCAGAGTATTTAAATGTCTGCTTAGATATGCATTTTACTATTTTTTAATATTTATATATCACTTTCCATTAAAATTCTCACAAATCCTCAATTTTTAAATGTGCACTTTGATTTTGAAGTAACATGAGTTTAAGTATTTATAGTCCCAAGATTATTTTACAAAATTCTCTGTGGTAGGATACAATCATGGAAATATGACTTACTGTATATACTCGCATATAAGCCAACTTTAGAACCCTTTTTTAAAAAAAAAATTTGGGGGTCGGCTTATACGCGCATAAATCTGATTTCTGACACAAATGACATGACGATATGACACCACTTCTCAGATCACGCAATATCGATATTACCATACAGTGATATATACATACAGCACATATCTTTTTACTCTGGGTGCCTCCATTTTGCTTTTTCTCCCACCGGATATAACACGGTCTGATTGGTTAGTTATTCACATGACCGCTGTAGTGTTTGCGATCATCACATGCAACTTTGTATCCAGTTTCTCTGCATTTAGTAAAGTTCCGCAGTAAAATTCATTAAAATATACCCATGTCTGATGTTAAAAGAAAAAGAATGTCTTATGCTGCTTCTTTTAAACTAAAAGTAGTGAAGGCTGCAGATGATACAAGAACCTTTGGAGTGGATGAGAACAATATTACAAGATGGAGAAAGGAAAGTACATTGGATTGCACCCCCAGTTCAAAATGTACAAAAAGAGGGCCCAAAGCTGGGCAATTCCCTGAAATGGAAAAGCACATTCTTGAGTGGTTTGAGGCTCAAAGGCAGAATGGCTACAGTGTATCAAGATTGGCCATGCGCTTACAAGCATTCCAGATTGGCCAAATCTGGAAAATACCAAGGTACCTCAACCTTCACTGCTTCCCCGGGCTGGTGTACAAGGTTTTTGAAGAGAAATGGGATATCACTAAGACAAAGAACAAAAATAGCCCAAAAGCTGCCATCAGAATTAGAGGAAAAGGTGATGAACTTCCAACGTTTCATGATAAATAAACGAAAGACTGGTGATTTTCCTCTCAGCAGGATTGGCAATATGGACGAGACCCCTATGTGCTTTGACATGCCAAGCACTAAAACATTGAACCAAAAGGGTGAAAAAACAGTTCTTATTAAGACAACAGGGCACCAAAAAACCCATTTTACAGTGGTGCTGAATTGCACTGCAGATGGGGTGAAGCTACCCCCGATGGTAATCTTTAAACGAAAAACCCCTCCAAAGGACAAATTTTTCAGTGGTGTGCTCATCCATCAGCAGCCCAAAGGATGGATGGATGAAGAAGGCATAATCAAATGGATAAATCAAGTGTGGGTGCGCAGAAATGGAGGTCTTCTCAAGAAACACTCCATGCTAGTCTGGGACCAATTCAGAGCTCACCTAACCGAAAAGGTAAAAAGGAGTCAAAAGGAGTCAAACACCGTTCAGGCAGTCATACCAGGAGGGTTGACTGGAATGCTACAACCCCTAGTTGTCAGCCTGAACAGACCCTTCCAAGACACACATGTGAAACCTGTGGACACAGTGGATGGCAGATGGCAAGGCTGAACTAACAGCCAAAGGAAACTTCAAACGCCTCCTTTGCCCACAGTTGTGTCTTGGGTGAAGACTGCATGGGATATGATCTTCCAAGAAATGGTACAGAAATCCTTTTTAAAATGTTGCATCAGCAAGAAATTAGATGGCACTGAAGATGATGTTGTATGGCAGGAGGATAGCAATGAAACTGAAAATGAAGACAGTGATGAAGTGGCAGAAAATGAAAATGAAGATCAAGAGGAAGAAATGTGGGATGAAGATTATGTCAAATATACATTGGAAGACTGGAAACATCTCTGGGGAATCTGAGGACGAGGGTGATGGTGAGGATGAATTTGAAGGATTCTGAGACACAGTTTAATTTGTGAAAATAAATAAAAGTAAAACACAACAATAATGGCTTTTATTCTCATTTATGCTCTTCTGCAAGCTTTTGCTACGATAAGTGCATATATTACCATTATATAACATCAGATTCTTTACATACCGGGTAATTAACTTAATATTGTTTCCTACACAAATGTTTTGATAATGAACCTTCATCAGTGCATTGCATATTGATACTCTTTTGTTATTAGCCCAAACAGCACACCATGGTATTTGGGGGTTGGCTTATATGCGAGTTTTTGCAAAATTCCTCATTTTGGGGCAGTTTTTTAAGGGTTGGCTAATATGCGAGATAGGCTTATATGCGAGTATATACGGTATAAGTTTGATGAATAATAACAGTATTTCACTCTATATATTTTTCAGATCGGTTCATATTCAGACTTTGCTACTGTTGTCAAGAGGTTGAACATACATGGATCAGAGGATGCCAAATTTAACCAAGTTTTCTATGTTTATTCCTATGCTAGGAAAGACTCATATTTGTCATATAATGATATGCCTCTTTTATGACAAGTTTTTGCTCAAGTATTTTTGGGTTGTTGTTTTCTCATTTTTAAGAATGACGTTTGACTACAATGCTAAAATGGGCAACATTATCTGTGCCAGCTTGAGGTAGGAAGCATTCCAAAACTAATGTCAGTCTTAAAATAAACAATATAGGCAGTCCTCAAATTTATACTGTAATTAATTACAGTATAGTAATTAGGTAGTCATACCACAATTACTACCATAAGTCATGCTAGTTCTTAAGCAAATGGTCATCACATGACTGCACTGATTTTACAACATTTTTTAGTTCCTGTCATTAACCAAACACCATGATCATTAAGTGAGCCCATTGTTTTCTATAGGAATTTCTTTTTTGAAACTGGAAACCATTGCCAGTTTCTGGCAGTTTTCTGGCAAAAAACATTGTAAATTACAGTTACGTGACTATGGGATGCTGCAAATAGCCATAAATAGGGATGGTGGCTGGGCACCCAAACTTTGATCATATGACCATGGAGATGTGACTGTCAAAAACTTGAAATGTTGTAAGTCCTTTTATAAGCTGTTCACTATAACCCTGAATGGTTACTAAATGACCAGTCATAAATTGAGGACTATCTGTAAACAATTTCTCTCTTTAAGTGTGATGAGCAGTTCAGAAATATGAAATCTAAACCAATCAATCTCAAACTAAAAGAAAAACAACTAAAAATCCTCAAGCTATATACACTGCATCATTGTCACCTACTGTGATCCCATTCGCCCTAAAGTTATCTCTTTTTGGATTATGTTTAGAATGGAGATGGGGTTTTATATCTCCAGTTTCCCTATATACAATGCTACATACCACAGATGACTAATTCAATTTAACTGTATTCGATTAAGGTTCATTTTAATAGATTAAACAGTTATATTTTCTTAGATTAAATCAATTTAATCAGCTACTCCTGAGAATAGATCAATAATCAGAACCAACTATAAAAATGTCTGCGTGATTTTGGTTTTCTAGAGGAATATTTTAAGAAATATCTTCATTTCATGTGGATCAGGAAACAGGAAAGGGCAAGGGGTACAGAAGGGAAAGGTTTTTTTTAATGATTCATGCTATTCCATTAATTAACACTCTTCTGCTGTGAGATATGCACCTTTTGATAAACTTGACTCTGAATTGTTGCTTGGGCCTGTATTCCAAACAATAAATGAAACCAAGACAAAAATTAAATTGAATATATTTTTTTTAAATAAGATTCTCTTTGGATTTTTATTACTTTTCCTCTTCTTCACATTAAATATAATTATTGTGACAACTTTTCGTAGGGCTTTGAAAATGGCCTTCAACAGTTTGGAAGGCCACATGTGGCCCAGAATTCCAGATTGGACTCTACTCTCAGATATATGCAGCAATCCACCTGATAAATTAGGTATATATACCAAAAGTATCTGATATTGTAGAATAAAGTACAAATCATACTCATCATGCCAACAATTGTTAAGTCAATATGTAACACTGCTATGAACTGATGATTGTAACTGTGTAAAATTTGTTGCATCATTTGTAATTTGAACTAAACTTCAAAACCATATTTTGAAAACCATAACAACCTCACATGGAAAAGTCAAAAACAGACATTAGTTTTAGAAGGAATGCCATTTTGCTTATCAAGTATCCAATATGCTTGATCAAAAATGAAGAAAAAAGCACTCCTTTGATGTTTATCCCATAACATTTTACTTAAAAAGCTGTCAACATGGCAATTTCAGATGATAAGAAGCAGAGAGTTGAGGACATGGATTTCAAGACAATGAAGCAGATGGATTCATCATCTGTGAAGAAATATGATGGAGCAGCTGCTGTGCTGACTACATTGTTCTATTCCCAGTCTAGCAGGCATAGATCACAGATTGTTTTTGATCTGAATGACCATATATTTATTCCAAGGTGGTAAAAGAAAATAACATATTCAACAATCAAATAATATTCAAAAATATCCTTAGGCAACAAACACTTTATTTATTTGTTTATCAAATTTCTTAAATGCTCATCTCCCTCATAGAGGGGCTCTGGGTGATGTATATCTCTCTGCAATCAGGAAACCCAAAGAGTTTATAATGTGTGTTTCCTAATACAGTTGGCAAATATGCAGCAACTTTCTGGTTACTTTGCAAAAAGCTTTATCTCGTGAATGGAGTGTTTCTGAACAGCTTTTATCAGGTCTGAAACATTGTTACTCACACGCATTTCATTGGATTGTATTAAGGGCAAGGAAGAATGAGCTTATTTCACCTGAGAGAATATATTGACTATTCCTGCTATGGCTAAGGTGTATTTGTTTATGACATCAAGTGGCATTTCAAAATTAAGAAACATCTGTTTCTTAAGTTTCTGGAATAAAATTTTCTATTCCATCAAGGGCAGGGCAAAACAAAGAATGACCCAACCTTTACTCTAAACTAAATGGTTACGTGGGATTTTATTATAGTTTCACTATTAAATGGGAATATAATTTTCTAGGGACCATGCACTGTAAGGAAAGAGGTACAATTGCTGTTCAAGTTATCCCTTTTAATTTCCTAGTAAAACTACACTCTCTCATCTAAAGAAGTAGCTCTTTAGATGAGAGTGTTAATTTTATCTGGCCAGAGAGTCTTCTAAATGAGTTAATAATTTTGGAGTCAAAGAAGCAAAGATCTGACCACCATTTTTTTTTTTTTTTGCCCTTAATCTTTCATGGAATTCCACCAAGATCTCATAAAACTCTGGGGTTCTACAGAATACAGTTTGAAAAACTGCTCTAGACAGCAAAGCCTGGCAGCCTTGTCTGAAAACAGGCTACTTTTACATTAGAGAAAATATGGATAAAGTAACAGCAGAGTTAATGGACTTGGTTGAATGACCCTGAAAGAGAGACAGAATTGCTGAGACAGCTCCATTCCATGTCTTTGAACATTAGACTTTGAAAAGACTTGAGAAAATCTTAAGAATTTAACAAGGGCTCCTGGGAAACTACTCAGGAAAAAATGAGTCTGTTTTTACTTTGATGAACCTTATATAGAGGTATTTATCTATGTATGTCCTAGAAATGAGGGAACATTTTGTGTTTGCACCATTCTCTTTTGCAAATCACAAGTTATTTCTATCCTGTTTTAGCAAATTTCTTCATAGGATATAAACAGCTTGAGACAGAAAAGAAAAACCAAACTGCCTGATTTATCCCTCCGGGCAAAGTGCTTTGAGTCCTTATCTCTTAAAATACAGGATCTGAATACTTCAACTTTTAACCATGTTAATTATGCTTAAAAAGAGTTGCTTTCCCTTTTTTTTGCCTGACTGGCTTCTTGTTTTTGATACATGGCAGGCAGAAATGAAATAAAATGTGCATTTTAAAAAGGAGTTCACTAAAACTGACAATTTTTTTTTATCGACAGCTAGAAAGAAACTTCAGTATATTAGCTAGTCCTTGACAGTTGTTTAATGACCATTTGAAGTTTAACAAACTCAAATTTACTACTTATGACCCATCTTCAAAGTCATGACTATCATACCACCCCTATGGTCATATAATCACATTTGAGCATTTTGTCAACAACTTGCATTTACAATTGTTTGCAGCATCCTGTGGTTACATGATTGAAGTTTATGACTTTTTTTGCTGTTTTTCATTGAATGAGCTGGATTCAGACTGATCACCATGTAATTCACTTAATGACTACAGTGACTCACTTAATGAGCATCATAAAAATGATCATAAAATTGAGTCCAGTCATGTGGTAACTTTACTTAAGACTGCAATGACTTATAACTAAAATTTCAGGGTCGATTGTGGTCAAAAGTTAAGAATTATCTGCATGTCTCTATTTCTTGCATATCACTCATCTAGCTAAATGCTGGAGAAAGTGAAATTGTCACATTTGTCTTTACAAATTGTGTATATTTCCTCTCCTGCCCCCACCCCCTCAAGTTTTGCAGATATGGAAATGGTCTCAACTTGTCTAGCCTCTTTTATGATCTTGCACTGAAACTGCATCTTTATCAAACTACTTCTCATAAGTTAGTGGGGGTTCTGTGCTGGAAATAATTGAGTGTAATTATTGGCTAGAAATTAATTGAGGGTAAAGAAGGATAGAATCCTAATCTCAAAACCAATACATTTATGAAAACAATTCAGATAAATCATTTCTCTGCTTCCTCTATAAAAATCAATGGATGTCTCCAATCTGGCTGTCCTTCACTGATTTTAACTGACGTTCTAAGATTTCATGAACAATATGTGTAAAATAAAGTGAGGAGACAGAATCACAAAGCATTCTACAGAAAGAACTTTATGTACAGTAGGTGTTATTTGGAATCGGTTCCACTGCATATATTGGAGCTTACTTTCAAAGAAAAGTGCAGATACTCACACTGTACAGTTCCAAACATACAAAAGGGTAGAAGGCTGGCCAGCTACAATAAAGATAAATAGAGATAGCTGGCTAAGGACAGCTTCTTTTTCTATTCTATAAATATCTGACCAATTGGGCAGGAATGTAAATCTAGAACAACATTCTTCATTGCAGCAGAAATTCTGGATGACCACATTACATGGCTAGGTTGGCCCAATGCAAGAATAGTCTGCTGACCATTTCCTCTACTGCATCTAGTCCATTGGGAAAGCAACTTCTTTTTCTTTCCTATATCATAAGTAGTGTTTTCTATTATCTGCCAACACAACTGGAGTTGTCCAATTCACCTGCTGCTTTGTTTTCTCCAATTCAAATTGGTGTAGAGTGGTAGGACTACCACTTCCCTCCAGTCACAAATTATTACTCTTCACAACTATTAAAAAATTATCCAACTCAAAAACAATTTCATCAGTTGAACAGTGGAAACTTGTCCTTTTTTTAACAGGCCTACTGATGGAACAGTAGGATATAGACTTGCCTTTTTTAAGCAGGTGAAATTGACATGACTTTTAACTGAAGTGACAGAAATAAAGTAGTAAAATTAATATTTCTTTCTTTTCTTCAAATCAGGAGATGTAGGAAATCCACCAATGAGTATGTATGATATATCTTTGCCAGAGTGGAGGATGCAAGTGAAATCTAGAAATATGAAACTGGTTTATGTGCAATAAAATAGTTTGAAGCTACAGTATGGGAAGTGTCCTTCATCTAGCTAATGATGCCTTTCTGTTCAGCATCTACCATAGAAATGGTGGTGGACTTTAGAAGAAATCCTCCCATACTGCAACCTCTTACAATACTAGACAACACAGTATCAACAATAGAGACTTCAAATTTCTAGGTTCTACTATATCACATGACCTAAAATGGACACCTAAAATCAAAAACATCATCAAAAAAGCACAACAAAGAATGTTCTTTCTGCACCAATTCAGAAAGCTCAAACTGCCCAAGGAGCTGCTGATATAGTTCTACAGAGGAATTACTAAGTCTATCATCTACACCTCTATAACTGTCTGGTTTGGTTCTGCAACCCAACAGGACAGACACAGACTTCAGAGGATAATTAGGACTGCAGAAAAAAACAATTACTACCCACCTGCCTTCAATTGAGGACCTGTATACTACACAGGTCAAAAAGAGGGCTGTGAAAATATTTACAGACCCCTCACATCCTGGACATAAACTGTTTCAACTCCTTCACTCAAAATGACAGTATAGAGCACTGCACACCAAAACAACTAGACATAAGAACAGTTTTTCCCTAGAAGCCATCACTCTGCTAAACAAATAATTCCCTCAATACTGTTCAACTATTACAAACTCTGCCCTACTATTACTGTTAATCTTCTTCACTATTCTCCTCCACTTGTGACTGTATGACTGTAAATTTGTTGCTTGTATCCTTATGATTTATACTGATTGTTTTCTAGTATGATTTGATTGCTTATTGTACTCTATGACTATCATGGTTATTGTACTCTATGACTATCATGGACTACCTATGGTTCTTGACTCTTGACAAATGCATCTTTTCCTTTATGTATACAGAGGGTATTTGCATCAAGACAAATTCCTTGTGTGCCCAATCACACTTGGCCAATAAAGAATTCTATTCTATTCTATCACCTGAGGCAGCAGGATCAGACCATCTAAAGGACATTTCTACAGGAAAGAGAACCCATGTTTATATCTCTTGTGGTTATGTTGTTTGATACAGACTGACAATTACCAGAAAATGACAATTTGGTAAAAATAATATCAAGTCTTCCTTGGGGTCTATTTTTTTTTTAAATAGGGAACCAGGAAATTTTTTTTTTGATGTTTTATGTCTTGATACTTTCAGGCCAAAAGAACCAAGAACAATATGTGGAATTCCTTCGGAGTATTTCCTTTATTGTTGTTCTCCTACAAACAGAAATCTTGCCACACAAAATAAGTTATCTGCAATAGATAGAGATATATTCTGTGAATTGTTGGGGATAATTGAACCTTTCTTTCTTCCTGCCCACCAGATATTTCAAGATCTGCTGTCTATTTTTTCTCTGGTAAAGAGACTCTCTCTCCTGGATTACATTCCATCACAACACTGAAGTCAGCATCTAATTTTTAACTCATGCTTGAGTACTCAACAGACTGCTTTCCTTAAACTGATGTGATACATATGTATTTGTAGATAGTAATTAAAATTCTCAGAGTAGCTAGCAATTTATGAAAAGTTCCCCTTCCAGTTTTAAAGTACCTCAAATAACTTTTATTTATTCTAACATTTATATGTACTTTTCTCTTAAACCAACTTGACATCTATTCACTATTCCCTGCAGTCTCGAACCAAGTTGATTTCCCATACAGTTTGATCTTGGTTATGGCCTGCTTCATAGATGTGGATATTTGGATATATGGTTTGGACACAGAGTTGCCTCAAGAGATTCTAATTTTTCAGGCAATGCAAAATTATTGAAGATAATACAAATAATTAAAGGCTAATATTTATTTATTGGTTCTTGTAATTGGGTAGAACAAGGCTGGGCAGCTCAGTTAAAAATGGATAGTTCCTATTCACTAGTAAATTATTTTTAGTAATCACCAGTGCAGGAAGATAGCATAAAAATGAAATGAACAAGAAAATGAACAAACAAAATTAGTATTTTGTAAAGACTCTGAAATTGCATGTTTGATTTTCTGTCTAGAATCACTTATCTGATGAAGCAATTTCAAATAATCAGATTTCTTGTCATAGTACTACATTATTTTAAAAAATACTTGGTTTATATTCAAACTGAAAATCAAATTTCTATTCAGAGAAGACGCTCTATCAATGAATCCTAGCAGCGAGCTTGAGCTCTTGCACAAAGTTATGTAAAATATAGAGGTAGGCATTCCCTCAGGGTAACATTCCCACTTTAATTATTGTTAACTGGGAACCATTTGCCACATGAGTTTTGTTGAATGTAAGCAAGCATATATAATACAAGGTGTCATATTAATGACCTAAATTGTGTCAAGATTTTTAATTGAGTTAGTGGTAGAATGGAATGTATCCACATAATGGAGGCTATTTATCAAATGAGCAGAATGAATGGTATATACAGCATGAAGGGGCAGAATAGAGAGATAATTTGGGAAACACAAATATTCAAAAAAAGTAAAACATAGCAGTCTCTTCTAAAATCCTCAAGGGTCATGAGCTAAAGAAAAAATTTACCAGAATCCTTAGTCTTTAATTCAAGTTAAATGGAGAGATCATTTGAAGGTTGAAGCATATAGGATGCTAATAATACCCATATGTATGTATATGTCAGTGTAATAAATGCACTGGAGAACTACTGGACAATAACCAGGCTCACCACAACATGGAAAATCTATCAGCCATCATAGTCACCAAGCTACAGGACTAGATAGCCAGTAATGAACACAGCTCAGGAGGCCATAGTGAACAACATTAGAGGCTCAATTCACCTGTTACTCTTAGATATAGCAACACAGAAGAGTAAATGTCTAGATGGACCAGTCTAAGTATAGCCTGGATAGAGTACAGAAAAGCCTATGACTCAGTGGAATATCCATGGATCTTTGAATTACCTGAGAGAAAACCAGGTCTTCTGAGACTTATGAAAGTTTGGTAGAGTCAGGATTGAGAGCCAGTTTGGCATTGTGATTAAGACATCAACCTAGAAACTGAAAGATTTGAGTTCTGGTCCTGTTTTAGGCATGAAATCAACTGGGTGGCTTTGGGCCAGTTGCTGTCTCTCAGGCCCAGGAATCAGGCAACAGGAAATTACTTCTGAAATCCAGTCACCAAGAATCAAGACAGACTCAAAGACATTTTATACAATACAAAAAGAGTCATGGTCAAGTTAGTTTGAATACAGTTGTTGCATAAGATAGGCACCATGCCAGACAAGAAAACTTCCTGAGCACGATCAAATGTTGTTTGATTGCTTTGAGTATCTGTAATGTTATAATTCTTGCAATGTGATCTTTTTTCAGGTTGATTTATAATTGCCTGTTATAACTAGGATTTCTGAAAAAAAAAAAAAACTTTTCAGCCAGTCAACAATAATACAAATTCCTGTGCCCATCTCCATGTTTGTCACAGCAGTCTCTCTGTCTAGTATCATATTAAGTATATATGGATTGATTTAAAATATAATCCATTAGAATTTAGAGTTTGCCTTGATATGTTCTTGGCATGTCTTACAATACTTTGAAACAAGCAAAACAACAAGCAGGCATCTTTTTGGGCTGGGGAGAGCAGGTAATTTCTCTTCTCCATAAAGCATTCTCAATCCTTCTGACACTCTGTGCTTACTTTCAGCCTAGGGATGAAAAGCAAAAACATTTTGTTTGCTTCTCAACAACTGGAGCTATAGATCATGACCAGGTTCCCTTGGAGACTGGAAATAGGTTTTCATGTGGGAACAGATGCTATCCTTCAAGAAGCAGTGTTTTTCTCATGCTTTTAATCATAAGCCCATTAATGCACAGTTCTCCTAATATTGGATCAATCTAGTGGAGCTAGTTCTGTTTCAGACTTGATCAAGCATCACTATATCAAGTATTATATTACAGTAAGAAATGGAGTCAACATTAACTTGCATAGCTTTGACCCAAAGTATATCCTAGCTTTAATAGTGTTCAAGCATAGCACATTTATCAGTGATGTATGAAAGTAAACATTGGTCAAACAAGGGTGACTGTGAACTAAGTAGTTTATATCTTCAGCTTGCCTACTTCATAAATCCATTTTTATTGAAGAGGAAAAAAAATTCTCAATAAAAACTGTAAAGCAGTTTTAAGCCTAGGTATTTTAGAAGAATTACTATCCAGATTTCCCAGGCAGCACAATACTTTACATCATTCCAAGTTCATTTTTTTTCATGGTGATTGCTGCAAAGTGATAAAGATGCATCATGGATCAGCACAAAACCTACATTCTCCTTCACAGAGTGAATTGGATTCTTCTTTTCTGTCAACCTCTTATCCTGGTGCAATGTAATTGTTCACACATGAATTCCAATTCTGGACTATCAATTTAATAAAAGTTACCATTGCACTCCCTGACTCTCACAGAGCTCCCAAAATTACCTTGATAATAATTCTAAATGAGATCATTGTGGAAGGAAAGCAGTGGAAATCCTTTCCATTGGGAAAGGATTAGCAGTCTAATGAAGAGAAGCAGTCTGATGAAAGAATTCAGCGAGATGACTAAGGTTATTCAATGAACAAAGCAATATACTATTTACTGCAGTATAAGAACATCCAATCCTTCCTCCATGAATGGGCCAGAATGAGGTCACTTTCACAAGATTTGATTTCCTCATCACCAAACAAAGTAATTTTGTCTTCTGTACGGAGTATGCAACCATTACTACTTTGCCCTCCTTGCACCAATCAGAAGTCTATCCAGGTAGATTTTTTTAAAAAACAGGAAGCAGCAGCATCTTCTAATCTCCTTGTTTCCCAGATAGAGTACAGATGGGTTCCTCAGAGTTGTATATTCCCCAGGTTAGAATTTGAAGGGAAACTGCTTTGAGTACTTTTACTAATTGCAACATAATCTTTTCACTTAACAATGCTTGCAATTCAGTATGTGTGGTTCATATGTATCTAAGTTACTGAAGTGCCTTAACATCTATATACTTCCTAATATGATTTTGTTTCTTTTCTTATTATAATTCTTCAAAGCTGATGATGGTCCTTCTCTCCCTGTCATATTTTCCCTCCTGTAATAAGAAACTCTGATAGAAGATAGAATACTTTATTGCCCAAATGTGATTGGACACAAGGAATTTGTCTTGGTGTAAATACTCTCAGTATACATAAAGAAAAGGTACATTCATTAAGAATCAAGAATCATAATGTACAACACTTAATGATATACCTAGGGTATAATCAACAATCAAATCATACTGGGAAACAGTCAATATAAATCGTAAGGATGCAAGCAAAATGTTATAGTCCTACAATCACAAGTGGGAGGGGATGGGTGATAAGGAGTGATGAGAAGATTAACAGTAATAGTAATGTACACTTTGTAAATAGTTGAACAGTGTTGAGGGAATTATTTGTTTAGCAGAGTGATGGCTTTGGGGAAAAAACTGTTCTTGTGTCTAGTTGTTCTGGTGTGCAGTGCTCTTTTGCGTTGTTTTGAGGGAAGGAGTTGAAACAGTTTATGTCTGGGATGTGAGGGGTCTGTAAATATGTTCACAGCCCTCTTTTTGACTCATGCAGTATACAGGTCCTCAATTGAAGGCAGGTGGGTAGTAATTGTTTTTTCTGAAGTCCTAATTATTCTCTGAAGTCTGTGTCTATCCTGTTGGGTTGCAGAACCAAACCAGACAGTTATAGAGGTGCAGATGTTAAGGCTCTGTCACACTGCAAAACATTTGTAAAAAGGACACAGTGGACGAGAATAATGTTCCATCCGTTGTTGTCCGCTCTCAAAAGGGGCAAAAATTTGCATAACCAGAGCAGACAAAACGGAAAGGAACAGACGGGGGGAGGACGCAGGGCAGATGGAAAGCAGATGATTGACGGAAGCCTAGCAGATGGAAGCAGATGAGAGCGGATGGCACATCCACAAGGCTTCCGGGGGAGCACAGCAAAGTGGACATGGAACGGATGAAGCGGATGCAGAGCGGACGCCGAGCGGATGAAGCGGATGCACAGTGGAAGCCTAGCGGATGCCTAGCGGATGCCTAGCGGATGCCTAGCAGATACCTAGCAGATGCCTAGCAGATGTCTAGCATTCACTGCACATGCAGGGAGGATGCATTGCGTCAGCCCCGCGGATATAAAGGGAGGCAGCTCCCAAGCAGGTCAACATTCAGAGGAAAGACCTGCTACCAGACACAGCTCTCAAGCCTGCCTGCCTGCCTGCCTGCCAGCCTGCCTGCCTGCCTGCCAGCCTGCCTGCCAGCCTGCCTGCCTGCCTGCCTGCCTGCCTGCCAGCCTGCCTGCCAGCCAGCAAGCCCACAACCATGGGGAAGAAGAGAAAGCCTCAGCCATCTGCTGCCAGCCCTGGAAAGAGGGACAGGGCCACCCTCCCACTCCCTGGCCCTCACTCTGCTTCTGCTGGAGATTCTGCAGCACAGGTTCGCTCTTCTGGGGCTGGGGCTTCTGCTGCTTCTGCTTCTGGAGGAGCTGATGCTGCTGCTTATGGCGGTGGTGCTTCTGCTGGTGCTTACTCTGCTGATGCCGCTTCTGGTGGTGGTGCTTCTGCTGGTGCTTACTCTGTTGATGCTGCTTCTGGCGGTGGTGCTTCTGCTAGTGCTTACTCTGCTGAAGCTGCTCCTCATCCTGCTGGTCCTGCTGGTGCTACTGGTCCTGCTCGTGGTCCTGGTCCTGCTCGTGGTCCTGGTCCTGCTGGTGCTCCTGGTCCTGCTTGTGCTGCTTGTGCTGCTGGTGCTGCTGGTGCTGCTGGTGCTTACTCTGCTGCTGCTGATCCTGGTGCTGCTGGCACTGCTGGTGCTGCTAGTGCTTACTCTGCTGCTGATGATCCTGGTCCTCCTGGTGCTGCTGGTGCTGCTGGTGCTGCTGCTGGTGCTGCTGCTGGTGGTGGTATGGAGGAGCAGACCCTACAACCTGGAAGCCTCTCTCATGAGGGTGCATGTGATCCTGCCAAAGGGAGGAATAGGCAGATGCGAGAATGGGAGAGGAGGCAATACAACATCGAGGAGGAACATGAGGATGAGGTCCTGGGGTGGCTGAGAGAGAATGAGTATCTATGGTGGAAGGGACACAGACTCTATAGGGACACCAAAAGGAAGCAGACTGCTTGGAGAGAGAAGGTGGAGAGCTTGGGCTACACTTCGGATGTGCTTCTCGGCTGGTGGAAGCACATGAACACCTGGTACGGGAAGCTGCACCTCAAGATATCTGGCCAGGCTGCGGTCAAGCTGACAGACAGAGAGACCTACGTCATGGCCAAGTGCAGCTTCCTGGAGGGTGAGATCCTCCACTGAGGAGCAGCCCCTCTCACAACCCTCTCTCTCAGGAAGCATGCTGAGAGCCAGTCCTCTTCCAGCCGAGAGTCAGCTCCTGTCTCCAGGCAGGTGTCTGTGGAGCGTGCCACGATGGAGAACCCACGGACAGCTGTTCTAACCATGGTGGAGTGCGTGGAGGATTCTCTGGTGCAGTGGGAGAAAGGAGATGGCATTTCCACCACAGTCCAACCCGCATCCACCCCCAGCTCCACTTCCACAGAAAAGCAGAGAGCCAGACAGGAGGGACAGAGCCACACTGTCCTGCTGGAGTTAAGAGACACCATCAGAAGCAGCATAGATATCCTCTATCAGCTGGTACACACCGACTCCTCATCCTCCAACCGCAAGCCCTTCCTCACCGATGTGAACCAGACCCTCATGGACATGGCGGAACCCCAGTACCAGGTGGTGAAGGACAGGATCACTGATCTGCTTCACAACCCTCCAAATCCAGATGAACCTGCTCCCACCCAGTCCAGGTCTGCTCCTCCACCCCAGGTGATGTCCCTCCCATTCCAAGGCTTTCCACAGGCCCTCACCTACCATGGCTACGGCTACCAGGAGGTCCAGCAGCACAGGAAGCAGCCCTTCCCAGTCCAGGCACAGGTTCATTGGACAATACCATTGCCACCAGTTCCACTGATGCCACCGATGCCACTCATGCCACTGCTGCCACCGACGCCACTGATGCCACCCACGCCAGTTCTCATCCAGCTACAGACCAGACAGCCCCACTACACCGCTCCTTCTTCCACCCCACAGCCAAGCCCGGCCTCAATACATCTGTCGTCGGTACTAGGGCTGACACCCCATGGCATGGAGGAAGGAGCTCTCAACATCACGGGGCTGAGCCAGCTGTCTGAGAGCTTCCTCACACACCGTCCTCTGTTGTCCCCTCGGGGCCAGGCACCCCAGTGGCACTTCAGACCAGCACTCCAGCAGCAGCCACCTCCACAGCACCTGGACCCTTCAATCCTGAGACTGAGCACACCTCTGAGTAACACAGAAGAGTGCCAGAGACTGGGTGGCTACCTGTAGACTTTATTTGGACACTTTATTTGGGACATTTTTCTTTTACAGATTGTTATTAATAAAGATTATCTTTGTTTCACACACTTGCTTCATTTATTTTTTTCAATAAAGTCTTGGTGGAAACTTTTAGAAATGGTTTAAGCCTTTGCATGCTTGTGGGATGGGTAAGGATAGCAGTGGGATGGGCAGGGATACCTTTGGGATGGGTTAAGATAGCTGTGGGATGGGCAGGAATACCTTTGGGATGGGTAATAGCTGTGGGATGGGCAGGGATACCTGTGAGGTGGGTAATAGCTGTGGGATGGGCAGGGATACCTTTGGGATGGCTAAAAGCTGTGGGATAGATAAACCTCCAGTGCAAGCATAGTGGGACTGTATGGTCCACCCTCCCAGGTGCCACACCTATGGCCCTTTATTATCAATAACAATGTAAGCATTGATCCACACATTTGGACATAAACAGAACTCTTAATTAAATGACCTGTTCATTGTAGGCCCACCCAACATACATGGCCCAATCTCATCAGTGTGATGAGACAGGCTGAAGGAAGCATCCATTAATCATCTACCATCCTGTCTTGCCACTCCACTTCTCCTGCTGGGGAGTTGCACCAGTCTTTCAGAAGGTTGCGCTGCTTCTTCCCTTTACGTGAGGCTCTGTTGGGGTCTTGCACATCCTCAGTGTCTTTCAGGTTTCACCCTTGCCTCCATTCCCCAGGCTCCATGTCCCCATTGCCTTGTTGGAGGTCCACGAGCCTGTTCTGCAAGACTGGGTAGTGGGTGCGCATGAGATTGTGCAGGATGCAGCAAGCTTCCACGGTCCTCCTCACGGTCTCTGAGTGATGCTGCATTGTGGTGAGAAGTACCTGGAACCTGTTGGCCAGGATGCCAAAGGCGTTCTCCACCACCTGCCTTGCCCTGGACAGCCAGTAGTTGAAGATCCTCTCTTCACGGGTGAGGTATTTGGAGGTGTGGGGCTTCATGAGGTAGGTTGTGAGGGAGAAGGCGTCATCCCCCACGATGAAGTAGGGCACATCTTGTGTGTCGTTGGGCAGGAGGTCTGGATCTGGGAAGCTCACGATGAGGTTGCGTTCCAGCTCCTCCTTGAGGTGACTTGTGTTGTATACCTGGGCAACTGAAGATGAGCCGTTGCCTGAAGCATCAATGTACATGAATTTGTAGTCAGCATCGACCATGGCAAAGAGGATGATGCTGAAGAAGCCCTTGTAATTGAAATAAGTGGACCCCGACTTGGCTGGAGCTTTGCAGGCCACGTGCTTGCCTTCTATGGCTCCAACGGTGTGGGGGAAGTTCCACTTCTGATACCACTGCTCTGCAACTTTCTTCCATCCTTCTTCAGTGGAGGGGCACTGGAGGGGTTCCTCCTTGTATTCTTCGATGATGGCCTGCACCACTTCTCTGACCACAGTGCTGATGGTGTTGTGTGGCACCCTCCAGCCATACTGCATGCTCCTGTAGGTGGTCCCTGAGGCCAGGTGGCACAGAGTGAGTGCCACCTTGAGCCCAGGGTCCAGGCTGGGCCGGAAGTTGGTGCTCAGCTTGGTCAACCTGGGTGTCAGCCGCTGCACAACTTTCGTCAAACATGGCTGGAGGCATCCTCATGAAATTCTGGAATGCACGAGTGTCTTCGTTCCTGAGCTCCACCATCAGCTTGTTGTACAGTCCATACTCTGCTCTTCTCCCAATCCATCTTCGGACCCAGACGCTTCTTGGCTGCCTCTTTTTCTTCCCGTAGTAGAGTTCACAGAGACTGTAGATGGCTTCGCACTGTTGCAGAATGATGGTGCTACCAAAAGGACTGTTTTATGATCCAAGGTGGACACGACTGGATGCTGTGGAAGAGCAAGAGCCAGATGAAGGCTGCAGAGGTCTGCACAGCAGGGCTGCTGGTCTGAAAGTGAGATGCAGGTGAGTTGCTCCCCCTTTTTATAGATAATATAGGTTTTCCCCTATGTGTGTCCTTTTGCATCCTCTAGGCATCCTCTAGACATCCTTAATATCCGAGATAGGTCTCCTCTGCAAATGTTTTTTCCATTTTAAATGCTTTCTTTGTGTGCTGCATCTGCTTTCATCCTTTCTCAGTCCGTGCTACTTACGCTGCGTTTCCGTTCCGCGTCCGTTCCGCTTTCTCCCTGCGTCTGTTTACTGCTGGAGCAGATTTGAGTTGCACGGATGCGCAGCGGATGCCTAGCGGATGTAGTGGCCGCATAAGGGATGACAATGGATGCAGAATGAATGTTCCCCATATGCATAGCGGATTCAGAACAGATGTGTTGGATACATTTTCCGCTCAAAAAGTTTTGAGTAGCTCAAAACTTTTTGAGCAGATGGAACCTCAGTCGACGGATGCTGGACGGATAGAGAGGAAGAAAAATAGACACAATGAGTACAAAATGGATGCATTGCGTTAACCAATGGATGGCAAGTGTTTCTCTCCATTTTACATCCTCTTTCCATCCGTTGGTGCAGTTTGACATGGGCTATAGACTCAATAATTCCTCTGTAGATCTATATCAGCAGCTCCTTGGGCAGTTTGTGCTTTCTGAATTGGTGCAGAAAGAACATTCTTTGTTGTGCTTTTTTGATGACGTTTTTGATGTTAGGTGTCCATTTTAGGTAATGTGATATAGTAGAACCTAGAAATTTGAAGGTCTCTACTGTTGATTCTGTGTTGTAAGAGGTGGAAGTATGGGAGGATTTCTTCTAAAGTCGACCACCATTTCTGTGGTTTTGAGTGTGTTCAGTTCCAGATTGTTCCAGTTACACTACAAGGCAAGTTGTATAACCTCCTGTCTGTATGCAAATTTATCATTGTCTCGAATGAGACCAATCACTGTTGTGTTATCAGCAAACTTCAGTATTTTAACAGATGAATCATTTGAGATGCTGTCATTGGTATAAAGGCAGAATAGAAGTGGAGGTAGCACACAGTCTTGGGAGGCCCCTGTGCTGATTGTACAGGTATGGATGTGATTCTGCCTAGCTTCACCTGCTGCTTCCTGTCTGTTAGGAAGCTTATGATTCACTTACAAGTGTGTTCAGGTTCCACTAGTTGGTTTAATTTACTTAGAAGAGTGTCTGGAATCATGGTATTGAATGCTGAACTGAAGTCTACATAGAGGACCCTTGCGTAGGTATTTGGAGATCCAACGTGTTGAAGGATGTAGTGCAGAGCCATGTTAACAGCATCATCTGTAGATCTATTTGCTCGGTATGCAAACTGCATGGGATCTAACAGCGGATCCATGATGGTTTTCAGGTTGGACAGCACAAGCCTTTCAAAGATTTTCATAGCTACAGATGTTAGAGCAACTAGTTTGTAGTCATTCAGTTCCTTGATGGAGGGCTTCTTTGGCACTGGGATGATGGTAGTACTTTTGAAGTAGGAAAGAACATAGCACAGTAATCTTGTAATCTATTGAAGATTCAGGTAAAGATGGGAGCCAATTGGTCAGCACAGACTTTTAAACAAGAAGAAGTTATCTTGTCTGGCCCTGGTGCTTTTCTTGGCTTCTGTCTGTGTAGTAGATCTTGCACTTTTTTTTCTTTGATCACCAGAGGTTATGAGCCCAATGGATTGGGGCCAGTTGTAGGAGGCTTGACTGTTGTTGGTGTGTTTGAGATGTAGGTTGTGGAAATAGGTGTCTGTAGTTTCTTTTCAAACCTGCATTAAAACACATTCAGGTCATCTGTTAGTTGTTGATTTCCTTCTGCCTGTGAAGGAGGTTTGCTGAAGCCAGTGATGATTTTAAGAGTTTTCAACATGTTTGCTGGTTCATTTGTTGAGAACTGATTCTTTAACTTTTCAGAGTAGCTTCTTTTTGCTGGTCTGATCTCACTTGATAATATGTTTCTGGCCTGGTTGTACAACATTCTGCACTTTTTTTGTAGGCTTCCTCTTTGGAATGATGTAGCTGCTTAAAGGCCGTGTCACACTGCCCAACGGATGCAAAGAGGACACAACAGAAGAGAAAAATGTTACATCCGTTGTATCCACGCTCAAAAGGGGTGAAAATTTGCATAATTGGAGCGGATGAAACGGACACGGGGAGGACGCAGGGCAGATGCAAAGCGGATGCAGAACAGAAGCCCAGCGGATGCAGAACGGATGGTGCGTTCGCAGGGCTTCCGGGGGGTCTCAGGAAAGCGGACGCAGAACGGAAAAAACGGATGCAGAACGGATGCACAGTGGATGAAGCGGATGCACAGCGGAAGCCTAGCGGATGCACAGCGGAAGCGGAACGGATGCCGCACGTTAATTGCGCATGCGGGGGGGGGGATGCATTGCGCAAGTCCCCTGGATATAAAGGGAAGCAGCTCGGAAGCAGGTCACCATTCAGAGGAAAGACCTGCTGCTGGACACTTTGAGTTCCTTGCCTACCCTGCCTGCATGCCTGCCTCCAAGCCTGCCTCCAAGCCTGCCTCCCAGCCTGCCTCCCGGCCTCCTGGGCAGCCTCCCTGCCAGCCTGCCTTCCAGCCTCCATTCCAGCCTTGCTGGCAGCCTGCATTCCAGCCTCCCTGCCAGCCTTGCTTCAAGCCTGCCTTCCAGCCTGCCTTCCAGCCTCCCTGCCAGCCTCCCTGCCAGCCTCCCTGCCAGCATTGCTGCCAGCCTGCATTCCAGCCTCCCTGCCAGCCAGTCTGCCTGCCAGCCTTGGTGCCTGCTTTCCTGCCAGGCTTCCTGCCAGGCTTCCTAACAGGCTTCCTGCCAGGCTTCCTGCAAGCCTTGGTGCCAGCCTTCCTGCCAGCCTTGATGCCTGCCAGCCTTCCTGCCATCCTCCCTGCCAGCCAGCAACCCCACAACCATGGGGAAGAAGCGAAAGGCTCAGCAACCTGCCGCCATCCCTGGCAAAAGGGACAGGGCCACCCTCCCACCCCATGTCCGTGACTCTGTTTCTGCTGGGGCTTCTGCTGCTTGGGCTCACTCTTCTCTTGCTGGAGCTTCTGCTGTGGCTGCTCCTGGCAGTGGTGCTTCTGCTGCGCACTCTGCTGAAGCTGCTCCTGGTCCTGCTGGTCCTGCTCGTTCTGCTCGTGCTCCTGGTCTTGCTGGTCCTGCTGCTGGTGCTTACTCTGCTGATGCTGATCCTGGTCTTGCTGCTGCTGCTGCTGCTGCTGCTGCTGCAGATTCTGATTCTGATCCTGCTGGTGATTCTGCTGCTGCTGCAGCTGATGATGATGATGCTGATTATGATCCTGCTGGTGATATTTCTGATGATGATGATTCTGCTGCTGCTGCTGCTGCTGCTGCTGCTGTTGGTGTGGAGGAGCAGCCCCTACAACCTCGAAGTCCCTCTGATGAGGGTCCATATGGCCCTGCCAGAGGGAGGAAGAGTTGTTCGCGTCAACAGGAGAGGAGGCAGTACTTTATTGAGGAGGCGCAAGAGGATGAGGTGCTGGAGTGGCTGAGAGAGAACGACTATCTGTGGCGGAAGGGACACCGGCTACAGGGACACCAAGCAGAAGCAGGCTGCTTGGAGAGAGAGGGCGGAGAGTCTGGGCTACACTTCGGAGGTGCTACTCGGCTGGTGGAAACATATGCACACCTGGTACGGGAAGCTGCACCGCAAAAAATCTGGCCAGGCCGCGGTCAAGCTGACAGACAGAGAGAACTACATCATGGCCAGGTGCAGCTTCCTGGAGGGTGAGATCCACCACCGAGCAGCACCAGGAGCCCATCTGTCTACCCTCACTCTCAGGCAGCCTGCTGCGACCCAGTCCTCTTCCAGCCGAGAGTCAGTCCCGGTCTCCAGGCAGGTTTCATGGGAGCGTGCCATGGCAGAGAACCCCCAGGCAGGTGTTGAAAGCTTGGTGGAGAGCGAGGAGGACTCACTGGTGTGGTGGGAGAAAGGAAACATCGAGTCCACCGCTGCCTAAGTTGCATCCACCCACACCTCCGCCTCCACAGGAAGGCAGAGAGCCAGACCGCAGAAGGGGGAGAGCCACAAGGTCCTGGTGGAGATCAGGGACACCATCCGCACCAGCATAGGTCTCCTCTCTCAGCTGGTCCCCATCGAATCCTCCTCCTCCAACCGCAAGCACTTCCTCAATTATTTGAACCAGACCCTGAAGGAGATGCCGGATCCCCAGTACCAGCTGGTGAAGGAGAGGATCTCCACGCTGATTAACAACCCTCCAGACCCAGAGGCACCTGCTACCACCCAGTCCAGGTCTGCTCCTCCACCCCAGGTGATGTCCCTCCCATACCAAGGCTTCCAACAGCCCCTCACCTACCAGGGCTACAGCTACCCGGAAGTCCAGCAGCACAGGCAGAAGCATTCCCAGGCCAGGCACAGAGTCATCGGGTGGCACCATTGCCAGCTGTTCCACTGATGCCACCGAGCCACCCACGCCAATGATGCCACCGATGCCACCGATGCCACCCATGCCACAGATGCCACCCACACCACTCCTCAGCTCGCTGCACAGCAGGAAGTCCCACTACACTACTCCTTCCTCCATCCCACAGCCAAGCCCGGCCTCAGTACATCTGTCCTCAGTACTGGGGCTGACACCCCATGGCATGGAGGAAGGACCTCTCAGCATCACGGGGATGAGCCAGCTGTCCGACACCATCCTGAACACACCGTCCCCTGTTGTCCTCTCGGGGCCAGGCACTCCATCAGCACCTCAGACCAGCACTGCAGCAGCACCCACCTCCAGAGCACCTGCACCCTAAAAATTAGACTGGGCACACACCTCCGAGTGACCAAGAGGAGTACCAGAGACTGGCTGCCTGGATATTTTTGGACTTCATTTGGACACTTGACTTGGTTCATGTTTACTTTTCAGTAAACATTGTTATTAATAAAGTTTATCTTTGTTTCACACCCTTGCTTCATTATTTTTCTTCTATAAAGTCTGGGTGGAAACTTTTAGAGATGGTTTAGCCTTTGCATGCTTGTGGGATGGGTAAGGATAGCTGTGGGATGGGCAGGGATACATTTGGGATGGGTTAAGATAGCTGTGAGATGGGAAGGGATACCTGTGGGATGGGTTAAGAAAGCTGTGGGATGGGAAGGGATATCTATGGGATGGGTTAAGATAGCTATGGGATGGGCAGGGATACCTTTGGGTTAAGATAGCTGTGGGATGGGCAGGGATATCTTTGGGATGGGTTAAGATAGCTGTGAGATGGGAAGGGATAGCTGTGGGATGGGTTAAGATAGCTGTGGGATGGGAAGGGATACCTTTGGGATGGGTTAAGATAGCTGTGGGATAGATAAATAAACCTCCAGTGCAAGCATAGTGGGACTGTATGGTCCACCCTCCCAGGTGCCACACCTATGGCCCTTATCAATTACAATGTAAGCATTGATCCACACATGTCAACATAAACACAACTCTTTATTAAACGCCCTGTTTATTGTAGGCCAACCAAACATACATGGCCCAATCTCATCTGTGTGATGAGACAGGCTGAAGGAAGCATCCATTAAGCATCTACCATCCTGTCTTGCCACTCCACCGCTCCAGCTGGGGAGTTGCACCAGTCTTTCAGAAGGTTGCGCTGCTTCTTCGCCTCATGTGAGGCTCTGTTGGGCCCTTGCACATCCTCAGTGTTGATCAGGTTTCGCCCTTGCCTCCATTCCCCAGGCTCCATGTCCCCATTGCCTTGCTGGAGGTCCACGAGCCTGTTCTGCAAGACTGGGTAGTGGGTGCGCATGAGATTGTGCAGGATGCAGCAAACTTCCACGATCCTCCTCATGCTCTGTGGGCGATGCTGCATGGTGTTGAGAAGTACCTGGAACCTGTCGGCCAGGATGCCAAAGGCGTTCTCCACCACCCGCCTTGCCCTGGACAGCCTGTAGTTGAAGATCCTCTCTTCACGGGTGACGTATTTGGAGGTGTAGGGCTTCATGAGGTAGGTTGAGAGGTAGGTTCCCCCATGATGAAGTAGGGCACACCTTGCGTGTCGTTGGGCAGGGGTTCTGGATCTGGGAAGCCCAACATGAGGTTGCTTTCCAGCCCCTCCTTGAGGTGACTGTCGTTGTATACCTGGGCATCGGAAGATGAGCCGTTGCCTGAAACAACGATGTACATGAACTTGTAGTCAGCATCGACCATGGCGAAGAGGATGATGCTGAAGAAGCCCTTGGAGTTGAAATAAGTGGACCCCTAGTTGGCTGGAACCTTGCAGGCCATGTGCTTGCCATCGATGGGTCCAACGGTGTGGGGTAAGTTCCACTTCTGATACCACTGCTCTGCAACTTTCTTCCATCCTTCTTCAGTGGTGGGGCACTGGAGGAGCTCCTCCTTGTATTCTTCGAGGATGGCCCACACCACTTCTCTGACAACAAAGCTGATGATGCTGGGTGGCACCCTCTAGCCGTACTGCATGCTCCTGTAGGGGGTCCCTGAGGCCAGGTGGCGCAGAGTGAGTGCCACCCTGAGCCCAGGTTCCAGGCTGGGTGGGAAGTTGGTTTTTGTCTTGCTCAACCTGGGTGTCAGGCACTGCAGAAGTTCATCAAACATGGCTGGAGGCATATTCATGAAGTTCTGGAACGCACGAGTGTCTTCGCTCCTGAGCTCCAACATCAGCTTGTCGTAAAGTTGGTACTGTGCTCTTCTGGCTAACCATCTTTGGACCCAGACTTTTTTTGGGTGCCTCCTTTTCTTGCCGTAGTAGAGTTCACAGAGACTGTTGATGGTTTCGCAGTGATGCAGAAGGATGTTGGCTGCCAAAAGGATTTTGTCGCAATCCATGGTGGAGATGACTGGATGCTGTGGAAGAGGAAGAGTCAGATGAAGGCTGCAGAGGTATGCACCGCTGGGCTGCTGGTCTGAAAGTGCGATGCAGACGAGTTGCTCCCCCTTTTTATAGGCAGTATAGGTGTCCCTTTGCATCCTCTAGGCATCCTCTAGGCATCCTCTAGGCATCCTCTAGGCATCCTCTAGGCATCCTCTAGGCATCCTTAGTATCCAAGATAGGTCCCCTCTACAAACGTTTTTTCTGTTTTAAACGCTTTGTTTCCGTTCTGCATCCGTTCTGCATCAGTTCTGCGTCCGTTCCACTTCCTCCCTGCATCCGTTTACCGCTGGAGCAGATGGAGTTACGCGGATGTGCAGCGGATGCCTAGCGGATATAGCGGATGCATAACAGATGCAGAACGGATGCGTAGCGGATGCAGAATGGACGAACTGGATACATTTTCCACGCAAAAGTTTTAGGCAGCCTAAAACTTTTGGAGCAGATGAAACGTCCATAAACGGATGCTGGATGGATTGAGAGGAAGCCAAACGGAGGCAGTGAGTACATCGCGTTTTAGAACGGATGGCAAGATTTTTTTTCTGTTTTGCTTCCTCTTTGCATCCATTTTTGCAGTGTGACAGGGCCTTAAGTTTAACTGTGAACCAAGGTTTATTCTTGCTATATATTTGCAGGTTCCTTGTTGGTACACATAAGTCTTTGCAGAAGCTAACATACAGTATCTGTGAGCTCATCTAGGTCTGCAGAGGCATCTTCAAAACCATTCCAATCAGTGCTATCAAGGCAGGCCTGGAATTTCAACTTTGCCTCATCCGACCAAGTCTTCACTGATTTAATTGTTGGTTTAATGGTTTTAAGTCTTTGTCTGTAGGCAGGTACAAGGTGAATCATGCAGTGGTCAGTGTCCCACAGCTGCTCATGGTAAAGACCTATAAGCATCTTTAACTGTTGTGTAGCAGTGATCTAAAGTATTTTTTCCTCTGGTGGGACAATTTACATGCTGGAAATATTTTGGGAGCTCTTTCCTTAAATTTGTTTGATTGAAATATCCTAAAATGATGGAAAGGGAACCTGGATATTTGACTTCAGCCTCCATAATTTGATCAGCAAGAGTTCGTAATGCCTTGTTTACACAGGCTTGTGGAGGGACATACACAGCTATTAGGAGAAATGAGGAGAACTCATCTGGAGAGTAAAATGGTTTGCAGTTGATGTGTAAAGACTCTAAGTTTTCATCACAAAACTTATATATTATAGTTATATCCTGATACCAGCTGTTGTTGATATATAAACATAATCCTCCACCTTTTGTTTTACCTAATGTCTCTTCAATTCTGTCTGATCTAAATGTCTGAATCCTGGGATGTATATAGTGTTGTCCCCATGAATTTGTGGATTAAGCCAGATTTCAGTAAAACAAAGAACAGTTGAATTATAAAAACCAGAATTCCATCTATTTACGAGATGAATTTCATCCATTGAGCATAAATTAGTCAGAAAGATTGAAGGGAGAGGGTTCCCCCCCCCATTCCTTAGTCTGTTTAAAATTCCCACTCATTTACCTCGTCTCCTCTTCCGGTGTGGTTGCTTCTTTGCTTTCTTTGTTGTAATCCATAGCACCAGGGAATTGGTTAGAATCTCCTCCGCATTTTCAAAGACAGATGGGGGTGGGGAATCAAAAAGGTGCTCCTTAAGGAAACATTGCCTAATTGTTTGCAGATGGTCTTGTGAGTATGAAATCCATAGTGAATTGCAGATCATAATAAGGAATAAAGAAACCATTAGAGAGCATTTCACTGAGGCAGCCATCATCGGCACCATCTTGGCTAATTCCTGTTTACTCCCTTCTCTTTCATTCTCTTGCCAAGTGTGAGAAAAAACTTTTGAAGTTGAGTTGCTTTTTTCAAGCTTTTTCTGTCATCCCTTTCTTTCTTCTCTTTCCCTTTCTTTCTTCATCCCTTTCTTTCTTCTCTTATCCAATACTCTCCACAACTGATAGCATAGCTAAAGTGTTATCAGGGATAAAGGGAGAAAGAAAAGCAGACATTTAACAATTATCCCTTGATAGGCAATTTCTATTCCAGGGATGCAATACTGTAGAAGACCATTACAACATATTTTTACTTGAAGTCAAGAGTCATCAAACAATATGTACCAATAACAACTCCCCAAAACCAGAAAAAACAAATTACCCAAAACAATAAGAAAGCTTCAATCCCAAAAAAAATCACTTGAGTGGAAAAATAAATCTGGTCACATTGCCAACTTCAAAAGCCGATACAAAAATTTATGCCACCAGATAAAAACTAATTATCACATTAAAGAAGAAGAAAACTTTCTATGTACCAATTCCACCTATACTTTCTACAATCTTGTTAACAACAAACTAAAAGACTCAAGGTCCATCCCACCCCTGAAAGGACCTAATGGTAAAGACTGCAATGATGACACCATTAAAGCCAACCTCTTTAACACATTCTTTGGCTCAGAATTTGTCAATAGCAATGGATCATGCCCAGTATTTCCTTGTTGAACCACACAGACAACTACAATGATCTTATACATAACGATTTTACAGAAGACAATGTTGAAAAAGCACTATGCAATCTAAAACCATCTCTATCTATTGGACCGGATGGAATATGTGCCTACTTCTTAGAAAAGCTATCCACTGCCATAGCCAAACCTCTAAACATAATCTTTGAAAAATATTTCAGGACCAACTCCTTGCCAAAACTATGGTCACAAGCCACGGTCATCCCCATCTTCAAAAAGAGAGACCCAGCCTAGTTGAAAATTACAGACCAATCTCTTTATGCTGCATCACCTGTAAAGTCATGGAATCAATTATTAACCAATCCATCATCCTCCACTTAGAAAAAAACAACCTACTCTCTAATAAACAATTTGGTTTTAAAAAAAAACCTATCATGTAATCTGCAACTCTTACACTGCAAAAACATATGGACTACACAACTCGATCAGGGCAAAGCAATAGATGCAATCTACATAGACTTCTGTAAAGCCTTTGATTCTGTGGTACAGAACAAACTACTCCTAAAACTAAAATCTTACGATATCTCTGGACACCTGCATAACTGGATAGAAGCATTCCTGTCAAACGGACAACAAATGGTCAACATTGGAAGCATCCTATCAAATTCTGTACCTGTCACAATAGTGGTATCCCCCAAGGCAATGTTCTTGGACCAACTCTCTTCATATTCTACATAAATGACCTCTATGATCATGTCAAAAGCAACTGTGTTCTCTTTGCTGATGATGTAAAGCTATTCAACACCACAGACAATACTGCTATCCTTCAAAAAGACCTCTACTTTGTATCAGAATGGTCAAACAAATGGCAACTTCAAATCTCAACAAATAAATGCTCTGTCCTACATATTGGTAAAAAAAATCAGAAAATAAAATACAGGCTGAATAGTCAAGACCTTGTTGATGATCCAAACTCTGTCAAGGATCTTGGAGTACTCATCTCTAACAACCTAAGTGCTAGAGCCCACTGTAACTACATAGCCAAAAAGGTGTTAAGAGTTGTTAAGAAAATCTTATGTAGTTTTTTCTCTGGTAATATTACACTAATAATTAGAGCATACAAAACATTTGCTAGACCAGTACTCGAATACAGCTCATCAGTCTGGAACCCACATTATGTATCTGATATTAACACAGTTGAAAAAGTCCAGAAATATTTCACAGGAAGAGATCTCCAGTCCTCTACTCATTGCAGAATACCTTATGGCACCAGACTCAAAATTCTAGACCTAAAAAATTTAGAACTACGCCACCTTCAATCCAATCTAAGTATGGTGTATAAAATCATACATTGCAATGTCCTACCAGTCAATGAATACTTCAGCTTCAACCATAACAACACAAGAGCAAACAATAGATACAAACTCAAGGTTAATTGCACCAAACCTGATTGCAGGAAATACAACTTGAGCAACAGAGTGGTCAATGTCTGGAATACTCTTCCTGGCTCTGTGGTTTTTTCACCAAACCTCAAAAACTTTAACCTTAGACTGTCTACTATTGACCTCACCCCTTTCCTAAGAAGTCTGTAGGGGGCATGCATAAGCACACCAACATGCCTACCATCCCTGTTTATTTTATTTTATTTTAATTTTTCTTATATGTATCCATGTATTCATGACTGTTTTTATTTATACCTATTATCTTGTAAGCAATTGACAAATAAAAATAAAATGAAATAAAATAAAATAAAACTATCTTGCTTTTAAGTGCAGTACTGCAAGCTACTTCTGTAGCCAGCTGCCTACAATTTGGTAGTTCAAATCCCACCAGGCTCCACGTTGGATCAGTCTTCCATCCTTCCGAGGTGGGTAAAATGAGGACCCAAATTGTTTGGGGCAATATACTGACTCTGTAAACCGCTTTGAGAGGGCTATAAAGCACTATAAAGTGGTATATAAGTCTAAATGCTATTGTTATTATTACCCTCTTCAGATCTCAGCTGCAGTCATGACTTTCCATCAGTCACCATCCTTGATTTATCTTCTTCTCTTATTTAATGTTCACTGTATGCATGTAAAAAAGAGACAGGTCTTCAATTGCTCAGTCATACCAGCTATTTTGTCATTGCTAATGAACCCTGAAGATTCCCTACATATGGGTGCTCTGTTGCATCTTCACAAGTTCTGAAACCTCTTTGGAACTGAAACTAAAGTACCAAAGAGGCCAAATCTGTACACAGCTCTTCCCTTTATCTGCTCCATATTTTGAGGTTTTCCTTCCAATGTGACTTTTCAGTTTTAATCTGATATAAGGGTGTTTTCTTGTGATTTGTAAAATATATTTTATTGTTTATCACCTTAAGCACTTTAGAAAAATTATACAAATCCATCAAAGTAATGAATATCTTCAGAAGCAATAAATAGACAAAGATGGACAGATTCTCACTGGAAACAAGGCGTGTTGAAAAATTAACACATAAATGACTGTTTTTGCTAACCTTCTTTGAAAAATGGACTCCGTGTCCCAAGACAATGGGAATAATGCAGGACACTAAGAAATCATCCCAGCAGGATCCAAAGTGCTGGCTATCAACATCTTCTTAGCACTATTGGAAGATTTACCTACATAATTGGTGTAACTGGCAGAAACTGTGATTTTAGAGAAGTATAATTACTAGCAAACTCCAAAGGTAGACTGAATATGCCTACTTGAAAACTCATTCTGAAGAAATGTCTTCCCCACAAACCTGAAAAACATGCAGCTGTTTAAATGGTTGTGTTAACTTCAATAAGCCAGTTCCTTAAAGCAACTACAACTTTATTTTACATTTATGTGAAAGCTGAAAAAGAAAAGAAAATGGCTACTTTAATGACTATCATTACAGTACCATGCTTGTATAATTGCATCAATTTACAAAAGCACCATACTTCTTTATTTACTTTTATTTATTCTTCTAGTATCTATTCTTCTTTATTCTTTATTTTTCCATATTTGTCTAGTTCACAAACATTTGCATAAAGAGGATACATAGATGCTGGAATGCAAAAATGTGAATGCAGGAAAAAGGATACCCATAGCTGTTTTTGCTACCTAGAGATTGACTGTTTTTTTGCAGACCTGAATGTGGAAGGGCTTCGCACAATTCACTGAATTCTCAGAGCTGTATTAATATCCTGGGAAATTTAAATCTAGGAATTGAGAGTAAATGCTTTCAAAATTGAAATAAAAATGATTTTCATTTTCAGAAACCATTATTAATGGCAAGGTTGTAGAAAGCCAGGCAGAGCATATTCAAATGGTTTTTTTCTTCAGTTTTTCACTAAACTTTCATGAAAGATAAATATAAGAGCCAGTTCCAGGATTCAAAAATGGATGGGTGGGGTTCTCCAAACTACTGAAAATTTCTGCTACTGGTACACCAGAACTGGTCTGAACCAGCTAAATACCATCTATCTCAGTGGTTGGATTCAATTTTTTTTACTACTGGCTTTGTGGGCATGGTTTGGTGGGAGTGGTAGGGGAAGGATTCTGTAACATCTCCAGTCAGAGGTGGTATTTGCAGGTTCTCTGAACTACTCAACATTTCTGTTACTGGTTCTCCAGAACTGGTCAGAACCTGCTGAATGCCACCTCTGATCCATCCATCCATCCATCATCCATCCATCCATCCATCCATCCATCCATCCATCCATCCATCCAT
>BLBF01000053.1:5888682-5915261 GCA_015471245.1 Laticauda colubrina
ATCTATCTATCTATCTATCTATCTATCTATCTATCTATCTATCTATCTATCACATTTCTGCATCACTTAAATCCCTTGGAGAGGAACTAATGATA
Source organism: Laticauda colubrina (assembly GCA_015471245.1). NCBI lineage: Eukaryota > Metazoa > Chordata > Lepidosauria > Squamata > Elapidae > Laticauda > Laticauda colubrina. The sequence goes on from BLBF01000053.1 coordinate 5,888,778, forward strand.
TATTGACTACAGATTGATCTGCTTGAACAAGCCATTTCTTCTCACAAAGGAGCTTTCCAATTTTTACTTACTGCCATAATTCATTCTTTTGCCATTATCTCTTTTGGGGAGATAATGTAAAATGCTAAATAACTCACTTAAAATCATTCTTTCTTTTTCTGTTCTCTCTCCATATATACATATGTGTTTATTGAAAGTTTCTAAAAACTAAAGTGAAACTAATACAAACTAAAACAAAGTAAGAAAGCAAAAAGGAAAAGAAATCAAAGTGAAAGCAAAAGTTCGAGAAAGAAGGATAAAGCAACAGCAACTACCGTATATACTCGCATATAAGCCGATCTCACATATAAGCCAACCCTTAAAAAACTGCCCCAAAATGAGGAACTTTGCAAAAACTCGCATATAAGCCGACCCCCAAATACCATGGTGTTCAACCCCTGATAAAGGAAAATCTGGAGACCCATGAAAAAAAATCTGCAGATGGTGTAATTACGATGGCATAATTACCGACATTTCCCCAAGAGCTGGGAACAGGTAAATTATAACTATTTTCAAGTAGATCGCAGCACAGAAACACCCCTCCCCCAATTAACTTCAATCTGTCAGGCTATCCTGTTCCGAGCAACACGGTGGCGATCAACCGCCGAGCTCAACGCCCTGCGAAGATGGGCCAAGACCAAGGCTCACCGTCAGAAAGATACTGGGAGGACAGGGCTTTGGGTGTCCAGGGAGAAAAATGGTGCCTGACTTCGTACGCATTTTACTTGAGGCGAGGGCTGCTAAGGGCCAGTTGACAGGGAGTGCGAGAGCCAAGACTCTCATTGTGGGAAGCCGCCTTGCTAAGTCGCTGCTCCGGTGCAAATTGAGGCATGGCCACTGAGAGGGAGAAGGTGGGAATTTTCCTTCCAAGCGGTCATTGAACCCACTGGACTGAAATAACCACTGGCTGAACCAGGGGATTCTGGGCCCTCCTCACCACCATATAATGGTCGTTATAAAAAAAATCAGATATATGCGCGTATAAGCCGACCCCCAAATTTGGAAAAAAAAAAAAAGCGTTCTAAAGTCGGCTTATATGCGAGTATATACGGTATATCCATCTGCCACCAGTTCTCTTGATTTTCTTTGTTATTCCCCCTGATAAAATTCATACAACAAGGCAGTGTTTTATATTTGCCTATTACATATTTATAGATTATCATATATAAATTGCTTCCTCTGCTTGTTTTCTTTCTTTTATTCTAATTTATATGCCAATCAGTTTTCTGGTTTTTTTGGGGGGAGGGGGTTGGGTTTTTTTTTTTTGCTTTACACAGTTCATTTTTTAGTTCCATTTTTCTTACTGTTAACATAGTAATGAACATAACTTCATTGTAATTTGTTGAGAAATATTTATATTCTCTGAATTTTTTTTTAATTCTTCTTTTCTTTCTTCATTCATAATAGTTTGGGGTATAAATTCCCATAAGACTTAGTCCCATGCAAATTAACTTCCACACGACAAATCTACAATGTCATAAGTTAAAACAAGTTTTGGTTTTAGTTGGGAGTTTATGTACAAAATAGCTCCATTTGTTTTTTAGTTCTTGCTGCAATAAATCCTTCACTTAATTTTTTTATAAATCAGATATATTTTGCAACCTTTTTTCTAACATTTGTCTCTTTGGACCCTTATTTTTTACAAAAATGTTTTTTTCTCTTTTGCAAAGCATTTGTTCCATTTATAGGCCATATGAAATATTTGTAATCCCTAATTAAGCCAAAAATTTAGAAAAGTTAATACCTAAAGCCCATGTCACACTGAACCAACGGATGCAAAGAGGATGTAAAATGGACAAAAAACCTTGCCATCCATTCGAAAATGCGATGTACTCACTGCCTCCGCTTTGCTTCCTCTCTATCCGTCCAGCTCCAAAAGTTTTCATCCGCTCCAAAAGTTTTGGGCTGCCTAAAACTTTTGCGCGGAAAATGTATCCAGTTCATCTGTTCTGCATCCGCTACGCATCCGCTACGCATCCATTACGCATCCGTTACGCATCTGTTACGCATCCGCTATATACGCTTGGCGTCTGCTGCGCATCCGCGCAACTTGCATCTGCCCGGACGCAGGGAGGAAGCGAAACGGATGCGGAACAGATGTAGAACGGATGCAGAATGGATGCAGAACGGAAACAAAGCGTTTAAAGCAGAAAAAACGTTCGCAGAGGGGACCTATCTCAGATATTAAGGATGTCTAGAGGATGCCTAGAGGATGCCTAGAGGATGCAAAGGGACACCTATACTGCCTATAAAAAGGGGGAGCAACTCATCTGCATCTCACTTTCAGACCAGCAGCCCACCTGTGCAGACCTCTGCAGCCTTCATCTGACTCTTCTTCTTCCACAGCATCCAGTCATGTCCACCGTGGATCATACCACAGTCCTTTTGGCAGCCACCATCCTTCTGCAACAGTACGAAGCCACCTACGGGCTCTGTGAACTCTACTACGGGAAGAAAAAGAGGCGGCCAAGAAGCGTCTGGGTCCGAAAATGGATCAGGAGAAGAGCAGAGTACGGACTGTACAACAAGCTGATGGTGGAGCTCAGGAACGAAGACACTCGGGCATTCCATAACTTCATGAGGATGCCTCCAGCCATGTTTGACGAAGTTGTGCAGCACCTGACACCCAGGTTGACCAAGGCAAACACCAACTTCCCGCCCAGCCTGGAACCTGGGCTCAAGGTGGCACTCACTCTGCGCCACCTGGCCTCAGGGAACACCTACAAAAGCATGCAGTACGGCTGGAAGGTGCCACACAACATCATCAGCATTGTGGTCAGAGAAGTGGTGCAGGCCATCATCGAAGAATACAAGGAGGACCTCCTCCAGTGCCCCTCCACTGAAGAAGGATGGAAGAAAGTTGCAGAGCAGTGGTATCAGAGGTGGAACTTCCCACACACCGTTGGAGCCATCGATGGCAAGCACGTGGCCTGCAAAGCGCCAGCCAAGTCAGGGTCCACTTATTTCAACTACAAGGGCTTCTTCAGCATTGTCCTCTTCGCCATGGTCGATGCTGACTACAAATTCATGTACATCGATGCTTCAGGCTACGGCTCATCTTCAGATGCCCAGGTATACAATGCCAGTCACCTCAAGGAGGGGCTGGAAGGCAACCTCATCGTGGGCTTCCCAGATCCAGACACTCTGGCCAACGACACGCAAGATGTGCCCTACTTCATCGTGGGGGATGACGCCTTCTCCCTCAGAACCTTCCTCATGAAGCCAGACACTTCCAGACTCCTGACCCATGAAGAGAGGATCTTCAACTACAGGCTGTCCAGGGCAAGGCGGGTGGTGGAGAACGCCTTTGGCATCCTGGCCAACAGGTTCCAGGTACTTCTCACCACCATGCAGCATCGCCCAGAGACCGCGAGGAGGAACGTGGAAGCTTGCTGCATCCTGCACAATCTCATGCGCACCCGCTACCCAATCTTGCAGAACAGGCTCGTGGACTGTCAACAAGGCAATGGGGACATGGAGCCTGGGGAATGGAGGCAAGGGCGAAACCTGATAAATACTGAGGATGTGCAAGGCCACAACAGAGCCTCATGGGAATGGAAGAAGCAGCGCAACCTTCTGAAACACTGGTGCAACTCCCCAGCTGGAGCAGTGGAGTGGCAAGACAGGATGGTAGATGCTTAATGGATGCTTCCTTCAGCCTGTCTCATCACACGGATGAGATTGGGCCATGTATGTTGGGTGGGCCTACAATGAACAGGGCGTTTAATAAAGAGTTGTGTTTGTGTTCAAATGTGTGGATCAATGCTTACATTGTTATTGATAAAAAAGGGCCATAGGTGTGGCACCTGGGAGGGTAGACCATACAGTCCCACTATGCTTGCACTGGAGGTTTATATATCCCACAGCTATTAGCCATCCCAAAGGTATCCCTGCTCATTCCACAGGTATCCCTGCCCACCCCACTGCTATCTTAACCCATCCCACAAGCATGCAAAGGCTTAAGCCAATTCTAAAAGTTTCCACCAAGACTTTAAAAAAAAAAAACAAATGAAGCAAGTGTGTGAATCAAAGATAAACTTTATTGAACAACAAGCTGTAAAAAAAAAATTACCCAAGTCAAGTGTCCAAATAAAGTCCACAGGTAGCCAGCTGCCTGGTCTCTGGCACTCTTCTTGGTCACTCGGAGGTGTGCCCAGTCTCAGGGGTGAAGGGTCCAGGTACTGTGGTGGTGGGTGGTGCTGGAGTGCCTGGCCTCGAGAGGATAACAGGGGACGGTGTGTTGAGAAAGCTCTCGGACAGCTGGCTGGAGTGTCAGTCCCAGTACTGATGACAGATGTACTGAGGCTGGGCTTAGCTATGGGGTGGAGGAAGGGGTAGTGTAGTGGGGCTGTCTGGTCTGCAGCTGGGTGAGGACTGGTGTGGGCGGCATCATTGGCGTGGGTGGCATCGCTGTCGTTGGTGGCATCATTGTCGTGGGTGGCATCGCTGTCCTCGGTGGCATCATTGGAGTGGGTGGCATTGGTGGCATCAGTGAAACAGGTGGCAACGGTGTCGCCCGATGACTCTGTGCCTGGACTGGGAAAGGCTGCTGCCTGTGCTGCTGAACCTCCTGGTAGCCATAGCCCTGGTAGGTGAGGGCCTGTGGGAAGCCTTGGAATGGGAGGGACATCACCTGGGGTGGAGGAGCAGACCTGGACTGGGTGGGAGCAGGTTCCTCTGGGTCTGGAGGGTTGTGAAGCAGCTTGGTGATCCGGTCCTTCACCAGCTGGTACTGTGGATCCGCCATTTCCCTGAGGGTCTGGTTGACATAAGTGAGGAAGGGCTTATGGTTGGAGGATGAGGAGTCAGTGTGGACCAGCTGAGAGAGGAGACCTATGCTGGTGCGGATGGTGTCCCTGATCTCCAGCAGGACAGTGTGGCTCTGCCCCTCCAGCTGTCTGGCTTTCTGCCTTTCTGCGGAGGTGGAGCTGGGGGGGGTGGATGCAGCTAGGACTGTGGTGGACGATGTCTCCTTTCTCCCACCACACACTCCACCATGCTTCCCCCACCTGTCTGCGGGTTCTCCGCCGTGGCACGCTCCACAGAAACCTGCCTGGAGACAGGGACTGACTCTCGGCCGGAAGAGGTCTGGCTCTCAGCAGGCCGCCGGAGAGAGAGGGTTGTGAGAGGGGCTCCTGGTGCTCCTCGGTGGCGGACCTCACCCTGCAGAAAGCTGCACCTGGTCATGACGTAGGTCTCTCTGTCTGTCAGCTTCACAGTGGCCTGGCCAGATTTCTTCAGGTGCAGCTTCCCGTACCAGGTGTTCATGTGCTTCCACCAGCCAAGGAGCACCTCCGAAGTGTAACCCATACTCTCTGTCCTCTCTCTCCAAGCAGCCTGCTTCCACTTGGTGTCCCTGTACAGCCGGTATCCCTTCCACCACAGATAGTCGTTCTCTCTCAGCCACTCCAGCACCTCATCCTCATGCGCCTCCTCAATATAGTATTGCCTCCTCTCCCGTTGTCACATACGCCTCTTCCTCCCTTTGGCTAGACCAGATGGGCCCTCATCAGAGAGTCTCCCAGGTAGTAGAGGCTGCTCCTCCATACCACCACCAGCAGCAGCAGCAACAGCAGAATCATCATCATCATCATCATCATCATCATCATCATCATCATCCTCACCAGCAGGATCATAATCATCATCATCATCAGCAGCAGCAGCAGCAGGAGCAGCAGCAGCAGGAGCAGCAGCAGCAGCAGTAGCAGCAGCGGCAGCAGGATCAGCAGCAGCAGCAGGACCAGCAGGACTAGGATCAGCAGCAGTAAAGTAAGCACCAGCAGGACCAGCAAGTACAGGAGCACGAGCAGGACCAGGAGCACGAGCAGGACGAGCAAGACCAGGAGCACGAGCAGGACGAGCAAGTCCAGGAGCACGAGCAGGTCGAGCAGGACCAGCAGGACCAGGAGCAGGTTCAACAGAGTAAGCCCCAGCAGAAGCCCCAGCACCAGCAGAAGCACCACCGCCAGGAGCAACTTCAGCAGAAGCCCCAGCAGAATCAGAGTCAGGGGCAGGGGGCGGGAGGTTGGCCCTGTCCCTCTTGCCAGGGATGGCGGCAGGTTGCTGAGGCTTTCGCTTCCTCCCCATGGTTGTGGGGTTGCTGGCTGGCCGGGAGGCTGGCAGGCACCAAGGCTGGCAGGAAGGCTGGCAGGAAGGCTGGCAGAAAGCCTGGCAGGAAGGCAGGCAGGCAGGCAGGCACCAAGGCTAGCTAGAAGGCAGGCTGGCAGGGCAGGCAAGGATCTCGAAGTGTCCAGCAGCAGGTTTTTCCTCGGAATGCTGGCCACGTGCAAGCTGCTTCCCTTTATATCCAGGGGGCTTACGTAATACTTCCCCCCCGGATGCGTAATTAACGCTCGGCATCCATTCCGCTTCCACTGTGCATCCGCTAGGCTTCCGCTCTGCATCCGCTTTATCCGCTGTGCATCCGCTGTGCATCCGCTGTGCATCCGCTTCATCCATTCGGCGTCCGTTCTGCATCTGCTGTATCCATTCCGCGTCCACTTCGCTGAGGGCCCCCAGAAGCCCTGCGGTTGCACCATCCGCTCCCATTCACTTCCATCCGCTGGGCTTCCATTCCACATCTGCTTTGCATCCGCCCTGCGTCCTCCCCGCGTCCATGTTTTCCACTCCGGTTATGCAAATTTTTGCCCCTTTTGAGAGCGGATAACAATGGATGGAACATTTTGCTCGTCTGCTGTGTCCTTTTTGCATCCGTTGGGCAGTGTGACATGGGCTTAATATCCAATACTTTGACATTCAGTCAGAGCAAGCCACGAATCTCAGTTCCTGCAGTCTTTACATAAAGAACAGCTATCTAGAGTTCAAACGGACAATCTTGCAATCTCTTTTTTGGAAAAGCCACATCAGCTGGGATTCACTGGCTGGCTGCTGATTTCCACCACAATGTTGTCCTCACTGCTTCATGGATACCTAGTATACTATAGATCTTCATCCTTTTAAATCAATAAGTCACTTAAAGTACCAATAGCTGTATAACTTCATGTTAACTTCTTGTTAACTTTATGAGGTTGTTTTTAACTTAATCAGGTTTTGAGTCTCAGTATCTCTATGTGTGCATGAGAGAGTTACTTAGTGTATAGTGATATTGGGTGATTTACTCTACTGTTCACAGCCAGACAGTTGATTTCTTTTTTTTTTCCTTTTTATATACTAAACTACCTTTTTAACTTCAGAGTCATCTCTTGATCATGATACAGTGCTGTGTTATGGAAGCAAGAGGCATGGGCAAATCTACTGAAAGTCTTGGCATGGTGAAGATGTAGCATAGGAAAGATGAATTATTTTTAATTTATAGTGCTCCATGATTCCTGATGCTGTATGTCTCAGCAAAATGACACCAGGAGTTCAGAAACAAAGATTAATATGGGCCTATTTGACAAATAGGAAGTAAATCATCTTGGGGGCAGGGCTCTCATTTGATTTCTGTCAGGCAAAAAACTCAGAATGAATGGGCTTGTCTACCCATAGGAGAGCAAGAGATATTTTACACATAAAAATTTAAGACGGCCTGCATTTTTAGTTTCACTAACTTGTTGCAAGTGACCAAAAGCAAAAGAGGGGAAACATAGAGGTGTCAAATAGAATGAAAATTAAATTTGTGAAGTTTCTTCCTAATTACCTTCTAGTCTTTCTTACATGATTGCTATTGGTTTCTGATGCAAAAAATGTTTTCCTTTGCATGATAGCAGGTTTGATTTAAAGCTGTGGTTTGAGGCTTCTCCTTCCTGTTCAAGTTATTTTCATTATCTTGCTCTGTATGATTTATGCTTAGTCTATATAACTTTGATCTACTTTATTCTGCATTATCTCTGTTGTTAGTCAAAACAAGTAATATTCTGACCATATTTACTTGATTGAAAATATGATTCATTTCATAAAGCCCAACTATTACTGCCTGCATGATTAGATAAGCAGCATTTAATCTCAAAATCATTTTCTAGCTGAGATTGAAACCATGTCTTAAATATCCATTTTTTTTGAAATGATGACACCAAGGATACTGGGAAATGTAGTTTTCTATGACATCAAACTCTAAAGTTAGTTACATTTTATCAGTATGACTAATCTCTTACCTATGAATCACAAAATTATTGCCATCATCATAAAAACTTCAAATACTACAGAATTTTTGCTGATACGTTACTATTATTGTATTGTCATTGTGGTTCAAGTATGATATTTTAGGACTTCTCTTAAATTTCTACAGAGAAAGGAAGGAGAAAACACACACATCTGCATATGCACTCAGCTTAGGTGGCCACCTAAGAATTTTTTAACCAATATTACATTATTCCATTTTTACTTGATAAATAATTTATTTCATTATTCATTAAATTTCTATTTCTTATTCAAATTCAAATATGATTTTGTCAGAATTTATTGTGATATAACAGATAACAGATAATCAGAGTGGGAAGGGACCTTGTAGGTCATCTAGCCCAACCCCCTGCCCAAGCGGGAGACCTTATACCATTTCTGACAAATGGTTGTCCAATCTCTTCTTGAAAGTCTCAAGTGATGGTGCTCTCACAACTTCCGAGGGCAAACTGTTCCATTGGTTGATTGTTCTCACTGCCAGAAAGCTTCTCCTTATTTCCAAGTTAAATCTCTCCTTGTTCAGTTTCCATCCATTATTCCTTGTCTGGCCTAGAGGCACTTTAGAAAATAGCTTGACCCTTCCTCCCTGTGGCAGCTCCTCAAATTTTGGAAGACCACTATCCTGTCTCCTCTGGTCCTTCTCTTTACGAGACTAGCCAAACCCAGTTCCTGCAACTGTTCATTGTATGTTTTAGCCTCCAGTCCCCTGTATCAATAAGAATATTTTAGAAACTACCTTTTGGTACCTATCTCCTCTTGACTGCCATCATTCCCTTAAGGCCCTGTCATACTGGCCGACGGATGCAAAACGTTTGTAAAAAGGACACAGCGGACGAGAAAAATGTTCCATCCGTTGTTATCCACTCTCAAAAGGGGCAAAAATTTGCATAACCAGAGCGGATAACACGGAAAGGAACGGTCGGGGGGGAGGACACAGGGCAGATAGAAAGTGGATGCGGAATGGAAGCCTAGCGGATGGAAGTGGATGAGAGTGGATAGGTCCACTCTGCGAACATTTTTTCCATTTTTATGCTTTGTTTGTGAACTGCATCCACTTTCATCCTTTCTCCGTCCCTGCTACTAACGCTGCGCGTCCGTTCCACGTCCATTCTGCTTCCTCCCTGCATCCGTTTACCGCTGGAGCAGATTTGAGTTGCGCGGATGCGCAGCGGATGCCTAGCGGATATAGCGGATGCGTAACGGATGACAACGGATGCAGAACGGATGTCCCCGTATGCCTAGCAGATGCAGAACGGACGCGTTGGATACATTTTCCGCTCAAAAGTTTTGAGCAGCTCAAAACTTTTTGAGCGGATGAAATGTCAGTAGATGGATGCTGGATGGATAGAGAGGATGAAAAATGGAGGCAGTGAGTACAGAACGGATGCATCGCGTTAACCAATGGATGGCAAGTGTTTCTCTCCGTTTTACATCCTCTTTCCATCCGTTGGTGCAATGTGACATGGGCTTTACATGTTAGGTACAACCATGAATAATGAGGTAATGATTAGATTTTCAGAATTATCCCGAGCACTTTGAAATCTGACGCAGCATAGTGTCTTTGAAATATAAAGAATTATCTGATTATTACTGAGTTCTTGACGGTGTCTATTCTCCTTTAAAGTTGCTTTATAAAAATTTGGTAACATGGATAGTTTTACTCTTACATGTCATTGTTGTCATGTTTGAAAAAGAATCCTCAAAACCTAATATAACTTTCCTAAAATGTGCTAATTAGGCTGCAATAATTATGGCCAAGCATAGAATTAGTAACATTTAAAACATACAAAATGAAGATAGATATAAATGTTACAAAAATAATGCATTAGGCTCTAACCATGATGGCTGTAATGTATTTGTCTTTTGCCTACTTTTCCTGTTTTATTTAGAATGGCATCAATAATGTTGATTGCAGCTTTTAGTGTTTTAGAGTTGGTTTTCCCACCTGTACCGATAATGGCTGACTGAAGATGGAGAAATGCATTATTAGAACAGACATTAATTTTAAAGTGTACTTAGTAGTGAGAAATAAAAACTAAATAATTCTTTCTGAATCTGTTAGTTCTGTATTCTGAAGGTTAGACATGGCATTAGAGTTGCTTGCTTTTAGCTAATAGTACAACTAAAGATGCGGCTGAACAAAAGAAGCAGATTAAATTGCCACATAGACCTTCATAATATTTTATGAATACATTTTAAAAGATATTTAAGCTCCTAAACATCTAAAGCTTTTGAGAAAACAGTGAAGCAAGTTGCTTGAAGGTAGCCTTTTGATCTTAAGAATAGAATTACCACTCATTCATTTGACAGAATTATATTTTTTTCTGCATTTTCCCCCCAGCAGTTCTCTTTCAATCTGATGAAAGCAAATATGCTTTAAATTCTTACTAATGAACTATGGTGTTAGTACATTTATTTACTCATGTTGGAGCAATGGTTTTAAAATTCTTATCTTTAATTGTATAATTATCTCTCCAGCAATCTGCAGCTTCTCAACTCCTCCTATTGGCTTTTTTAGTGGTATAAAATGTTGTCAATTTTAGACAATATTTGTATATTGTCTAAAATTTGTTGATAGGTCAAAAGGATATTATGCAATTCTCTGGAATATTCAGTTTCCCCTTAGACCACATCATACACACTCTGCTTCAGCAGTTTTGATAAATAATTATCTGAATTGGAATCATTGAAAAGTGTTCTGGAAGGTAATCCATTCCTCAAACAAACAAATTTTGTCTGTAACCAGAGGTGGTATTCAGCATGTTCTGACTAGTTCTGGAGAACTGGTAGTGGAAATTTTAAATAGTTCAGAGAACCAGCAAATACCACCTCTGACTGGAGATATTACAGTATCCTTCCCCTGCCATACCCACAAAGCCATGCCCACAGAACCAGTAGTAAAAAAAATGTGAATCTCACCACTGCCTGTAACATTATTCCAGAATATATTGATCTATTGAGGTTCAATAAATTTACTGCCAAAACTACTGAAAAGTCCCCCTGGTATGATATGACCCAACGAAAAATGAAACATTGCAGAGTTCTGCCAAATAATCCATTCTTTAAATTGTTTTGAACATCACTAGTTACTTCTTTCCTTTCTTGGAAGATTTTTTTTTTTAAATCATCCATCTACTTTCCCTGACTAATCATTTGGAGACAAATTTCTGAAATATTTGTACTGATCTGTAGCCCATTTTTCTGTGACCATGATCTACATTAAGAGAGAAAGGTTTGATGATAAGGCCAATCTTTGTTTAGCTTAAGCACCTGTCACACAGCACCAACGGATGGAAAGAGGATTTAAAACGGAGAGAAACACTTGCCATCCGTTGGTTAACGCGATGCATCCGTTCTGTACTCATTGCCTCCGTTTTTCATCCTCTCTATCCATCCAGCATCCATCTACTGACATTTCATCCGCTCAAAAAGTTTTGAGCTGCACAAGCCTGGACCCTGGGCTGAAGGTGGCACTGACTCTGCGCCATCTGGCCTCTGGGACCATGTACAGGATCATGCAGTACACCTGGAGGGTGCCACACAACACCACCAGCATTGTGGTCAGAGAAGTGGTGCAGGCCATCATCGAAGAATACCTGGAGGAACTCCTCCAGTGCCCCTCCACTGAAGAAGGCTGGAAGAAAGTTGCAGAGCAGTGGTATCAGAAGTGGAACTTACCACACACCGTTGGAGCCATAGATGGCAAGCACATGGCCTGCAAAGCTCCAGCCAAGTCGGGGTCCACTTATTTCAACTACAAGGGCTTCTTCAGCATCATCCTCTTCACCATGGTCGATGCTGACTACAAGTTCATGTACATCAATGCTTCAGGCAACAGCTAATCTCCAGATGCCCAGGTATACAACGCCAGTCACCTCAAGGAGTGGCTGGAATGCACTTCATGGGCTTCCCAGATCCAGACCCCCTGCCCAACAACACACAAGATGTGCCCTACTTCATCATGGGGGATGACACCTTCTCCCTCAGAACCTACCTCATGAAGATGCCTCACCCGTGAAGAGAGGATCTTCAACTACAGGCTGTCCAGGGCAAGACGGGTGGTGGAGAACGCCTTTGGCATCCTGGCCAACAGGTTCCAGGTACTTCTCACCACCATGCAGCACCATGAGGAACATCGTGGAAGCTTGCTGCATCCTGTGTAATCTCATGCGCACCTGCTACACAGTGTTGCAGAACAGGCTCGTGGACCTCCAACAAGGCAATGGGGACATGGAGCCTGGGGAATGGAGGCAAGGGCGAAACCTGATAGTTACTGTGGATGTGCAAGGCCCCAACAGAGCTTCATGTGAATGGAAGAAGCAGCTCAACCTTCTGAAACGCAGGTGCAACTCCCCAACTGGAGCAGTGGAGTGGCAAGACAGTATGGTAGATGCTTAATGGATGCTTCCTTCAGCCTGTCTCATCACACTGATGAGATTGTGCCATGTATGTTGAGTGACCCTACAATGAACAGGGCATTTAATAAAGAGTTGTGTTTATGTTGAAATGTGTTGATGAATGATTAAACTGTTATTGATAAAAAAGGGCCATAGGTGTGGCACCTGGGAGGGTGGACCATACAGTCCCACTTTTCTTGCCCTGGAGGTTTATCTATCCCACAGCTATTACCCATCCCACAGCTATTACCCATCCCACAGGTATCCTAACCCATCCCACAGCTATTACCCATCCCACAGGTATCCTAACCCATCCCACAGCTATTACCCATCCCACTGCTATACTTACCCGTCCCACAAGTATGCAAAGGCTAAAACCATTTCTAAAAATTTCCACCAAGACTTTATTGACAAAAAGAACTGAACCAAGTGTGTGAAGCAAAGATAAACTTTATTAATAACAAACTGTAAAAGCAAAATGACCCAAGAAAAGTGTCCCAAGCAAAGATAAAGTCAACAGGTAGCAACTCAGTCTCTGGCACTCTTTTCAGTCACTCTGAGGCATGCCCATGGTCTCAGATGTAAAGGGGCCAGGTGCTGTGGAGGTGGCTGTTACTGGAGTGCTGGTCTGAGGTGCCATTGGGGTGCCTGGCCCCGAGAGGACAACAGGGGATGGTGTGTGGAGGAAGCTCTCAGAGAGCTGGCTCAGTCCTGTGATGTTGAGAGCCCCTTCCTCCATGACATGGGGTGTTCAGTCCCAAGACCGATGACAGATGTTCTGAGGCTGGGCTTGGCTGTGGGGTGGAGGAAGGAGGAGTGTAGTGGGGCTGTCTAGTCTGCAGCTGAGCGAGGTGAGGCGTGGGTGGCATCTGTGGTGTGGGGGCATCTGTGGTGTGGGTGGCATCGGTGGCGTGGCTGGCATCAGTGGCATCGGTGGCATCGGTGGCATCGGTGGCATCGGTGGCATCGGTGGCATCAGTGGCATCGGTGGCTTTCGGTGTACCTGTGCCTGGACTGGGAAGGGCTGCCTGTGCTGCTGGAGCTCCTGGTAGCCATAGCCTTGGTAGGTGAGGGTCTGTGGAAAGCCTTGGAAGGGCAGAGACATCACCTGGGGTGGAGGAGCAGACCTGGACTGGGTAGGAGCAGCTTCAGCTGGACCTTGAGGGTTGTGAAGAAGACCGGTGATCCTGTCCTTGATCACCTGGTACTTTGATTCGGATATGTTCATGAGGGTCTGGTTGACATAGGTGAGGAAGGGCTTGCAGTTGGAGGATGGGACGTCGGTGTGTACCAGCTGAGAGAGGAGATCTACACTGCTTCTGATGGTGTCCCTGATCTCCAGCAGGACAGTGTGGCTCTGCTCCTCCGGTCTGCCTCTCTGCCTGCTTTCTGTGGAGGTGGAGCTGGGGGTGGATGTGGGTTGGTCTCTGGTGGAAGTGCCCTCTCCTTGCTCCCACTGCATCAGGGAGTCCTCCACGTGCTCCACCATGGGTAGTGCAGCTGTCGGGGGGGTCTCCATCTTGGCATGCTCCACAGATACCTGCCTGGACACAGGAGGTGACTCTTGGCCAGAAGAGGACTGGCTCTCAGCAGACTGCCTGAGAGAGAGGGTAGACAGAGGGGCTGCTCCTCGGTCGCGGATCTCACCCTCCAAGAAGCTGCACTTGGCCATCACTTAGGTCTCCTGGTCGGTGAGCTTGACTGTGGCCTGGCCAGACTTCTTGAGGTGCAGCTTCCCGTACCAGGTGTGCAGGCCTTTCCATTGTTTTGCTTCTTAAGTGCTTCAGTTAACTCCATCATCGTTATATTGCTTTCTAACATTGTTCCAATCTCTTTAGGTATCTGGGTTAGATTAGCATTCTGTAAGTACTGTTTAACTCTTTCCTCATCAATATTCTCTTGTGTGTATAGTTTCCCAAAATAGTCTCATATAATTTCCTTCTTCTCTTTACTTCCAAAGCAAACTTGGCCTTGATCATCTATTAATTGCAATATTTTCCTTGATTCTTTCTCCTTTCTCAGTTTATATGTTAATCATCTACCTGATTTGTTTGCATCTTCAAAATAGTTCTGTTTCACTCCACTGATTTTCTGAGCTAGTTCTTCTTTTTCCATTAGTCCCACTTTATGTTTAATTATATCCATTTTTAACTTAATATCCTTTTTCTGTGGCATTTTCTGTAACTCTTTTTCAATTTATACTCATCCTCTAATGTCTTGGAGGCTAGTCTTTTCATGGTATTTCTTTTCCTTGTATAGTCTATTGTCAATCCGCTAGTGTATGCCTTCATTATATCTCATACATTCTGCATTGATGTATCTTCTTTTTTATTTTTTCCAAAGAAAAAAGGAAGTTCTTTCTCCATCCTCTGTATGAAGTCTTTTTCTTTTAGTATAGTATTATTTAACGTCCATCGAGATCTTCTTCTTTGTTCTTTCCATTTAATTGTCACTGGATTGTGGTCTGCCCAAATACTTGTTTCAATATTTATTTCTTGGATATGAGCTAACAATTCTGTTGACATCCATATCATATCTATTCTGGACCATGATAAATGTATGTATGAATAGAAGGTGTATTGTTTCATCTTAGCATTTCTTTCTCTCCATGTATCTTTTAAATTTATTTCATCTATCATTTTAAAAAAGGATTTAGGGAGAGTCTTTCTGTTTTGCTTTGTTGTTTTCTGTGCTGCATAGCCAGTTTATTGTCTTCAATTACACTAAAGTCTCCCATCATAACTATATTAGCATCGTCCAGTTCGATTATTTTTATATGTAGCTTTCTATTATCACCACATTCAATGTTTTTAATTGTTTTATTCAATAAAAATTAATTAATTTATTTTTTTACTACAGGTTCTGTGGCTTGGTGGGTGTGGCAGGGGAAGGATACTGCAAAATCTCTATTCCCACCCCACTCCTGAGGGAAGGTTACTGCAAAACCCAATTCCATTCCCACTGCACTAATCTACTTTCCAGCTATGTTCTCCTGTGCAGGGCAACAAAAGAAGACTCAGCTAATCAGCTGGGACTTGGGAGACAGAGAATAGATGGGAGTGGAGCCAGTCAGAGGTGGTATTTGGCGGTTCTCCGAACTACTCAAAATTTTCGCTACCAGTTCTCCAGAACTTGCCAGAATCTGCTGAATACCACTTCTAATATTTAGTTGTCTAAATATAAATAGGTGTATTATCATTAATATGTAAAGATCTTTGGATAATCAGAGTGACTGGAAATACAGAAAAGGGAATTGGTTATGCATAGGTTTTCATTTTTCACTAAAAATCTTAGTTGGGATATTTTTAAGGGACAATGAGATAATATTGAAGGAGAAAAATTAGTTTATTTAATTGAGAATAATTAATCAATTTCTTATATAGAAAATCAAGACCCTAAATTTAATTGTTTACATAACAATTGAGAAATTAGTGAACCATTTTCATAAGAAAGTTATATATTTTAAACAGTGATGGTTCATGTTCAAAACAGTTATCTTAACTGCAGACAAAAATAGGGCTGTTTTGAGTTTTTCAGTATAGAAAGGTGAAGAAAATATTATACTTTTTATTTACAATGTACAGATATAATCATTGGTAGAAAAGACTGGTTGAAACCAAAGTAGTTCTGGTTAAATTAAATTTCATTATTTTTACTAGTCTAATTGTAAGCATGACTAATTTAATATCCAGTCCAATTAATGGGGTTTTTTCTTTATTAAACTGTTAAACTATGTCTGCCAATTATGTAAAATGTTCTAACTGGTATTGTGTAATAGTATATTTTAGTTTTTCTCTACCCTTGCGGCTTGAAAATATGTGGATTTCAGCTCTCAGAATTCCATAGCCCAGCTGCCAAGTTTGAAAAACATCAGTATATTTAAAAGCGGCATGAACCAGGATTTGTATGGTGAGTCATATAGAAATGCATCATGCTTTCCATGCCTTCTATAGTTAATTTAAATACATATTCCTTCTGTCTTGGTGTTTTGTGAAATGTAAACAAATGCCATCCTTAGTAACATTTTTATACATGAGTTAATTTTAGTAGTCATTATCTAAACAACACTCCTTCTCCATGAAAGAATTTCTAAGTAAACATTGTTTTCTTTCCTTTCTGCACAATTTACCACTGCCCCTAATCTGCAACAAAGTTCAGCATTTTGAGAGAAGCTTATTTTTATAGATACACAGTTTCATTTCATATCTATTTAGAAGATGTCTAGGTTAAATCTGAACCTGCTAGATGCCAGCAGCCATTGCGCTGTGGGAAGTGGCTTACTGCTTTTTAATATACATGAATGAATTTTTCGGTGTTCAGTCTGATTTCTCCAAGAATCAGACATATATATATATTCAAGAAGATCCCATTCCAAATCATTTTGAATGATTGAAAATCAAGGTGCAAGAATTCACTAAAAGGAAGAAACATTATTCCCTTTCCTAAGCATCCCCCAATCTAGGCATTCTCCAGACTGATGGATTTTCAGCATTTTAAAACTAAGGTTGTCATTGTCGACAATTCTGTGATTGAATTATCTGCATATGTTTCTTCCCCTCATTTACTATTTTGTATATACTGGATATATACAAAAGTCCTCAACTTTTGACTACAAAATTTCAGTTGTTAAGTGAGTTTTGTGAAGTGAGTTTTGCCCCATTTTATGACCTTTCTTGCCACAACTATTAAGTGAATCAATATAGTTAATAAGTTAGTAACTTGGTTGTTAAGTGAATCTGGTTTCCCCAGTGACTTTGCTTGTCAGAAAGTTTCAGAGGTGATCTTTTGACTTTGAGACACAGCAATGGTCATAAATATGAACCAGATGCCAAGCATCTGAATTATTATCACATGATCATGGGGATGCTGCAAAGATCATAACTGTGAAAAATGGTCATAGTGACATTTTTAATGCCGTTGTAACTTAAAACAGTCACTAAATTAAATTATTGTAAGTCGGGGACTACCTGTATTTTACTCACTTACTCACTCTTTTATATATATTTTACTTTTTCTTCACTGGTATTATGAATTCCTCAGAACTAATTGCTGTTGAATTCTCATACGCTACAAATGCACGATGTCTATCTGAAGTAGAAAATAGGAGAGGGAACACTCATTTTTATTCTGACTGGAATGCCCATGTGACACTAGTTAGTATTAGAGATATCACTTGGGTTCACCTCTTTATGAGCAGAAGTCTGTTCAAATTTTAAATGAACATAATTGTTCAGGCTTCCCTCCACAGTCTTGCTTTCCTACTCCACATGTTCATAATACAGTGAAGGTCATATAATTAGGTAATATATTTGGGATGACATTTAGCCATTTTCAGAGGACTGGGATAAAAAACCCTACAGATGTATGGATGTAGCTATGAACAAGGCATGTGAAAAATAGGAAAATGGGAGTATTTATTTGGAATTTTAAATTACATCTTAAAAGATTTGAAGTCATCATCCTAGACTGGAACCCATGTTGTATTCTTGACATTGTACTGAGGCCTTAATATTTCTGGAGGTGGGGATCATGCTGCTGTTTTGAATTTGGAACATTTTTGTATATCAGTAAAAAACAGGATAAAATCTAAAGAATCATCTCACCATGATGGGATTAACCTGCCCCACTCATTCCAGCAGAAATAGTCTATTTCATATCCTATCTGCCAAAGACTTAGGCCCGGTCCCACTGGCAGATGGATGCAAAACATATGCATAAAGGACACAGCGGACGAGCAAAATTTTGAGGGTGGCTCCATCCATTGTCATCCACTCCAAAAAGTGGTGAAAATTTGCATAAACAGAACAGAAAAGAACGGAAAATAATGGACGTGGGTAGTATGTAGCAGGGATGTTAAACGGATGTTCATTGGAAGCCTAGCGGATGAAAGCGGAAAGAAGCGGATGACACCTCCGAAGGGGTTACGGGGGATAATTGCGAAGCGGACGCAGAGCTGATGAAGCAGATGCATCACGTATGCCTAAAGGAAAGAAAGGGGATGCCATGCGGATGTATATCAGTTCACTGCGCATCCTCTCTATTTCTGTGCTACTAACAATGTATACATGTTCCATGTACCTTTTCTTTCCTCCCTCTTTCCATTTTCAGCTGCAGTGGATGTGAGTTGCGAGGATGCCCAGAGGATGCAGAGAGGATACAGAGGACGTTTAATGGATGATAACGGTCATAGAACATTTGTTCCTCGTATGTCATGGATTTACATCATACACAGTGGAAAGTTCATCCATTCACAAAGTTTTGTGCAGCTCAAAACTTCTTACACAGATGAAATTGCAGTGGGCAGATGCTTGATGGATAGAGCATATGAAACACGTATGCAATGAGTACATAATGGATGCATAGTGTTTTCCAATGGATGGCAAGCTTTTTTTAACGTTTTAAATCCTCTTTGCATCCATAAGTGCAGTGGGACTGGGCCTTAACTGGATCAAGGAAAGGAAGAGCTGCTGTGGCTCCCACCCTCTTCAGTATTCTCCTATTGTAAATGAGTTCTGCCTCTACACTTCTGGCCTTCCAGAAGAATCTAAAAATGTTATTCTGTTGTTTGGCCTGGGAATGGTTGATAGGTTAGAGAAGATTCTCAGCCCCAGCCACCCATCATTTTGGGTTATAACTTTAACTTCTCTGTTCAATTTTGTCTAATTTGAACTGGATATATTTTTTTAGTACTTTTTAACTTTTTATTCTATTGTAAACCACCCAGAATTGCTGTATCAGTGAGATAAGCAGCAGAAAAATGAAATAAATGAATAAAATAAAAATATTTTTGGATAGAAATTATTTATATGTTTTAAAGTATCTTCTGAACAAAGGATCCAATCTCAATGAAGCATTTGGCTAACTCACTGTTCACTTGACAAAGCCCCCTTTCTGATGGAACTAACTCAAAATCTATGAGACAATATCTTGAATTATTAATGCCCTGTGACATTCATGTGGTCAAGAGCAGCTCTATTGAACCTTTCTTGGTTGCATTCACATTATCTTGCATATTGAAAGAAAAGCTCCCAAGTTTCCTCTCTTCTTGTTCAAAATGTTCTGAAACTCATAGCTAAGGCTGAACTCTACATTTCAAGCAACACTTTTCTAATTTACAGTGTGTGTTTGTGTGTGTGCACGCGCACACACACACACTCAGCCACACACATATATAATGTCCTATATGTCCCACTCAGAAGTTGCAGAAAACTTTTTCTTTTTCTTTGAAAATACCAAGGAAGCATAAATCAGTCTTCAGAAAAAGAAAAGGAGACTGCACTGCAGTTCTAGCAAATGATATTTTATATTCTGAGCATAGAAAGGAGCTTGTAGTGGCATTACACTGAAATTACCTCTCTATATTGCAGGCACTTTGAGGTGTTTTCTTTAACCACATCAGTGCCTGCAAAATACAAAGACACAAGTTGAATGTCTGTAGATTCACTGTCAGTGGCCTTTCCCATCACATAGAGGGAACATTGCTGAATAGAATTATAGACTTAACAGTTGTTGTAACATAATTACAACTGCCTTGTAGGTTACAAGCTACTTATTTGAACATTAGATGTTACTTATATCTTCCAAAGCTGATTAAAGGAAAAAATTGGACTTTGCTCAAAAGATGGAGCCTGATTTCATTGTAATGGGGGCTGGCATGAAGGGGAGTGGTGATAACCACTGATCATTTAGTTAATGTTGCTTTTATTGATCAGTAAAAAGCCTCTAAGTTTGCAGATCATTCTTTATTGGGTAATAAACTTTACAGTTTATCCCTGTCCTGAGGGAATGGATTTTATGGGCCTTCACTTCTGTAGCAAAGGTTGTTACTAGCAGGAGGCACAGAGATACTAATGTTTCCACAGAAGTAAGTGATCATGCTTGGCTTCTTTGACAGGAGGAAAATTAGCCTTTCTCTATTTCTAAATATTTGGGTCAATTCTGGGAGGATTTTGTGCTTGAAGAAATATTTGTTCATATTGTTTTACCTGCAGCAGTAATTATGATATGAACTTTTGGCGAAATAACTGAAAAATCCACCTGTAAAAATCCATCTATGCTGTATTATTGATGGAAGGACAAATGGAGTCTGTTAACAATCATCTGAGGAGGCCTTGCTGCTTTCTGAAGTTGTTTTCACTGATGATATTACCTAGTTTGGGTAATGAAATGTCTGCAAGAAAACAACAAATCTCAGAGAGAACCAAGGATCCCTTATTTCAACACTGAGCTACAGATACTCTCCTTTATTAGCATTTCCCTCAGACACAGTATATACATAAATCTCATAAGTTTTTAAAATAAAAATATACATTTGAAAAGGGATTTACACCAACATGAATACATTCGGAGGAAGTACATATTTAAAAAGTATATTTTATTAAGACTTACATTGTTTGAAACAGTTTACACTGTAGAAATTAAACTTAAGAAAAATCTAAGAAATCTATGTTTGTGTTTGAATGCTGTTCATTAAAATCAAACATAATGGAACACATACAAAAATTATTTCATGTATGAAAGTGATAAATCTCTAATCTATATAGATTTTGTAATGAACATTAAATGTAGTAGGTCTCTTAAATATGGAAAGGTTAATACAAAATCACATATTAGAATAGTCTTCCATTTAATTTTATTTTCATTTTTAATTTTTTTTGTTGGGAAGTTTGTATCAGTAAAATACATCTACATCCTACAACACCTTCAATCTCCAAAGACCTATTTAAGGGTCCTCTTTGTAGACTTCAGCTCAGCCTTTAATGCCATCATTCCAGATATTTCTAACTAAACTAAATCGCACTTGTAAATGGACCACACTTAACAGACAGGATCCAGCAGATGAAGGTAGGCAAAATCAAATCAGATACCTGTACAATTAGCCCTGGGCCTCCCAGGGCTGTGTGCTCTCTCCACTTCTCTTCTCTCTACAGACCAATAATGGCATCTCAAAAGATCCCTCTATTAAAGTACTGAAGTTTACATATGATACAACAGTGATTGGTCTCATTCAAGACAGTGATAAATCTGCATACAGACGGGAAGTTGAACAACTAGCCTTGTAGTGTGATCACAACAATCTTGAACTAAACAAACTCAAAACTACAGATCTGGTGGTAGATTTTAGAAGAAACCCTCCTATACTGCCACCTTTTACAAAACTACCATGTTTATTGTAAAATAAGGCAGGGTCTTTTATTCTTTTTTTTTAGCCCTGAAAAAATGGCTAGGACATTTTTTCGGGGGTGACTTAATTCCCCCCATGCACTCTCGCTAAGAGCGCCCCACAGGCAGCCATGCCTTGCCACCAGCTGCTCCTAATGGGCGATCATGGCAGTACTCCCTACTCCCACCAAGCACCTTTGCTGCAGACCTGCAGACCTTCATCACCCGTCACTGTTGCTTTATCTTCTGCCCGTGCTGCTGCCGCATTTGGATTTGCCATTCCGCGTTTGGAGCACTGCCGCTGTTTGGAGTGCATTTGGAGCAGCGGTGGTGGCAGCAGCTTCAAACACGGCAGTGCTTCAAAAGTGGTGGCAGCTCTAAATGCACTCCAAATGGCAGCAGTGCTCCAAACGCAGCGGTGGCACTCCAAACTGTGGCAGTGCTCCAAACACAGAAGTGGCAGCTCCAAACGTGGCAGCGACATTCCAAATAGTGGCGGAACTCCAAGCGTAGACGCGGCAGCTCCAAACGTGACAGTGGCACAGGCAGAAGGGAAAGCAACAGCGGCGGGCACTGAAGGTCTCGGGTCTGCAGCAAAGGTGCTTGGCAGGAGTAGGAAGCTCTCTGTGCTCCACCATGATTGACCATTAGGAGTGGCTCGTGGTGAGGCATGGCTCCCCGCAGGGCGCTCCTAATGGCAAGTCTCCCCACCCTTCCCCCCATTTTGCATGTTTTAAAATAGGCCTAAATTTGGAGGAGCAGCTTAATTTCATTTTATGCTGAGAAAACATGCTGTGTCTTCCTATTGGGGGTGTTGTTGTTGGAGAAACACGGTAGTCAACAGTAACGACCTTCAAATTTCTCGGTTCTATCATATCTCAAGATTTAAAATGGGTACCTAACATCAAAAACATCATCAAAAAAACACAACAAGAATGTGATTACTCCAACACACAGGGTTTTGCATAAAGTAGCCACACAAATTGTTTTTTTTAAAAAAAGTTTCATTCAATTTTCACATATTACAAAAGAAGAAAAAACCTTTTTTCAGCAAACAGCATGATTCCAGGTTTACATATTTCCATTACAGATTTGACTTTCATTTCCTACTCATTTTTCACATTTAATAACTTATCTTAATCTTTATATATTTTCTTTAATTTTAATCATCAAGCATTTTCATCTTATTTTATAAATTTTCCAATACATTGCTTAGTCTATTTCTTTAAATCCTTTGTGCATCATTCTATATCTTCATATTCATTATATTTTATATTTTTTCCAGTCAGGTCTGCAATTTATTCATCTATACTTAATTCATCATTCCAGAAAATTCACACATTTCCAACATGAAAAAAACAACAACAAAACAACACCCCTATTATTGACAATTTCTAGATGCCACCACTGTGGTTAACATATATATTTAATCCCCCCCTAAGATTCCTATAATTTAATTTTGAATTAACACTTTAAAAGGGAAAAATAAAAAAGCTACAATAATAACTTTCTAATAGTTACTACATTGTACATATATGTGTATGTGTGTGGTGTGTTTTCTTAGGTTTTCATGGGTACTTACATGCATGGTGTTCGGGTATTTTCCCACATCATTATAGTTGTGTTTTTAAAGTTGTAGCAATGTTTCGGCAGAATCTCATCTGCCATCATCAGGCTTCTGTATTGAGTTCGTATGTGGGTCAGGCTATCACAGTCGTTAGTTTTAAACTTGAGGCTAGACTACTGTTGTCCCAGGATGGTTTTGTCTACATCCTGATTGGCTGGGAGTCTTGGTCTGTGTTTATTGGTCTTGGAGTTTGCTGTGTTCTGCTTGACTTATGTTTCAAATTTCTTCTGTTTGTTTTGTGGCTTTGATTGGCTGGCAACATTGTGCTCCTGTATTGGAGGCTTTTAGTGCAGCTTGGCTCTGAATAAAAGGACGGTTATCCTTTGTTAGGAAACTAGAACAGACCTCCTCACTAGTCCAACACATGAAAGCCACAGGTCATAACATCAACTTCAATGACACCAAAACCCGAGCCACTATAGAAAACCCCAGCCACAGAATTATCAGAGAAGCCATAAAGATTGAAAAAAGATCTGAAAGCATGAATAGAAGAGATGATTCCACCAGACTGTCAATCATTTGGAAGCCTGCACTCTCAAATAGAAAGATCTCCACACAACAAGCCAGGCAAACACCTGGGCACAAACAGACTCCCCCCTCCCTGATACCTCCAGCTCAAATACACACCGACCAGGCACCCAGATGAAATCTAGCTTCCTAACAATTTGAGAGTGCAGGCTTCCAAATGACTGACAGTCTGGTGGAATCATCTCATCTATTCATGCTTTCAGGTCTTTTTTCAATCTCTATGGCTTCTCTGATGATTCTGTATAGAATCTGACTATTCTGGATAGAATATGACTGTCAATCATTTGGAAGCCTGCACTCTCAAATAGAAAGATCTCCACACCACAAGCCAGCAACACCTGGGCACAAAGAGACTCCTCCTGATACCTCCAGGTCAAACACACCCCAACCAGGCACCCAGATGAAACCTAGCTTACTAATAGATGATAGACATCCTTTTACTTGAAGCCAAGCTGCACTGGAAGCCTCCAGCACAGGAACACAATGTTGCCAGCCAATCAAAGCCACAAAACAGACAGAAGAAACCAGAAACACCAATCAAACAAACTCCAAGACCAATAAACACAGACCAAGACTCCCAACCCATCAGGATGAAGAAAAAAAACCATCCTGGCACAACAGTAGGCTCACCTCAAATTTAAAACTAACGACTGTGATAGCCTGACCCACATATGAACTCAATATAGAAGCCTGATGATGGCAGATGAGATTCTGCCAAAATGTTGCTACAACTTTAAAAGCACAACTACAATGATGTGGGATAATACCCGAAGGAACCTGAACAGCACACATGTCAGTGCCCGCGAAAACATAAAAAAAAACAAAAAAAACTCCCAGCCAATCAGAATAGGCCAGCCACGAATTTGAAACCAAAAGCTGTGAGACCCAGATCCATACAGAAGCCTGATGATGGCAGATGAGATTCTGCTGAAACGTTACTACAACTTTAAAAGCACAACTACAATGATGTGAGATAATACCTGAAGGAAGCTGAACAGCACATGCACACACACACATACACACACACGCACGCACACACACACACACACACACACACATATATATATATATAGTGGATATATAAATATATTAGATATATATATTAGAAGTGGAGAGCAGAAAAACAATTTGGCAAGTAACACAGTTTGCCTATATATGTTTTTTTAAGTTTTCGTGGGAACTTACATGTGTGCTGTTTAGCTTCCTTCGGGTTTTATCCCACGTCATTGTAGTTCTGTTAAAGTTGTAGCAACGTTTCAGCAGAATCTCATCTGCCATCCTCAGGCTTCTGTACAGAGTTAGTTCCTGGTTTCAAATTTGAGGTTGGTCCATTCGGATTGGCTAGGAGTCTGGGTCTGTGTTCATTGGACTTGGAGTTTGATTGATTGGTGTTTCTGGTTTCTTCTGTCTGTTTTGTGGCTTTGATTGGCTGGCAACACTCTGTTCTTGTGTTGGAGGCTTTCAGTGCAGCTTGGCTCCGTGTGAAAGGACGGCTGCTCTTCATTAGCAAGCTACTATTCATCAGCAAGCTGGGTTCCACCTGGGTGCCTGGTGGGGGGGTGTTTGAGTTGGAGCTATCAGAGGGAGTCTGTTTTTGCCCAGGTGTTTGCCTGGCTTGTGGTGTGGGGATCTTTCTATTTGAGAGTGCAGGCTTCCAAATGATTGACAGTCTGGTGGAATCATCTCTTCTATTCATGATTTCAGGTCTTTTTTCAATCTCTATGGCTTCTCTGATGATTCTGTGGCTGGGGTTTTCTATAGTGGCTAGGGTTTTAGTGCCATTGAAGTTGATGTTGTGACCTGTGGTTTTCATGTGTTGGACTAGTGAGGAGGTGTGTTCCAGCTTTTTTACTGCATTTTTGTGTTCATCTAGGCGGGTGCTTATTCTTCTATTGGTCTGTCCAATGTATGTGGCCGGACATGATGTACAGGGAATTTCGTATATGCCTTGGTTTTCCAGGTCAATTTTATCTTTGGGGTTCCTCAGGATGGCTGCTATTTTTTTGTCTGTTTTGAAGGCAGTCTTGATGTGATGCCTGTGTAGTATCTTACTGATTTTATCTGTAGTACCTCTTATGTAGGGCAAGAAAGCTGTTCCATAGGTCTGTTGGTCTTCTAGGTCTCTGTTATGTCTTGGTGTGTTTTTGTGGATCAGGTTGGTGATTTTGTTTTTTTGGAAGCCATTGGCTGTCAATACTTCAGTCAGGGTGCATAGTTCAGTCTTTATATGTGTCTTATCTGCCAGGCGTTTGGTTCTGGTAATTAGTGTTTTCGCTACGGAATTTATCTGTGCTGGGTGGTGGTTGGATTGGGCGTTGAGGTAGCGGTTGGTGTGTTTTTTCTTTTGGTATATGGTGTGTGCCAGTGTGCCATCTGTTCTTTTGTAGATTAGTATATCTAGGAATGGTAGTTGTTTGTTTATTTCCGTTTCCATGGTGAACTTGATTTTGGGGTGTGTGTTGTTTAGGTGTGTTAGGAAATTGTTTAGGTTTTCTTTTCCATGGGGCCAAATCACAAATGTGTCATCGATGTATCTTAGCCATAGTTTGGGTTTGTGGGTGGCATTAGCCAGGGCTCTGGATTCGAATTCTTCCATGAACAGGTTTGCAATGA
>BLBF01000053.1:5915661-5934384 GCA_015471245.1 Laticauda colubrina
AGCTGGTTGGTATTTATTTTTGATGATTTCAAGAGTTTCTTTTATTGATACTTGAGTGAATAGTGAAACTTTTCAGTCGAAACTTACAAGCAGATCTTCTTGTTCCATGTGTAGATCTTTGATCATTTCTTAGAAGTGGTATGAGTTTTGTACATATGAAGATGCAGTTTCAGCATGGGGCTGTAGTTGTTTTGCTAAGTGTTTAGCTAGGTTTTGTAATGATGCTCCTTTGGAGCTGACTATGGGTCTGAGGGGTATGCCTTCTTTGTGTATTTTTGGGAGGCCGTATAATTTGGGACATCTAGAAGATTTTTCTCTTAGGATGATCGTCTGTTGGATTTCTTTGCTTATGTGGCTGGTTATAATTTTCTTCTTGGTTAATTTTTCCAGATATGTGGTTGGGTCTGTATTTATAGCATATATAATGCTATTCAGCTTCCTTCGGGTATTATCCCACGTCATTGCAGTGCTTTTAGAGTTGTAGCAATGTTTCAGCAGAATCTCATCTGCCATCATCAGGCTTCTGTATTAAGCTTGTACATATATATACATTATTGTATATATATTATATATATATGTGTGTGTTTTTTTTTTCCTGAGGTTTTCGCGGGTATTTCTATGTGGATCTTTGGTTATTCGGGTTTTCTCCCACGTAGAATTGGAAGTATCTAGGAAACGTTTTGATGAAGTCTCATTCATTTTCTTCAGGCTTGTTTCTTCAGCCCTGTGCTTCTCAGAGTAATGTGAGCTTGCAGCTGCTTCTTCCTTTTAACTGCTAGTGGGGGTGTGACTTGACTGGGTGGGGCTTGACTGTGTTATGATTGGTAGGTGGGTTGGCTGTGTTCTGATTGGCTGGGGGTGTGTTCTGTTTAGGTGGGGGCTTGGTTGTGCTCAGGTTAGTCTTAGTCGCTGGGGGATTCCTCCTAGACCAAATCAACAAAGAACTCCTCACACTTCACCTCAGACTAAGCAGCAAGATTCACCTCTTACTTTGGGGCAAATCCAAACAACTTGCTGTCTGGAGAACTGAAATACAGACCACCTTCAAGACAGACACACATACCAACAAACTCAGAAAACTACAACAACACCAGAAACAAACTCCTCCCCCCCTCACAGCCACACATGAAACAAACAGTGCACAACATCTCAGACAAGATCCTCACTGAAACCGAAACCAATGTCCTTACAAAAGGATTCAACTTTGCTGTTGCTCCCAAACACATCCCCACAGAAACCATGATATGCGGAGTTGAAACCAGCCTGTTGTTCTCTGGTGGAAGTGGCCTCTCCTTGCTCCCACTGCGTCAGGGGTCCTCCACGTGCTCCGCCATGGATAGTGCAGCTGTCGGGGGGGTCTCCATCGTGGCATGCTCCACAGATACCTGCCTGGACACAGGAGCTGACTCTTGGCCAGAAGAGGACTGGCTCTCAGCAGGCTGCCTGAGAGAGAGGGTTGTCAGAGAGGCTGCTCCACAGTGGCAGACCTCACCCTCCAAGAAGGTGCACTTGGCCATCACGTAGGACTCTCGGTCCGTCAGCTTGACCGTGGCCTGGCCAGATTTCTTGAGGTGAAGCTTCCCGTACCAGGTGTGCATGTGCTTCCACCAGCTGAGGAGCACCTCCGAAGTGGAGCCCAGGCTCTCTGCCTTCTCTCTCCAAGCAGCCTGCTTCCTTTTGGTGTCTCGATAGAACCTGTGTCCCTTCCACCAAAGATACTCATTCTCTCTCAGCCATTCTAGCACCTCCTCCTCATGTTCCTCTTCAATGGAGTATTGCCTCCTCTCCCGTTCACACGTATGACTCTTCCTCCCTCTGGCAGGGCCATATGGGCCCTCATCAGAGGGGCTTCGAGGTTGTAGGGACTTCTCCACCACACCATCACCACCAGCAGCAGCAACAACAACAGTAGCAGCAAAAGCAGGACCAGAAGCACCAGCAGGACCAGGAGCACCAGCAGGACCAGGAGCACCAGCAGGACCAGGAGTAGCACCAGCAGAGTAAGCACCAGCAGAAGCACCAGCACCAGGAGCAGCACCAGCAGAAGCCCCAGCACCAGCAGAGTCAACCCCAGCAGCAGAAGCCCCAGCAGAAACAGAGTCAGCGCCAGGGGGTGGGATGGTGGCCCTTTCCCTCTTGCCAGGGCTGGCAGCAGATGCCACAGGCTTCCTCTTCTTCCCCATGGTTGTTGGCTGGCTGGCTGGCTGGCTGGCTGGAGCTGTGTCTGACAACAGGTCTTTCCTCTGAATGGTGACCTGTTTGCGAGCTTTTTCCCTTTATATCTGTGGGGCTGACGCAATTCATCCTCCCCGCATGCGCAGTGAAAGCTTTGCATCCGCTAGGCATCTGCTAGGCTTCCGCTCTGCATCCGCTGTCTCCGCTCGGCATCCGCTCGGCATCCGCTCCTTCCGTTGTGTGTCCACTTTGCTGTGTTTCCCCAGAAGCCCTGCGGATGTGCCATCCACTCCCATCCGCTTCCATCCGCTAGGCTTCCGTGGAGCATCCGCTTTCCATCCTGGCTACATCCTCACCCATCCGTTCCTTTCCGTTGTTGTCTGCTCTGCTTATGCAAATTCGGGGCACTTTTGAGAGCGGATAACAATGGATGGAACATTTTCTCGTCCGCTGTGTCCTTTTTACAAATGCTTTGCATCCATCGGCCAATGTGACAGGCCCTTAAAGTTGTAGCAACGTTTCAGCAGAATCTCATCTGCCATCATCAGGCTTCTGAAGCCTGATGATGGCAGATGAGATTTTGCTGAAACATTTGTACAACTTTAAAAGCATTACAGTGACGTAGGATAATACCCGAAGGAAGCTGAACTGCATTCATATATATATATATATATGCTGTTCAGCTTTCTTGTCGAACTCAGTACAGAAGCCTGATGATGGCAGATGAGATTCTGCTGAAACATTGCTACAACTTTAATAGCACTACAGTGACGTGGGATAATACCCGAAGGAAGCTGAACAGCACACATGTAAGTACCCACAAAAACTTTAAAAAACATATATAGGCAAAATGTGTTACTTGCCAAATTGTTTTTCTGCTCTCCACTAATAAATTTATCCAAGGATCTAATTCTAGGTAAGCCTACTGGGGATAGCAAAGTGATCATGGCACAAATGGAGATTTCTGAATATGGTTAGTAATCTATTCCCCCAATTCAGTTCCTCCATTTCAGGATTTATGCACACTGTCCAATTCATGTATTTTCCTTCCATCTTTGAAATGGCAGGAAAGTAGTGATTTTGAAATCCCTCATTTTTGTGGTATTTTTACAACAGGGCAGGCAGTGTTGCTATTATCATTACTTCTCCCTTCCTAGTGTCTAAAACAAACAACAGAAACCAAGCCCATGAGGAGTCATATTGTTCATCCAAGTAGAGTGGGAAGTAGGGAAAGCTAATGGGAGTAGGGAAATGATGACATTTTCTGGGTAGTTTCCTGTAGTTGGAGCAACTGATTGACATGACTCTCCCTGTTGATTCCTTCAAAGGCCATCTTTAAAAGCAGTAAAGTACACCATAAAGCCAAGTTCTTCCAACCCTCCCTGACAGTCAAATATGCCCAATAACCATTGGTGGTTATTGTGTCAAGTACCTGTGGATTATAAGTATCAGAAATGAAGGTATGGTGAGAAGGAGAAGGTGGTTGACTTGAACCATAAGCCCCATCCAAATCACCTAAGCCCCATAATCATATTTTGTCATGTTTAATTCAAAAATGGAATAAGATTTTTTCATCAGTTATTCTTCTTCTTGTGATCCCATCTTCATTATTTTGTTCAAATATTACAATACTTTAAACTTTTAATTTAACTATAGTAACATATTTGTAACAATCATTGGCAATATTTAGTTCTTCCTATTATTCTATCACTGTCAGCCTTCAAGATCTTCCACTATCGCTTTGCATCTTTCGGCTGTCATAAGTAACCGGGGGGGGAGGATGGGGGGAGGATGGGAAGCGACCTGGAGGTGTTACAATCTACTGTTGTATAAAAGGAGGAGGAGGGAGCATACATCAGAGTTAGGTTTCTATTTCTCGCTTAAGCCCCTGTCACACTGCACCAATGGATGGAAAGAGGATGTAAAATGGAGAAAAACACTTACCATCCGTTGGTTAACGCGATGCATCCATTCTGTACTCACTGCATTTGTTTTGCTTCCTCTCTAACCGTCCAGCATCCGTCTATTGACGTTTCATCCACTCAGAGGGTTTTGAGCTGCTCAAAACTTTTGCGCAGAAAATGTATCCAATGCGTCCATTCTGCATCCGCTAGGCATCTGCTAGGCATCCGTCTGTATCCGTTACAGATCTGCTATATCCGCTAGGCATCCACGAAGCATACGCGCAACTCAATCCACTCCAGCAGAAAACGGACGCAGGAAGGAAGTGCAACGGATGCGGAATGGATGCACAACAGATGGACAAAGGATGAAAGCGGATGCAGCTCACAAAGAAAGCATTTAAAGACCCTGTCACACTGCCCAATGGATGCAAAACGGACACAACGGACGAGCAAAATGTTCCACCCGTTGTTATCCGCTCTCAAAAGGGGCAAAAATTTGCATAACTGGAGCGAATAACTCGGACGGAGGGAGGACGCAGGGTGGATGGAAAGCGGATGTGGAACGGAAGCCCAGGGGATGGGAGCGGATGGGAGTGGATGGCACATCCGCTAGGCTTCCAGGGGGGCACAGCAAAGCGGATGCGGAATGGATACAGAGGATGCAGGGCGAATGCACAGCAGATAAAGCGGATGAAGAGCGGAAGCCGAGCGGATGCACAGCGGAAGCCTAACGGATGCCGAGCATTAATTGTGCATGCGGGGGGGATGCATTGCATAAACCCCGTGGATATAAGGGAAGCAGCTCGGAAGCAGGTCACCATTCAGAGGAAAGACCTGCTGCCGGACGGATTGACAGCCTTGCCTGCAATGCCTGCATGCCTGCCTGCAAGCCTTGCTGCCAGCCTGCCTGCAAGCCTTGCTGCCTGCCTGCCTGCCAGCCTTGCTGCCTGCCTGCCAGCCTTGCTGCCAGCCAGTCTGCCTGCCAGCCTTGGTGCCTGCCTCCCTGCCAGCCTTCCTGCCAGGCTTGGTGCCTGCCTTCCTGCCAGCCTTGGTGCTTGCCTTCCTGCAAGCCTTGGTGCCTGCCTTGCTGCCAGCCTTCCTGCCAGCCTTGGTTCATGCCAGCCTCCCTGCCACCCAGCAAACCCACAACCATGCGGAAGCACAGCAAGCCTCAGCCATCTGCTGCCTGCCGTTGCAAGAGAGACAGGGCTACCATCCTGCCCCCTGGCCCTCACTCTGGTTCTGCTGGGGCTTTTACAGCACGGGCTCGCTCTTCTGGGGCTGGAGCTTCTGCTGCTCCTGCTTCTGGAGGAGCTGATGACAAGCACTCCAGCACCAGCCACCTCCACACCACCTGGACCCTTCACCCCTGAGACTGAGTGACCAAGAGGAGTGCCAGAGACTCATTTTTGTTTTATAGCTTATTGTTAATAAAGTCTATTTTCAATTCACACACTTGCTTCATTTCTTTGTTTTAATAAACTCTTGCTGGAAACTTTTAGAAATGGTTTAAGCCTTTGCATGCTTGTGGGATGGGTTAAGATAGCAGTGGGGTAGGCAGGGATAACTTTGGGATGGGCAGGGATACTTTTGGCATGGGTAATAGCTGTGGGATAGATAAACCTCCAGTGCAAGCATAGTGGGACGGGATGGTCCACCCTCCCAGGTGCCACACCTATGGCCCTTTATTATCAATAATAATGTAATAATCATCCACACATGTCAACACAAACACAACTCTTTATTAAATGCCCTGATCATTGTAGGGCCACTCAACATACATGGCACAATCTCATCAGTGTGATGAGACAGGCTGAAGGAAGCATCCATTAAGCATCTACCATCCTGTCTTGCCACTCCAGCTGGGGAGTTGCACCAGTGTTTCAGGAGGTTGCGCTTCTTCTTCCCTTCACGTGAGGCTCTGTTGGGGCCTTGCACATCCTCAGTGTCTATCAGGTTTCGCCCTTGCCTCCATTCCCCAGGCTCCATGTCCGCATTGCCTTGCTGGAGGTCCACGAGCCTGTTCTGCAAGACTGGGTAGCAGGTGCACATGAGATTGTGCAGGATGCAGCAAGCTTCCATGATCCTCCTCACGGTCTGTGGGCGATGCTGTTTGGTGGTGAGAAGTACCTGGAAGCTGTTGGCCAGGATGCCAAAGGCATTCTCCACCACCCGCCTTGCCCTGGACAGCCTGTAGTTGAAGATCCTCTCTTCACGGGTGAGGTATCTTGAAGTGTAGGGCTTCATGAGGTAGGTTCTGAGGGAGAAGGCGTCTTCCCCCACGATGAAGTAGGGCACATCTTGCGTGTCGTTGGGCAGGGGGTCTGGATCTGGGAAGCCCACGATGAGGTTGCATTCCAGCCTACCCTTGAGGTCACTGGCGTTGTAAACCTGGGCATCTAAAGATGAGCCGTTGCCTGAAGCATCGATGTACATGAACTTGTAGTCAGCATCGACCATGGCGAAGAGGATGATGCTGAAGAAGCCCTTGGAGTTGAAATAAGTGGACCCCTAGTTGGCTGGAACCTTGCAGGCCACGTGCTTGCTATCGATGGGTCCAACGGTGTGGGGTAAGTTCCACTTCTGATACCACTGCTCTGCAACTTTCTTCCATCCTTCTTCAGTGGAGGCGCACTGGAGGAGGTCCTCCTTGTATTCTTCGATGATGGCCTGCACCACTTCTCTGACCACAATGCTCATGGTGTTGAGTGGCACCCTCCAGCCATACTGCATGCTCCTGTAGGTGGTCCCTGAGGCCAGGTGGCGCAGAGTGAGTGCCACCTTGAGCCCAGGTTCAAGGCTGGGCTGGAAGTTGGTGCTTTGCTTGGTCAACCTGGGTGTCACCCGCTGCACAACTTCATTAATAATGGCTGGAGGCATCCTCATGAAGTTCTGGAATGCCTGAGTGTCTTCGTCCTGAGCTCCACCTTCAGCTTGTTGTACAGTCCGTCCTCTGCTCTTCTGACAAACCATCTTCGTACCCAGACTCTTCTTGGCCGCCTCTTTTTCTTCCTGTAGTAGAGTTCACAAAGCCTGTAGATGGCTTCACACTGTTGCAGAAGGATGGTGGCTGCCATAAGGACTTTGTTACAATCCACGGTGGACATGAGTGGATGCTGTGGAAGAGGAAGAGTCAGATGAAGGCTGCAGAGGTCTGCACCGCCGGGCTGCTGTTCTGAAAGTGAGATCCAGATGAGTTTTATAGGCAGTATAGATGTCCCTTTGCATCCTCTAGGCATCCTCTAGGCATACTCTAGACATCCTTAATATCCGAGATAGGTCCCCTCTGCGAACGTATTTTCCGTTTTACATGCTTTGTTTCCGTGCTGCATCCGCTAGGCATCCGTTCTGCATCCGTTCCGTGTCCGTTCCGCTTCCTCCCTGCGTCCGAGTGGATGCGAGTTGCGTGGATGCGGAATGGATGCCTAGCGGATATAGCGGGTGCATAACGGATGCATAACGGATGCGTAGCGGATGCGTAGCGGATGCCGAACGGACAAATTGGATACATTTTCCGTGCAAAAGTTTTGAACAGCTCAAAACTCTCTGAGCAGATGAAACATCAATAAACAGTTGCTGGACGGATAGAGAGGAAGCAAAACGGAGGAATTGAGTACATCATGCTTTCCAACGGATGGCAAGCTTTTTTCTCCATTTTACATTCTCTTTGCATCCATTGGTGCAGTGTGACAGGGGCTTAAAATGGAAAAAATGTCCGCAGAGGGGACCTATCTCAGATATTAAGGATGTCCAGAGGATGCCTAGAGGATGCAAAGGGACATATAGTGGAAAACCTATACTGCCCATAAAAAGGGGGAGCAACTCATCTGGATCTCACTTTCAGCCCAGCAGCCCAACTATGCAGACCTCTGTAGCCTTCATCTGGCTGTTGCTCTTCCACAACATCCAGCCATGTCCACTATGGATCGTAACAAAGTTCTTTTGGCAGCTACCATCATTCTGCAACAGTGCGAAGCGATCTACAGGCTCTGAGAACTGTTCTACGGAAAAAAAAAGAGGCAGACAAGAAGCGTCTGGGTCCAAAGATGGATTAGGAGAAGAGCAGAGTACGGACTGTACAACAAGCTGATGGTGGAGCTCAGGAACGAAGTCACTCGTGCATTCCAAAACTTCATGAGGATGCCTCCAGCCATGTTTGATGAAGTTGTGCAGCGGCTGATACCCAGGTTGACCAAGGCAAACACCAACTTCCCGCCCAGCCTGAAACGTGGGCTCAAGGTGGCACTCACTCTGCACCATCTGGCCTCAGGGACCACCTACAGAAGCATGCAGTACGGCCGAAGGGTGCCACCCAACACCATCAGCATTGTGGTCAGAGAAGTGGTGCAGACCATCATCGAAGAATACATGGAGGAGCTCCTCCAGTGCCCCTCCATTGAAGAAGGATGGAAGAAAGTTGCAGAGCAGTGGTATCAGAGGTGGAACTTCCCCCACACCGTTGGAGCCATAGATGGCAAGCACGTGGCCTGCAAAGTTCCAGCCAATTCGGGGTCCACTTATTTCAACTACAAGGGCTTCTTCAGCATCATCCTCTTCGCCATGGTCGATGCTGACTACAAGTTCATGTACATCGATGCTTCAGGCAACGGTTCAGCTTCAGATGCCCAGGTATACAACGCCAGTGACCTCAAGGAGGGGCTGGAATACAACCTCATCGTGGGCTTCCCAGATCCAGACCCACTGCCCAACGACACGCAAGATGTGCCCTACTCCAACTACAGGCTGTCCAGGGCAACGCGGGTGGTGGAGAACGCCCTTGGCATCCTGGCCAACAGGTTCCAGGTACTTCTCACCACCATGCAGCATCGCCCACAGACTGTGAGGAGGATTGTGGAAGCTTGCTGCATCCTGCACAATCTCATGCGCACCTGCTATCCAGTCTTGCAGAACAGGCTTGTGGACCTCCAACAAGGCAATGGGGACATGGAGCCTGGGGAATGGAGGCAAGGGCAAAACCCTATGGACACTGAGGATGTGCAAGGCCCCAACAGAGCCTCACATGAAGGGAAGTAGCAGCGCAACCTCCTGAAACACTGGTGCAACTCCCCAGCTGGAGCAGTGGAGTGGCAAGACAAGATGATAGATGTTTAATGGATGCTTCCTTCAGCCTGTCTCATCACATGGATGAGTTTTGGCCATGTATGTTGGGTGGGCCTACAATGAAGAGGGCATTTAATAAAGAGTTGTGTTTATGTTGACATGTGTGGATGAATGATTACATTAGTATTGATAATAAAGGGCCATAGGTGGGGCACCTGGGAGGGTGAACCATAGAGTCCCACTATGCTTGCACTGGAGGTTTATCTATCCCACAGCTATTATCCATCCCAAAGGTATCCCTGCCCACCCCACTGCTATCTTAACCCATCCCACAAGCATGCAAAGGCTTAAACCATTTCTAAAAGTTTCCACCAAGACTTTATCAAAAAAAAAGTAGTGAAGCAAGTGTGTGAATCAAAGATAGACTTTATTAACAACAAGCTATAAAACAAAAATGACCCAAGTCAAGTGTCCAAAAAAAGTCCACAGGTAGCCATCCAGGCAGTCTCTGGCACTCCTCTTGGTCACTCGGAGGTGTGCTCAGTCTCAGGGGTGAAGGGTCCAGGTGCTGTGGAGGTATCTGTTGCTGGAGTGCTTGTCTGAAGCGCCATTGGGGTGCAGCATCAGCAGAGTAAGCACCAGCAGAAGCACCACCGCCAGAAGCATCATCATCAGCTCCTCCAGAAGCAGAAGCAGAAGAAGCTCCAACCTCAGAAGAGCAAGCCCTTGCTACAGAAGCCCCAGCAGAACCAGAGGGAGGGCCAGGGGTGGGATGGTGGCCTTGTTCCTCTTGCCAGGGCTGGCAGCAGATGGCTGAGGCTTTCTGTTCTTCCCCATGGTTGTGGGGTTGCTGGCTGGCAGGGAGTCTGGCAGGAACCAAGGCTGGCAGGAAGGCTGGCACCAAGGCTGGCAGGAAGGCTGGCAGGCAGGCAGGCACCAAGACTGGCAGGAAGGCTTGCAGGGAGGCTGGCAGGAAGGCAGGCACCAAGGCTGGCAGGAAGGCTTGCAGGCAGACAGGCACCAAGGCTGGAAGGCAGGCAGTCACCAAGGCTGGCAGGAAGGCTGGCACAAAGGTTTGCAGGCAGGCAGGCATCAAGGCTGGCAGGAAGGCTGGCAGGAAGGCTGGCAGTCAGGCAGGCACCAAGGCTTGCAGGCAGACTGGCTGGCAGGAAGGCTGGCAGGCAGGTAGGCACCAAGGCTGGCAGGAAGGCTGGCAGGCAGACTGGCTTGCAGGGAGGCTGGAAGTCAGGCTGGCAGCAAGTCTTGCAGGCAGGCAGACAGCAAGGCTGTCAGGGAGGCTGGCAGCAAGGTTTGCAGCAAGGCTTGCAGGCAGGGCAGGCAAGGCAGTCAATGTGTGGACAGCAGGTCTTTCCTCTGAATGGTGACCTGCTTCCGAGCTGCTTCCCTTTATATCCGCGGGGCTTATGCAATGCATCCTCCCCGCATGCGCAATTAACGCTCGGCATCCGTTAGGCTTCCGCAGTGCATCCGCTAGGCTTCCGCTGTGCATCCGCTTCATCCACTGTGCATCTGCTCTGCATCCGCTTCATCCGTTCCGTGTCCGCTCTGCATCCACTTCATCCGTTCTGTTTCCGCCTTGCTGAGGTCCCCCGGAAGCCTTGTGGATGTGCCATCCACTCCCATCCGCTTCCATCCGCTAGGCTTCCGTTCCGCATCTGCTTTCCATCTGCTTGCATCCTCCCCCCGTCCGTTCCTTTCCATGTTATCCGCTCTGGTTATGCAAATTTTCACCCCTTTTGAGAGCGGATAACAACAGATGGAACATTTTTCTCATCCGCTGTGTCCTTTTTACAAACGTTTTGTCTCCGTTGGGCAGTGTGACAGGGCGTTTTGCTTTCTTTTCTCTGCGCAGCTGCAACCTGTTATCAAAATATGCCAAGGTCAACAGACAGAGGCCTCATCACCACCTGCAGATGCCCACATGATCATATTCACAACCTCTAATTGGAAAATTAAGTTGAACTATTGGAGGTGGTACCATTTGCATCACTTTGTATATGTGATTCACACGCCAAATTTCTCAGATTCAGAATTCTATGATTGCTACCACTTCATTTTCAGTAAAAGATATCTTTTCTCTAATCTAAAGAGTCTAAGTATTTCTTTCTTGAATTTCGAATGGAGCACCAGCTGACATTTTTCTGAATCTCACTCTACCAGCCCACCTGGAGAAAATACCCAATTTTTTCCCAAGGGGGCCTGAGCATAATGTCATCTTCAACTAGTGACCAGGAAGATCAGGGAGCCACTGGAGGGCAAGATTCTTTGCTGATACAGGAACCTGAATTGTTAGAAGAGCTTAATCTGGAAGAGGATCCAGCTGTGAAGCCCAGATGTTCAGTGGGGATTGGTTGGAAGGATCCAGAGAAAGAATCAAAGCCACCTGTGGAAAGAATCACAGCCACCCCAGGAATCACAGCCACCTGCCAGCATGGAAGAGAGGAGTCATGGCAAGAGAGGGAAAAGAGAGATCTCTTACTGTACCAGGCCAGGAAACTCCTCAAAGAGGCACAACCTCCAGCTGCACAAAGGTATGAAGGGGAAGGGGGAGTAGCCCCAGCCAGAAGAAGCAGATCAGCCCCCTCTCCCATAAATCAACCTGAGCCAGAACAACAGCCAGCAGCAGCCCCGGGGCCCCCAGCGGGAGTTGTAATTCCTAGAAGGCGTAGAGCTCCTAGAATGCCTCCGTTAGAAGTAAAGTATGGGGGAAATCCCAAAGACTTGGGATTTTTTCTAGCCTAAGTTTGGAGCTATATGGAAGAATATGGGGAGGATTTTTCCTCAGAAGCAGCCAAAGTGAGATGTGTTACCAGGGCTCAGGAGGGAACAGCTGCGGAGTGGATGGTGACCCTGCATAATGATAATGCCTCCCAGCTGATGAATTATAACCTGTTCATGACTGCGTTGTGGGCTAGGTTTGAGGACCCACTGGCAATGCGAAAGGCCAGGATCAGGATGAAGACCATAAATCAGGGGCGGAGGTCAGTGGCCGACTACACCCAAGAATTTAGACAGCTAGCATGTCATAGCCGAGGCTGGTCCCAGGAAGCCCTGATAGAAGCATTTAAAGATGGGTTAAATGAAGATGTGTACCAGAGATGCATTGCTAGAAGGGACCCCAATGACTTGCAGATGTGGTACTTGCTAGCAGAAGACGTGGAAATTGATTTAACCTGAAGCAGACACCAAGGGGGTTCTGGGTGGAGCAAGCCTTCCCCCTCATACCCTCAGGAGGTCCCCAAACCTCAACGGGGAGGAGTGGTGCAAGACCCAAACCCTCTGCCCGTTTCCGATGTGGGAAGGAAGGTCACCGGGCTGTAGACTGCAGGGTCAAGCTGGAACCAAAGGGGGCACCAAAAGGAGGGAAGAAGCCTGAAAAAACCCCAGCGAAGCCTCGCAAAATGGTGCTAAAGACAAGAGACGTGGCAGAGGTCACCCCTCTGGCAGGAAAGGAGCCGGGACCCCCGACTTCCCCTAAAGAGAGCAAATATGACTCGGAAGACGACCTCCTGGTAAGTCCAAACAAAGGCCCTATGACCATTCTGGTGAAGTTGAGGGTACTCACTTCAGGGGCCAAAGAGGAAATGCTAGCCTTGCTAGACTCTGGGTGCACAAGGTGTGTAATCAACACGGGAGTAGTAGACAAAATGGGCTTAAAACTAAAACCTTTAAAAATGCCCATCACCTTTTGCCAATTAGATGGATCAGTGGCTGCACGCTTTATAATGGAACCCGTAGAAATGACCATGGGAGAGCATAATGAGACTCTGCGTTTTATTGTGGCCCCTGGGATGGAGCAACCGTTAATACTGGTATTGCCCTGGCTCTGGAAATGGAACCCCCAGGTTAACTGGAAGAAGGGCTCGTTGTGCATACGTACCAATCAGCAACTGGAAAGGGAGGGGCAATCTCAGATTGGCAATCTCAAAGCTTCAGAATCCAATTGAGTTAGCCTCCTCAGGTACGGAAACCTTGAAGAGGGAGGAGAAAATTCCAAAAGAATATTGAGTTTTAAAGGAAGTATTCAGTGAGAAGGCCTCGGATGAGCTCCCACCTCATCGGTCAACAGATTGTGGTATTGAAATTTTACCTGGGGTGAAGCTCCCAAAACTGATGTTATATTCGATGACACCACGAGAATTAGAAGAGCTAAGATTGTCTATAGATAAAAATTTGGAACGTGGTTTCATCCAACCCGCTAGGCCCCGGGTAGCGGCCCCAGTGCTGTTCTGTGAAAAGAAAGATGGCTCAAAGTGCTTGGTTGTTGATTACAGAAATTTAAATGACATTTCCGTGGAAAACATGTACCCCCTCCCTTTGATGAAGGACATGTTGGCCCACCTAGCCAAGGGAAAGATTTTCACGAAGTTGGATTTGAGAGAAGCATACTACCGAATTCGAATTAAAGGAGATGAGTGGAAAACCATTTTTAACTGCCCAATGGGTTGTTTCCAATTCAAGGGAATTTCCAATTCCCTTTTGGCCTACAAGGGGTCCCAGCCATATTCATGCAGATGATCAATCAGGTGTTACATGAACATTTATACAGGGGGGTTCTGGTTTATCTTGATGACATCCTTATCTACACAGAAACTCTGGATGAATATGTGAAACTGCTATGATCGGTTCTACAGAAACTACGAGCTGCTAAGTTGTATGCTAAACTGTCCAAATGTGAATTCCATCAAGAGAAAATAGACTACTTGGGGTATCGCATTTCACCTGAGGGCATAGAAATGGATCCAGAAAAAGTGCGTGCTGTATTGGAATGGGCTCCCCCATGCACCAGGAAACAACTTCAGAGCTTCTTCGGATTCGCAAATTTTTATCTGCAATTTATCCCAGCTTTTGCTAAGATAGCAATGCCCATCACAAATCTCTTAAAAACTAAAGGAGAGGTGAAGCCAAGGCCGAGCAAGCCATTAGAGTGGTCCATGGAATGCCAAGCAGCCCTTGAAAAGCTAAAACAACTGTTTGCTGCAGAACCAATGCTAAAGCACCCGGACATGGAGGCTCCTTTCGTGATCCAAGCCGATGCGAGTGATGTGGCTGCTGGAGTGGTGTTACTTCAAATCAGTGAGAAAGGGACCTTACAGCCTTGTGCATATATCTCCTGTGAACTATCTGAAACCAGAGAAGGTGGGCCGTCTGGGAAAAAAAAAGCTTTTGCAGTTCGTTGGGCCTTAATGACCTGGAGACATTTCTTGGAAGGAGCAAAACATCCATTTGAGGTATGGACTGATCATAAAAATTTGGAGGCCCTAAAAACACCCTGGAAGCTGTCCCCTAAACAAGTAGCTGGGCCCAATACTTCAAGCGGTTCAATTTCTCACTGAAGTACATTTCAGGGGGGAGGAACTTCATGGTGGATGCTCTCTCTAGACTACCTCAATATAATAGTGTTCGCCAGGAAGTGATACGCCCGATTGTTTTTACCAAACATCTAGCCACCCCAGTGATTATTAGAGCCCAGAAGAAGAAACAAGAAGTGGATTTATCGAATGATTTGACCGCACAACTAAAAGAAGCCCTAAAACTTGATGATTGGTTCCTGGCTCATTGGAATGACTATACGGTTAGAGATGGTTTAGTTTGAATGGGAACCAAGTTGTATGTGCCACAGGTGCTGAGGGGTCAAATACTACAATTAGCTCATGATTCTAAAGCAGGTGGTCATTTTGGATTTGTGAAAACCTTACACCTGGTTAAGCGG
This sequence comes from Laticauda colubrina, assembly GCA_015471245.1. Lineage (NCBI taxonomy): Eukaryota > Metazoa > Chordata > Lepidosauria > Squamata > Elapidae > Laticauda > Laticauda colubrina. The sequence goes on from BLBF01000053.1 coordinate 5,930,536, forward strand.
CAATTATGGTGGCCTACTTTGAAGAAGGACATTGAAGCTTATGTCGTGAATTGTCAAATTTGTGCTTTGGCAAAGAGACCTCCTGGTAAGCCAGCAGGGTTGTTACAAAATATGGCTAGACCAACGGCCCCCTGGAAGGAAATCTCTATGGACTTTATAGTAGAACAACCCGAAAGCAGCAGAAACACGGTTATTTGGGTGGTAACCAATTTCTTTTCCAAGCAAGTACATTGCATACCTTGTTCCAAGATTCCATCTGCAAAGACGTTGGCTAAACTATTTATTTCACATATCTATAGATTACATGGTGTTCCTGAATGCATAGTCTTTGACAGAGGGGTCCAATTTACCTCAAATTTTTGGAAGGAGTTCCTGAAGTTGATAGGCTCCACCCAGGGCTTAAGCTCTGCCCACCACCCCCAAACCAATGGGGCCTGTGAGAGGACTAACGCCGTGTTAGAACAGTATCTTAGATGTCATATAAATTATCAACAAGATAATTGGTCTGACCTATTGCCATTTGCTGAAGTGGCATATAACAACTCCGTACATAGTAGTACTGGATTTACTCCATTTAAGTGGCTTTGGGACAAGATTTTGTACCCATACATGAACTTCCTTGTGAAAGGCCTAACATCCAGTCATTGGATGAATGGATAACTCAACTCCAACTTAACTGACCAGTAACACGTAAAGCATTAGATGAGGCCCATCAAGCTCATAAGAAGTTTGCAGACAAGAAAAGATCTGCACAGAAATCATATCAATTAGGTGACAAAGTTTTCCTGTCCACCAAATACCTACAAACCACTCAAAAATCAAAGAAACTTGGTCCTAAATATGTTGGTCCTTTCACGATTGAACGGATTATAAACCCTGTGGCAATCCAGCTGAACTTACCAAAAACTCTTTGACGAATTCACCCGGACTTCCATGTTAATTTGTTGAAACCTGAACGTACTTCTGATTTAAGACCCATCCAGGCTGATCCTCCTATATCATTACTGATTGAGGGTGAACAATATTTTGAAGTTAAAGAAATTTTGGACTCTCGCAAATGGAGGGGTCGGCTCCAGTATCTTGTAGCCTGGAAACATTTTCCTTCTTTCCAAGCCTTGTGGGTTAACAAAAATGATGTTAAATCCCCTAAGCTAATCGAAGCATTTCGTACCAAGTATCCTGATAAACTGTAGAAATGTACCCATTTAATTATCTAATAATTAATTGTTATCTTTATATTTTTTCCTCTCTCTTCTACGACTGATGGTTCTCTTTTTCTAGGGGGGCCAAATGTCAGCCTTCAAGATCTTCTACTATCGCTTTGCATCTTTTAGCTGTCATAAGTAATGGGGAGAAGGAGGGGGGGAGTCTGGGAAGTGACCTGGAGGTGTTAGATTCTACTGTTGTATAAAAGGAGGAGGGGGGAGCATACATCAGAGTTAGGTTTCTATTTCTTGCTTAGCTTTCTTTTCTCTGTGCAGCTGCAACCTGTTATCAAAATATGCCAAGGTCAATGGACAGAGGCCTCATCACCACCTGAAGATGCCCACATGATCATATTCACTACCTCTAATTGGAAGATTCAGTTGAACTATTGGGGGTGGGACCATTTCCATAACTTTATATATGTGAGTCATGCACCAAATTTCTCAGATTCAGAATTCTATGGTTGCTACCACTTCATTTTCAGTAAAGGATATCTTTTCTCTAATCTAAAGAGTCTAAGTATTTCTTTCTTGAATTTCGAATGGAGCACCAGCTGACAATCACAAATAACCTCACGACAGCAAGCATGACAGCAAGCACAAAACAGCACACTGTTCACATGTTCATTCAGTGAATCCCACTCTGCATTATTATTATGCAAATCCATATACCACTGACTTTGCTTATCAGAGGTAAGCTGAGAAGGTTGCAAATAGTGATCTGCTTTGACCCAGCCTTCTCAAGTAGTGATAAGATGTTTACTAATGAGTAAAACAAACTCCTTTTTATAACAGGTTAGTAATTGTATTTTATTGCCAGTTATAAACAAAAAATAAAATGTAATTAGTCCCAGCAAACCTGGGTTTACCCAAGAAATCCAAATTGCTTGCTGTATACAAGAACCAAATGATTGTCTATAATAACCAGTCACTCCCAAACCCTTCCAAATTATTTACCAGCCATGGAGGTGCTGGCTATCATCTGCATCTGCCTCTCCCTGAGAGCCAGCTTACTGCTCTCCTCTCTTTTCCTCTCTGCTCATATGCGTATCTGGGATGCAGCCCTGCCAACTCTCACGGTTCTGCCGTGAGTCTCATGATTTTTTGTCATTTCTCATGGTCTCACGACAAGGCTCCTCAATCTAACTCCGAATTTAAAATGCTTTTTTTTTTTTTTTCAAATTTGGGGGTTGGCTTACATGCGAGTATATACGGTAATTGTTTTTCTTCATGTCTGTCCGTCATTTTGAAAGGGGAGTAGGCCCCGGGAAAGAGGCTAGTTTCCCAGTAGTCTTTGTAAGTTCAGCGCCGGAAAGCGATTGAACATGGCGAAAAGAGGTGGTGATTTTTCAATAGAAGAAAGAAAGGTGCATCTTCTTACAACAGGGAACACAAATAAAACATTTAAATAAACTGTTAATGACTTTCCTCGATGGAAAAGGGGTTTGTTTAATCTTGATCAGGAAAAAAATAGAATCTCACTATTCTTTATAGAATCTCCAGATTTTTTTTCATGGGTCTCCAGATTTTCCTTTATCAGGGGTTGGCAGGTCTGGGGATGGGCACCATCTGTTTCTCCCTCCCCCTCAGCTCAATGTCTCTCTACCTAGGGGAAGGTAGAAGTCCTGCCTCTGATGCTGTTTCCTTCTCAGAGCCTTCCAAAGGCTTTGAACTGGCCCAGGTTCTTCCTTCACTTCCTCCTTATCTGACTCTGCAGCTATCTCTGCTGGTAGCTGACAGGCCACAACATGATCATATTATCTATCACAAGCAGTGGTAAGATCAACTAATTTAACAACTGGTTTGTCCTAAAGACTGGGTGAACTTGGCTCAGGGAGATCATGTGACTGAGTGGGCATGGCCCACTCGATGTCACTCATGGCAAAGTGGGGCAGTGCAGCAGTGAAGCAGCAGTGGCCTTAGCCTTAGATTTATCTTTGTAACAACAATGGTGATTCTCCGATGCCTCATCTCTTGCTGGGTCTTACTACCCAACAGTCAGGGTGTTTAAAAAGGTTTTTTTTTTTTTAGCAGGAAGTGGCGGGAAACTACTTCTGAAGCTGGGCACCCACCCCAAGACACTGGCCTGCAGCTGCCACCAGTCTTTTTCAGCATGAGAAGCCTGCAGCCTCTGTTCTTTTCCAGTGCGAGAAGCCTGCAGCTGCCGTTTTTTGCCAGTGTGAAGATCAGCCACCTCTTTGCCAGGTGGAACTGAGTTGGGAGTGGCTTCTGGGTGCTTCTCGCACCATTAAAGACCAGCAGCTGCAGGATTCTCACACCAGCAAAAACCAGTGGCTTTGTCGTGCTGGCAAAGACCAGCAGCTGCAGGATTCTTGCACTGGCAAAGAGGTGGCAGATGCAGGATTCTTGTGGTGGCAAAAAGGTGGTGGATGTAGGATTTTCATCTCTTTATATCTTGGAGATATGCTACAAATTTTTTCTGTACAGTTTTCAACTTTGCCCTGAATATTAGCCAAGGAAATATTGTTAGCAATAGAGGGGATACAAGATAAAAGTGAAGCTGTGTGGGAAAGCCATGTCAATCATATTAATATACTGAACATGTTCTCCTATTTTTGTTTCTATTTTTATTCAGTTTTGTTAAGCCTGGGTTCCCCAACCAGGGTTAGGTAGACAAGCTAAA
>BLBF01000053.1:5947204-5966149 GCA_015471245.1 Laticauda colubrina
AATAATAATAATAATAATAATAATAATAATAATAATAATAATAATAATAATAATAATAGTAGTAGTAGTAGTAGTAGTAGTAGTAGTAGTTGTTGTTGTTACTTGCTGGGTAGCAGAAGGATAAAAAGTAATAATGCAACAGAACAGATAAAGAGAAATAGAAAGGATTGCAAACACAATGGAATTTCATTCATGCTGTCATAGCTCTGCTTTCCAGTTTAGTTTCAGCTGTAAACTCTAGACTGCATTCCAGTAGTTCTGAGTCAGAACCAATTTCTATAAAACAACAATCAAGAGCAGTATTTCCTACCTTGGTATTGGTTAGGGATTATGTTTGTTAAAATCCAACACAAGACAACACTGTAGAGTATTAAAACTAGACAACACTGTAGAGTACAGCTGATTGTTACATTAGTAGTTAAAAATTATGTCATTAATACAGCCATTACTTTACCAGTTTCTGGAATATACAAGAAAAACACATAGGCTTTTGGCCACATTTTGTCCTGAGGTATTTGAACCAGGACATTAGATGTTGGCGATGTGCCCTTTTATGTTGATGTTGTAGCCAGCTGCATCATGGTTTAGATATTGTTATGGTGGCTTTGATGTATGTCACACAGAATCATTGCTGTGAGATGGATGGCTCTATAAATAATTTTAAATAAACAAATGTTCAATGCTGATAGATTAAGATGTAATGGCTGGAGTCATACAACATGCTAAGCCAAAGCTAAATATTATGGCTATGCAATGTATGAGTTTAGTTCTATGAACAAAAGTTTAATTGTATTATGTGCAGGGATTGGCTATAGAATAACAGTGCATTCTTCAACAATATGTATCTGATTACCCCAAAATTATTGTAATTTGAGGGAACATTTTATTTTCTAGTTTGAAGGTACTATAACAGATGTCTCTTTGATGTGACTAGGAAGAAAAAAAGCCGATATGATCCCTATTAATTAATTCCAAATGATAACTCATAACTTTACTTTCAAAACTTTGATATAGCTGAATACACACTGGTACCAGCTATAGACACACTGGTACAATATGTATATTTTCTTCCTCTCTCCAAATGTATAAAGAATGATTGAAGTTTCCTTTTGCACAATTGATCTATTAATCTAATAATATACTCTAGCAATATACCTTAGCAATTCTAGTTATATGTGCCATTTTGTTGCTGTTTTTAATAATTTCAATGGAGTATGGGGAGAAGACAAAAAATGAATGAAAAACAATATTATAATGAGATGAATGAATGAATGAAAACAATATTATAATGGAAGGAATTACAATGAACAGATTTGACTTTTTGAAACAAAAATATTTTCTTGGCTGTATCATTAAAAAAGCAAATGAATTGGCATGAATTCTACAGCATGTGGATATTTCTGTGGAATTCAGTAACTGGTTGTTTCATTTTTACTCACACCTTGTGGCAGTTATTAGTGTGAGCAATACTGAAAGAGTATTAATTTCCAGCTATGTGAAAAACTTGCTTGAATAATTTATTGGTTATTTATTCAGCCTGAGAGGAAGGTCAGAATATGCATTTAAATGGAAATGTTCTTGCAAGCATTACAGAAAGGACCCCACTATTATCAGCGCTTCTCAGCTGGATTTAGTTTGAAAGAAGCTGATCAGAGAGATCAGGGAGGCCATACTTAATCCTGAAGCATTTATCAAATACTATCACAGCTGTTTTACATACAAAGGTCTCATGGAATGCATTTGAGTTCAACTTCCTTGTCCTTGAACAGACTGAAGTCAACCCTGTTCATACTGGTTCCATTTTGAATTGCTAATTTAAGAGAAGATTAAAGGACTACTTGGGGCAAAGAGATGCTAAGTTCATACAGATCATTCAGCTTTTGGAAGTTTCAACCATGTAGGAACATAAGAAATTTATCCCAAATGTAAAAGAATTTAGCAGGCATGAACTGTTATTCTACTCATCTTAAATGAGGAACATTTTGGATTGCAGCAGGTGCATCTCTTGGTACAAGTCTTCTCTTTAGTAGGGCTGTTTCCTGGAATGCCAGGGTAATCTGGGACATTGCCTGAATTCCTCAATGACTCAAGAAGCATTGGAGAAGAGGAAAGGAATGGACTGAAGAAAAAAAGTCACACCATTTATATATAAAAAGAAGGATGAGATTTCTTAAGCTTTTTGTTTAAATCTTATGATAAATTAAGCACCTTAAACCCATTAAGTAAATTCTAATATTCATCTTTTGAACCATAAAATTGCCTCACTAAAGCATACACTCAAATGAAATTATATGTCCAATAAAAATTAGAGGTCTAGACAAAAGCATTTCCCATCTCTGTCAAGACTTGAAGCTGGAACCTTTCAGACAAACAGTCTGCTGTGGAGTTAACTGATGTCAGTAAGGTCATTACAGATCTGTCATGTAGAAATATTAGAACAACACCTTTTTTTTCCTGGAACCTTACAAGTCACAAACTCTATTCAGTCAATCTCCCTCCTCTTCTTTTATCATTGATGTTGAATAATAGCAAGACAGGCTATAATTCCTTGTTTTTATAGCAGCTGCCTACACATTGGGATCAAATGTTTTGCTGAAGTCTGTTCTATTTACCTAAAAGCTTCATATTCCAATGCAGAAATGGGAAAGTACAAAGAAGGATAAAGAAACACTGTCAGGGTTTCAGATATGAAAGAGTTAATCAATATAGGTAGTGAAAAAGGCAAAAAAAAAAAAAAACTGAACTCCAAACAAAAGCGGGAAACATTTTTCTTTGGAAAGAGGAAATAGATTTCTTGCAGGTTTGATTCCTACCAGGTAATAAACACAGTCTAGAAGAATCCTGACTTCCGGTGACGAGATATAGGCGAATGGAGGTGCTGAAGTTCATCCTGGGTTTCAAGCTATTTCCTCTTGCTGTTGGAGTGATCCTTAGGGGTGCATGCATCTTGTAGAGAAGTGTGCCAGTGTGGGGAGACTCAAGTCGTGGTGTGGAAAAGGCGATTTTCATCACAATGTAGAGCAACCCTGTGGAGACCAACAACAAGAGATTGTCACCAATGGCGGTCCTAAAGCCTTGATCATTGCATACAAGAGGAAGCAAGTGAGTGACAGACTGTGGTGAACGAAGAGTGCGAGTGAAAGAATTTGCGATCCTGGTTGAGCATTGAATATTGGAATATCTTAGTCAGAGCGAAGCACGAAAACAGTGGCCAAAGCAGATACGAACGGCGGCGAAAGCGAAAAGGCTTGTGAGATGGAAGAGGGTAAGGATGCAAGCGATCGGACAGAGAAGATAAGAGAATTGGAGGGATCGGAGAGACTGATAATAATTGGGAGAGAGGAAAAAAAAGAAGAAAGAAAAACAATTTAATTTAAGGGAACTTTGAAGGATTTGAATTGTGGACTTTGGGGAATATAGGAAGGACGAACTCGAGATGGGGGAAGACATGAAGTAAAGCCCATGTCACACTGAACCAACAGATGCAAAGAGGATGTAAAATGGACAAAAAAGCTTGCCATCCGTTGGAAAACGCGATGTACTCACTGCCTCCGTTTTGTTTCCTCTCTATCTGTCCAGCATCCGTTTATTGACGTTTCAACTGCTCCAAAAGTTTTGGGCTGCCCAAAAACTTTTGCGTGGAAAATGTATCCAGTTCGTCCATTCTGCATCTGCTACGCATCCTCTAGGCATCCGCTACACATCCGTTATGCATCTGCTATATGCGCTAGGCATCCGCTACGCATCCGCGCAACTCCATCCACCCGGACGTAGGGAGGAAGCGGAACGGATGCAGAACGGATGCCTAGTGGATGCAGAACGGAAACAAAGCATTTAAAATGGAAAAAACGTTCGCAGAGGGGACCTCTCTCAGATATTAAGGATGTCTAAAGGATGCCTAGAGGATGCCTCGAGGATGCCTAGCGCAAAACCTATATTTCCTATAAAAAGGGGGAGCAACTCATCTGCATCTCACTTTCAGAACAGCAGCCCAACGGTGCAGACCTCTGCAGCCTTCATCTGGCTCTTCCTCTTCCACAGCATCCAGTCATGTCCACCGTGGATTGTAACAAAGTCCTTTCGGCAGCCACCATCATTCTGCAACAGTGCGAAGCCATCTGCAGGCTCTGTGAACTCTACTGCGAAAAGAAAAAGAGGCATCCAAAAAAAGTCTGGGTCCAAAGATGGTTCGCCAGAAGAGCAGAGGACGGACTGTACAACAAGCTGATGATGGAGCTTAGGAACGAAGACACTCGGGCATTCCAGAACTTCATGAGGATGCCTCCAGCCATGTTTGACAAAGTTGTGCAGCGGCTGACACCCAGGTTGACCAAGGTAAACACCAGCTTCTGGCCCAGCCTGGAACCTGGGCTCAAGGTGGCACTCACTCTGCGCCACCTGGCCTCAGGGATCACATACAGGAGCATGCAGTACAGCTGGAGGGTGCCATCCAACACCATCAGCATTGTGGTCAGAGAAGTGGTGCAGGCCATCATCGAAGAATACAAGGAGGAGCTCCTCCAGTACCCCTCCACTGAAGAAGGATGGAAGAAAGTTGCAGAGCAGTGGTATCAGAAGTGGAACTTCCCACACTGTTGGAGCCATAGATGGCAAGCACGTGGCCTGCAAATCTCCAGCCAAGTCGGGGTCCACTTATTCCAACTCCAAGGGCTTCTTCAGCATCATCCTTTTCGCCATGGTCGATGCTGACTACAAGTTCATGTACATCGATGCTTCCGACAACGGCTCATCTTCAGATGCCCAAGTATACAATGCCAGTCACCTCAAGGATGAGCTGGAACGCAACCTCATCGTGGGCTTCCCAGATACAGAACCCCTGCCCAACTACATGCAAGATGTGCCCTACTTCATCATGGGGGATGATGCCTTCTCCCTCAGAACCTACCTCATGAAACCCTACACTTCCAGACTCCTCCCCCGTGAAGAGAGGATCTTCAACTACAGGCTGTCCAGGGCAAGGCGGGTGGTGGAGAACACCTTTGGCATCCTGGCCAACAGGTTCCAGGTACTTCTCACCACCATGCAGCATCGCCCAGAGACCGTGAGGAGGATCGTGGAAGCTTGTTGCATCCTGCACAATCTCATGCGCACCCGCTACCCAGTCTTGCAGAACAGGCTTGTGGACCTCCAACAAGGCAATGGGGACATGGAGCCTGGTGAATGGAAGCAAGGGCAAAACCTGATCAACACTGAGGATGTGCAAGGCCCCAACAGAGCCTCACATGAAGCGAAGAAGCAGCGCAACCTTCTGAGACACTGGTGCAACTCCCCAGCTGGAGCAGTGGAGTGTGTTAGGGATAACATTGTTCACCCTAACTGGTTTAGGTGAAATAATAACTATGAATCATAGTTAGTGTATACAGCTTTAACTGTAAAATAGCAATTGTGGGAGTGGTTATGAAAACCATTTAAAAGTAGCAAGTCTACGGCTTGCACTCTCTCTCTCTGGCTTTGATGATCCCTGATTACTGCTTGGAATCAAGACTGCATTGCTCGAACGGGAGAGACAACAAAGGACTGATTTATATGTGAACTGACATAGGATATTCTACATGGACTTTGCTAACTGAATATCCCTGAATGGACTGACTACATGGTAAATGAATATTGGACTGTTTTTGACTATGCTATAAACTTATACTGGAATAAAATATATTCTTGATAGCACAAGCGTATCTGTTATTTTTACTGTATGTTAATAAACATACAAGCTAAGCTCACTCATTTATCTGTGTGCCTATCTGACTAACGCTGCACATTCTGTTTAGCTTGTCTACCTAACCCTGGTTGGGGAACCCAGGCTTAACAGAGTGGCAAGAAAGGATGGCAGATGCTTAATGGATGCTTCCTTCACGCATGAGATTGGGCCATGTATGTTTGGTTGGCCTACAATGAACAGGGCGTTTAATAAAGATTTGTGTTTGTGTTGACATGTGTGGATAATTATTACATTATTATTGATAATAAAGGGCCATAGGTGTGGCACCTGGGAGGGTGGACCATACTGTCCCACTATGCTTGCACTGGAGGTTCATCTATCCCACAGCTATTACCCATCCCAAAGGTATCCTTGCCCACCCCACTGCTATCCTTACCCATCCCACAAGCATGCAAAGGCTTAAATCATTTCTAAAAGTTTCCACCAAGACTTTATTAAAAAAAAGAAATGAAGTAAGTGTGTGAATCAAAACTAGACTTTATTAACAACAAGGTATAAAACAAAAATGAGTCTCTGGCACTCCTCTTGGTCGCTCAGTCTCACGGGTGAAGGGTCCAGGTGCTGTGGAGGTGGCTGGTGCTGGAGTGCTTGTCATCAGCTCCTCCAGAAGCAGAAGCAGCAGAAGCCCCAGGCCCAGAAGAGCGAGCCCGTGCTGCAGAAGCCCCAGCAGAACCAGAGTGAAGGCCACAGGGCGGGATGGTAGCCCTGTCCCTCTTGCCAGGGCTGGCAGCAGATGGCTGAGGCGTGCTGTGCTTCCGCATGGTTGTGGGGTTGCTGGCTGGCAGGGAGGCTGGCAGGAACCAAGGCTGGCAACAAGGCTTGCAGGGAGGCTGGCACCAAGGCTGGAAGGAAGGCTTGCAGGCAGGCAGGCACCAAGGCTGGCTGGCAGGCAGACAGCAAGGCTGGCAGGAAGGCTGGCAGGGAGGCAGGCACCATGGCTGGCAGGAAGGCTTGCAGGCAGGCAGGTACCAAGGCTGTCAGGCAGACATGAACCAAGGCTGGCAGGAAGGCAGGCAACAAGGCTGGCTGGCAGACTGGCTGGCAGCAAGGCTGGCAGGCAGGCAGACAGCAAGGCTGGCAGGCAGGCTGGCAGCAAGGCTGGCAGGCAGGCATACAGCAAGGCTGGCAGGCAGGCTGGCAGGCAGGCTGGCAGCAAGGCTGGCAGCAAGGCTGGCAGGCCAGACTTGCAGGCAGGGCAGGCAAGGCAGCCAAGGCAGGCAAGGCAGCCAAGGCAGCCAATCCATCCGGCAGCAGGTCTTTCCTCTGAATGGTGACCTGCTTCTGAGCTGGTTCCGTTATATCCACGGGGCTGACGCAATGCATCCCCCCCGCATGCGCAATTAATGCCAGGCATCCATTCAGCTTCTGCTGTGCATCTGCTAGGCTTCCGCTGTGAATCCGCTTCATCCGTTCGGCATCCGCTCTCCATCCGCTGTATCCGTTCCGCGTCCGCTTTGCTGTGGTCCCCCGGAAGCCTAGCAGATGCGCCATCCACTCTCATCTGCTTCCATCCGCTGGGCTTCCGTTCCGCATCCACTTTTCATCCGCCCTGCGTCCTCCCCGCGTCCGTGTTATCCACTCCGGTTATGCAAATTTTTGCCCCTTTTGAGAGCAGATAACAACGGATGGAACATTTTGCTCATCCGTTGTGTCCTTTTTGTATCCATTGGGCAGTGTGACATGAGCTTAAGGAATTAAATTACAACTTTAAATATTCCATGAATAAAACTGAATAATTTACTGGTCTCCTTTTGAATTATTGGACTGAAGCTGTACTAAGCTGTACTGGAGAAGTTTTATTAAAGAAAGAGACTATCTGAATCTAAAAATTGACTTTTAAGCTAAATGAGAAATGACTACAGCAGAAAGTGTGGTGAGATAGTGAAATCAGAGACATTACTCAGCAACTCTACTTCCGGTGCGCTCAGTGAAGGAATCTTGAAGAACTGAACAATTATATTAAGACACTTTAAGCTTCTAAATTTGTGGATTGAAACAATTATTTCTTGACATCAATTTAACTGATTTTTGAATGTGGGAAATGTAATTTATATATATTTAATGATACATTAATAATATTGTAATTTATATTTGGTTATAACTCACACAAAAAAGGGAGGTGATAATTAATTAATTATTTAGGTATAGATATTTGATTATACGCATTGATTAGATTGAATTATAATTAATTATGATTAATTGTGATTATTATAGATTAACTAATTAATTATTGTATAGTAAGGTTGATATATCTTTATTTAGATTTGTAAGTATTTGAAATATTAACTCATAACACTATTTTGAGATTTGGGATTCTATAGCATTTATAGATATACAGGTCAATAGTATTTAAATTTAAATAGAGGAATTTGATATATTATTAAGATTTACAAATCCAGATATTTGATTTAGAAATTAGCTGTAAAAGTGTTCTGGAGAATATATATATTTTGATAAGAGAGGTTAATCCTGTAACATATCATTAATTAGCATAGGGGCATCTATAGTTGATACTTCTTAATAGTGAATGTTAATTTGGGACAACATATTTAAAATAATACAAAAACAAAAACAATTTTTACAAAAAATGACCTCCATCACCAATACAACACTTAAAACTAGAAAGAAGACCTCTTCAATACAAACAATTTCAATGCCATCAACCTAAGTGATGGCACAAAAGACAGTTGAAGTAACTCTACCTGGAGAAGAACAATCTATCATCAGGAATGCCAATATTCAATCGACCCTTCTTACTTTACAAGAGTCCATGCTGAAGCTTCAGGAAATAGTGGTAAAAAATCATATCGAATCAAGAGTTGACACAAATGAACTAAAAGAAGAGATGGAAAACTTAAAGGCAGAAATGAAATTAGACATCTTAAAGTTGGATCAAAAAATTGAAACAATGCAGCAAGCACTAGAAATGAATGAATCAACAATAAAGGAGCTTGAGAAAAGAACGGAACAAACAGAAAAGAAGTGGGAAATGGTTGGTAAGCAATTAAGAAATGTGAGTAAAGAAATGAATGACTCCTTGGTATATTTGGAAATGGACAAGGCTGCAGCATATCTAAGATTCCAAAATATAATGGAATCTAAAGAAGAGGACTTAGAACAAGTGATGGCAGGAATATTAGCAGACCTATTGGAAAAATATAAGGACGATACTCTGAAAGAGTTAGACGAAGTAAACAGAGTGAGCACAAATTACGCAAGATGACATAAACATCCAAAAGAGGTCCATGTGATTTGCCAGAAGGAAAGTTTGAGGTATTATATACAAAATTTCAAGAGAAGAAACAATTACATACAAAGGAAAAGAAATCTTGGTGCTTAAACAAATCCCAAGAAGAGTGAGAGAGCAGAGGCGAAATTATAAATTCTTGGCAAACCAACTAAACCAAAAAGGTATCATATTTAGATGGCTAATCCCAGAAGGAATGCTAATCACTTGGGAAGAAAGAAAAATTAAAGTACACTCCATGGAAAAAGCCCAATTATTCTACAAACAATTGATGGGCCATGAAGAATCAAGTAGTAGAGATGAGTTAGAAATGAATTTGCAAGATAACCAAGACGACCAAAAAATTAGAGATGGGAATTGTAGGAATTCAAAAAATAAACAACATCAAGAGAGAGAAGAACCGAAGATGCACAATCTGCCACAAAGAGAGACAGGAGTAATTACAAGACAAAGAACAAGAGACAATTTGGTGATGGATGAAGAAAAGAAAATACTATCAATTAACATAAATGGCCTAAACTCTTGGATAATAAGGAAAAGAATATTAACCAAATTAATTAAACAAAATGCAGATATAATATGTTTACAGGAAACTCATATAAGGAAGGAAGAAGAAAAATATCTAGAATGCCCCAAGCTACGGAATTTGTATACATCACCAGCAGATTTTAGGAAAAAGAAAGGATAGCATATATGTGAAAGACGATATGAAAGCAGAACCAATTTGGATAGACCTCAATGGAAGAATTCTGGTGTTACAAATTTGGATTAAATCAGTTCCAATTCTACTAGTGGTAATCTATGCTCCTAACAATAACCAAAAGGAATTTTTTAAACAATTCCATGGGAAATTAGTGGAATTAGATAAAAGGAATATTTGCATCTTGGGGGGTTTCAATGCTATTGTGGATCACCAGAAAGATCATAGTAGTGGGGGGAAAAAGAAGAAAAAAAGGAAACTACCAAAAACATGTGAAGAAATTATGATTGAACTAAATTTGATAGCCATGTGGAGGAAATTAAATCCTGAGAAAAAGCAATTTACATTTTACTCCAACCCTCATCAATCCTGGTCATGAATCGATATGGTGTGGATGAATGGTGAATTAGTAAATATATTAAAAGAGATTGAAATTTTATCAAACGAATGGGCAGATCACAACCCAATTCAGATAATGTGGAAAGGCAGGAAGAAACCAAGGAAAAAGTGGACCTTAAATACACAGTTAACTAAAGAGAAAGCATTTATGAATAAACTTGATGAGGAATTAGACTATTTTTTAAAAGAAAATAATAATGAGGCAACTATGAAACAGAATATTTGGGATACAGTGAAGGCAATAATAAGAGGCACAATGATATCATATACTGCTAAAAGAAATAAAAAAAAATATGCCCAGCAAAATAAATCAGAACAAAGAATCAAAGAATTAGAAATTCAGCTGCAAAACACCCCAAAAGATTGCAAATTGAAAAAACAGATGATAATAACTAAACTAAATTAAATTTAATCGAACAAGAAGGAATAGTTTCAAAGTTAAATACATCCAGACAAATATTTTTTGAACAGGCCAATAAACCAGGAAGGTGGCTGGCCTATAAACTTAAAAAAGAAAAACAAAAAACACTATTCTACCAATTAATAGATGAGAATGGGGATGCCCAACAAGGGACAGAACAGAAAAAAAAATTGCATGTAAATTTTTTGAAGATCTTTATAAAAAGAAGGAGGTAAATGAGGATATGATAAGAAACAATTTGGGTATTACGAAAGATAAAATAATCAAGGAGGAGATGAAGGAAATGTTAATTAGAGATATTCCGTGGCCTGAGTTAAAAGCAGCAAAAGAAAACCAAAAGAACAATAAAACCCCAGGACCCGATGGGATACCAGGGGAACTTTATAAGAAAATAGGAGAACAAATAAGACCTCTCATGGTGGAAGTATATAATGAGGTCCTATTAGCAGCAAGAATGCTGGATTCATGGAAGGAGACACTGATATTGTTGATTCCGAAAGAAGATTCAGATTTACAACATATACAAAATTATAGACCAATTTCCCTGTTAAATACTGATGATAAAATATTTCCCACTATTATAGCAAATAGATTGAAAAAAAATTGAATGAATATATACATAAAGATGAAAACGGATTTCTTCTTAACAGATAAATTAGGAACAATTTAAGAATGGAATTAAATGTTTTGGAATATTACAAAGTCCATGCGGAAAAACAAATACCCTTGTATTCTTGGATGCACAGAAGGCCTTTGACAATCAAAATTGGCAATTCCTGATCCAACAAATTTACAATATGAATCTAGGCACTAAATTTGAAAACATCGTGTCTACAATTTATGATTCACAAAAGGCAAATATTATAATTAATGGAGAGTACACGCACTCAATAAAAATAGAGAAAGGAGTCAGGCAGGGATGTCTATTATCCACCCTGCTCTTCATATTATCTTTGGAAACATTGCTTACAAGAATAAGACAGAACCTAGGAATAAAAGGACTAAAAATTAAAAAAGAAGAATATAAACTCCAGTCATTTGCGGATGATATGGTATTTTTCATAGAGGAACCAACTGAAACAGGTCAAGAACTACTGAAAGAGTTAGATCAGTTTGGGGATGTTGCAGGATTTAAAATTAATAGGGAAAAAATGAAATTAATATTCAAAATTTAGCAGAAAAACAAAAACTAAAATTGGAAAGGTAATGGGATTACAAATAGTAAAAAAAAAAAAATACTTAGGAATTTGGTTAATGGCTCAATGAAAAACTCTAATGGAAAATAATTATAATAAATTATTACAGCAAGTCAAAAAAGATTTAGAGGTATGGGTTCAATTGCAAATCTCATTAGGGAGGATTGCCACTATAAAAATGAATATTCTGCCCAAATTTATTTACTTATTCCAAACAATACCAATAAAAGTACATAAAAATTACTTTGTGGAACTTAACAAGATAATTCTCAAATTTATCTGGCAAGGGAAAAAACCGAGGATAAACCTAAAGGCAATGCAAGATATGAAGAGCAGAGGAGGAATGGCACTCCCAAATTGGGAATTATACTATAGTGCAGCATCCTTACTCTGGTTGAAAGAGTGGGTAAATCTGTCGAATAAAAGGATCTTATTTTTAGAAGGCCATGATTTACAGAGGGGATGGCACGTATTTTTATGGGACACTGGAAAAATTAAGCAGAAGTATTTCCACAGACATATAATTAGAGATTCCTCATTGGCTAATTTGAACAACAACAACAAAAAAACATTTTTTAAAAATCCCAATCTGGATCTCAATGATGGAGGCGACGATACATCCAAATAATCTAGATCTTAATAAAATGATAAAATACAAAGACCTTCTTGATATGCAAGGAACTTTAAAATAACGGCAAGATCTCCAAGGACAAGGGCTACAAGTAGACCAGTGGGCTTACTTGCAAATTCAAAATAGATACAGCCAGGACAAGAAAAATTTTGGAATTTAGAGAAAGGCACAGCAATTCGATAAAATTCTATTAGGTCCAGATTAAAAAAAAAAATAACTAAATTTTATAATTATTTATTAGAGATGGAATTAGAAGAGGAAGTAGTCAAAGGCAACATGATAGCTTGGAGCAGAAGCATAGGACGTAGCATTACATTATTAGAATGGGAAAAGGTTTGGACAAGGAATAATAAAATTACAAAATCAGCAGCATAGAAAGAAAATGCCTATAAAATGTTTTATAGATGGCATCTCTCACCCTCGAGAATAGAAAAAATGTCTCCTAACATGAATCTGAATTACTGGAAATGTAAAAAGAAACAGGGAACACTTTTTCATATGTGGTGGTCCTGCACTGAAGCCCAAAGATACTGGCATAGAATAAAAAAATGGTTAGAGGAAATAACGGTGGATCAAATTAAATTAAAACCAGAATTCTTCCTATTGGGGATATTTAATAGACAACTTTCTAAAAATGTCAAATATATAATACTGCATATTCTTACTGCAGCCAGAATAACCTTTGCACAGTGTTGGAAGCAAGCAGATATTTCAACAGACGAAATGGTTATTAAGAAGATAGCAGCCTGTGCAGAGGTGGAAAAGTTAACCTTTGCACTTAAGGAAAAAGAAACATCAGAATATTATAGAAGCTGGGAATGCTGGTATGACCGGATAGAACAAAAATAAAAAATATATTAGTAAACAACGTAAAATGTAAAAGAGGAAGTAATTATATATTCGCAATAGGATGTATTTGTAAATTTATCACCAATATTGATAACAAACAAGGAACCATAGACTGTCGATAGTAGAATTGTTAGTTTTTAATCATTTTCTTTTTTCCTATTTCTTTTTCTTCTTCTTCTGTGTGTTGTGTATGTGTTTGTTTGATATTTTAGTTTTATAATCATTAAAGTTTTTTTTTAAAGAAACACAGTCTAGAAACAGGCTGGAGAATCAGAAGAGATTAGACAGCAAATGAAATGTGGAAATACATATGAATTTGAAGAGTTTAGAATTTATATCAGGTTTAGGTGGGGGAAAGATGGCGATCATAGAAAATGCTGTTGTCTATGAATGGCAAAGAAGGAGTTAAGTGATGAAATCATTATGATGTCACAACAACCAGGCTCTCAATTTTAAATAATTGCATCAGATAGTAAGAAAGGATGCATGAAAGGATGGTATATTTTCTGAGATCACAACACACAAATAATCTTTTCATGATTTGGGGAATGGAGTTTCAATGGAAAAATTGACTATTGCCAAAAGTGTTTCTTTAACCAAAAAAAAAAAAAAAAACACCACAGGTCAGAACTGAAAATAATTTGCAAAGTATCTTTTTAACAATCTGACTTATTTGCCTCCCAGACTTATTTGCATCTTCACAACTCTACTTCTATGCCATGGGTGTCAAACTCTCTGTGTCATATTGCCATTATGTGATGCATTGCAACACTTTTTCTTTCACGGATCTGGGATAGGTGTGGCCTGTGCATAATGCATCTGGCCCGCAGGCTGCCAGTTTGACATCCGTGAATAGGATAGACTGCAGAACCCAAATGGAAAGAAACCAATGAGAATTGCACTTGAGAGTAATGAACCAAGCAATGATATATGATTATCATGCAACACATGTATGCAAACATTTACTGAAAATGGTTGAGTTTTGAAAGAAGTAATGGCAGTATTTAAATACTCTAATTTTTATAAAGTTTAAAAATTTG
Source organism: Laticauda colubrina (assembly GCA_015471245.1). NCBI lineage: Eukaryota > Metazoa > Chordata > Lepidosauria > Squamata > Elapidae > Laticauda > Laticauda colubrina. The sequence goes on from BLBF01000053.1 coordinate 5,961,428, forward strand.
GCAATGCATACATTTTGTTTTCCATTTACAATCTATTATCCAAGCATAAAATGAATTATAAAAAGAAGATGCTTTTAAAAGGCCTGCCCTTGACTCATTATGTATTACAAAAACATTATTTTGTTGAATTTAATCTCAAGGTCTTTCACACAAGCTTTTTTTAATCAGAAAAAAACAAGTGTTCTTGTAGGAAACTGTCAATTATTTGGGGGGTGGGAGGAAATGACTGCAAAGAGTCAGGAAGAAAATTTAATGGCCTCTTCAGCTCACATCAATGAATGGAAGGGATGGGAGACTGGAATGCAAATTTCTGGTAAAGAGATGATAATTACATGATAAAATTACATTCAACATTTATGACTTCAGCCAGCCATAGGAAAACTGGGCAAACTGGTTTTATTAAATGCTGAAAAAGAACAGTGCAAATTGCTGACAATCCTTGAATTAGGCAATGGTTCATTTGTAGAACTTTTGCTGAACAAGTGGGTTGACATGTAGGGACATAGTGCATGAGACTAGGGTACAAACTGAAAAAAATCACCCTTCAGATGTGAAGAATGTTATAGATGCAATACAATTCTGGGAAAGAACTATTTCATAAATGCAGTTACATATATATATATATATACGAATATATAAATTTGTTTTCGAAAGTTTTTACGGGTACTTACATGTATGCTGTTCAGCTTCCTTCGGGTATTATCCCACGTCATTGTAGTGCTTTTAAAGTTGTAGCAACGTTTCAGCAGAATCTCATCTGCCATCATCAGCCTTCTGCATTGAGTTCGTCTGTGGGTCAGGCTATCACAGCCGTTAGTTTTAAATTTGAGGAGAACCTACTGTTGTGGCAGGATGATTTTTTCTTCATCCTGATTGGTTGGGAGTCTTGGTCTGTGTTTATTGGTCTTGGAGTTTGATTGATTGGTGTTTCTGGTTTCTTCTGTCTATTTTGTGGCTTTGATTGGCTGGCAACACTGTGTTCCTGTGTTGGAGGCTTTCAGTGCAGCTTGGCTTTGAGTAAAAGGATGGCTATCATCTAGGAAGCTAGGTTTCATCTGGGTGCCTGGTTGGGGTGTGTTTGAGTTGGAGGTTTCAGGGGGAGTCTGTTTGTGCCCAGGTGTTTGCCTGGTTTGTGGTGTGGAGATCTTTCTATTTGAGAGTGCAGGCTTTCAAATGATTGACAGTCTGCTGGAATCATCTCTTCTATTCATGCTTTCAGGTATTTTTTCAATCTCCATGGCTTCTCTGATGATTCTGTGGCTGGGGTTTTCTATAGTGGCTAGGGTTTTGGTGCCATTGAAGTTGATGTTATGACCTGTGGCTTTCATGTGTTGGACTAGTGAGGAGGTGTGTTCCAGCTTTTTTACTGAATTTTTGTGTTCATCCAGGCAGGTACTTATTCTTCTATTGGTCTGTCCAATGTATGTGGCCAGGCATGATGCACAGGGAACTTTGTGTATGCCTTGGTTTTCCAGGTCAATTTTGTCTTTGGGGTTTTTAAGGATGGCTGCTATTTTTTTGTCTGTTTTGAAGGCAGTCTTGATGTGATGTCTGTGTAGTATCTTACTGATTTTGTCTGTAGTCCCTCTTATGTAGGGCAGGACAGCTGTTCCATAGGTCTGTTGATCTTCTAGGTCTCTGCTATGTCTTGGTGTGTTTTTGTGGATCAAGCTGGTGATTTTGATTTTGTGGAAGCCGTTGGCTGTCAATACTTTAGTCAGGGTGCATGGTTCAGTCTTTATATGTGTCTTGTCTGCCAGGCATTTGGTTCTGGTAATTAGTGTTTTCGCTACGGAATTTATCTGTGCTGGGTGGTGGTGGGATTGGGCGTTGAGGTAGCGGTTGGTGTGTGTTTTCTTCTGGTATACGGTGTGTCCTAGTATGCCATCTGTTCTTTTGTAGATTAGTACATCTAGGAATGGTAGGTGTTTGTTTATTTCCGTTTCCATGGTGAACTTGATTTTGGGGTGTGTGCTGTTTAGGTGTGTTAGGAAATTGTTTAGGTTTTCATTTCCATGGGGCCAAATCACAAATGTGTCATCGATGTATCTTAGCCATAGTTTGGATTTGTGGGTGGCATTAGCCAGGGATCTGGATTCAAATTCTTCCATGAACAGGTTTGCAATGATGGGTGACAGTGGTGATCCCATAGGGGCTCCTTCAATTTGCTTGTATCTTTGTCCTTTGTATATGAAATAAGTGTTGGTTAGGCAGTGTTCTGTTACTTCCATGAGTTGTTTAGCTGGTTGGTATTTATTTTTGATGGTTTCAAGAGTTTCTTTTATCGGGACTTGAGTGAATAGCGAAACCACATCGAAACTTACAAGCAGATCTCCTTGTTCCACGTGTAGATCTTTGATCATTTCTAAGAAGTGGTATGAGTTTTGTTCATATGAAGCTGCGGTTTCATCATGGGGCTGTAGTTGTTTTGCTAAGTATTTAGCTAGGTTTTGTAATGGTGCTCCTTTGGAGCTGAAGGTATCAAAGAAGGTATGCCTTCTTTGTGTATTTTTGGGAGGCCATATAATTTGGGGCATCTAGAAGATTTTTCTCTTGGGATGATCGTCTGTTGGATTTCTTTGCTTACGTGGCTGATTATAATTTTCTTCTTGGTTAATTTTTCCAGATATGTGGTTGGGTCTGTGTTTATAGGTTTGTATGTGGAGTCTTGGAGTAGGTCTGTCAATTTTGTTTCGTAGTCTTTTCTATCCATTACTACTGAGGCATTCCCTTTGTCTGCTGGGAGTATTATTATGCTGTTATCATTTTTCAGGGTTTGTAGCACTCTGAATTCATCTTTTTGCAAGTTATTTTTTGGTGGTTTGGTTGTGCATAAGATGTTAGTAACCTAGTGTCTTATTCTGTCAGCTTCATCTGTATTTAATTTGGTTAGGCTGGATTCTACTGCACATATGATGGATTCTGTGGGGATTTTTTTGGGTGCTATGGCATAATTGAATCCTTTGGTTAGGACATCTGTTTCTGTTTTGGTGAGTTCTCTGTTGGAAACATTATATACTAATTGTTTCAGGTGTTGTTGTGAGTTGTTGGGGGTTTTCTTGTCATGTTCTAATTTCTTTAGTTTCTTTAAGAGTTTTTCATTTTTGTAAGTGGTTTCAGTTTCAGCTCTCCAAGTTGTAAGTTGTTTTATCTTATCCCAAAGTAGAGGGTGGATCCAAGTCCAATAAACACAGACCAAGACTCTCAACCAATCAGGATGTAGAAAAAAACATCCTGGCACAATAATAGGCTAGCCACAAATTTTAAACCAATGGCTGTGAGACCCTGACCCACATACAAACTCAATACAGAAGCCTGATGAAGGCAGATGAGATTCTGCTGAAACGTTGCTACAACTTTAAAAGCACTACAATGACGTGGGATAATACCCAAAGGAAGCTGAACAGCACACATGTAAGTACCCGCGAAAATTTAAAAAAAAACACTATATATATATATATATATATATATATATATATATATATATATATGTTTTCTTAGGTTTTTGCGGGAAAAACCTCAGACAGAAGCCTGAGGATGGCAGATGAGATTCTGCTGAAACGTTGCTACAACTTTAACAGAACTACAATGACGTGGGATAATACCCGAAGGAAGCTAAACAGCACATATATATATATTTTATATATATATATATATATTTTATATATATATATATTTAAGGAAATCAAGGTTGAAAGTGAAACAGTTTCCACTATATCAAATGGTAGGAGGGAGGTTTCATGTTAGATCTCTTCCACAATTCCAATGAAACCCTCCTTTCTGAAGCTCAAGAGACCCTCCTGTTGGTGCCAATTGAGACTATATATAATAGAGCTGCAGTAGATACTGAGTTAAAGAGTTAGGTTCTATTTCTTCACCCTCTTCTACAGTACAGTACAGTACTGTACAGTACAGTACAGTACTTCTACAGTACAACATGGTAGAGAACCTTTTTTGGAGCTTGATAATTTTTTTAATGCTTCTGAAAGCCACAAGAAGAGATGACAATGATGGATTGATGTTGTACCATAGAATGTGGCTAAAATGTTCAGCTTGTCTCACCTTGTTTGTTTTAATTTAAAAACTAAACATAGATCCATCAATCCTATCAGAAGCTTGCTATACCTATTTGTAACTTGTTTGAAAAACAAAAGGGGAGGGGCTGACCAAACCCCATTGATATGTTATTGAAATATGCTATTTCTTCCCAGATAGACCATAGTTATTGATATCTATCTAGGACCTACAATTCCACCAACATTTTTCTCAATATTTGACACTAATTTTCCCTCCTTTGTTATAGCAGTTCATAGAATTCAGCTACTGATCCATGAAGAAAAGAAATTCAGCTAAGACACTACAAGAGAAGGGAAAGTATTCATTTGAAAATGTTCATTTGCTTTTTTTTAAATGTAAAAATGAGAAACAAAACAATATATATATATATATGTGGAAATATTCATGTACCATTTGGAAAAGTATATAAATTTAACTCTGAAGATATTCTTAGACAATCCAGAAAACAGTACTGCACTACAAGCTTTGCTCTATGGAGAAGTAGTTCCATTATGGACTTCCTGCTGAGTACCTGTGTTGAGAGAAGAATACCTTTATACTTTATAAATGTCAAGGTGTTTTATTTATAACAAAATTATCATTATTTTTCCAATATGATTAGATAGATAGATAGATAGATAGATAGATAGATAGATAGATAGATAG
>BLBF01000053.1:5976008-6005930 GCA_015471245.1 Laticauda colubrina
GAAACTGCTTATCTACATGCACCATTGCAGCACACTATATATTTAAGGAAACCAATTGGCATAAAACAAAATAATGTAAATAGCAATGATTGTTGGAAACTCAAAAAGAGTCTTTATGGATTAAAACAATCTGGGTATGAGTGGAACCAATATATTGTGAAAGAGTTAAACAATATAGGTTTTAAATCTGGTTTAGCAGATCCGTGTGTGTTTAAAAGAGAAAATAATGGAACGGTGTCATTGTTATTGTTATTCACTGATGATATTGCTTTAATAACTAAAACTAATAATTATCGGGGATACACAGATAGAAATCCAAAAATAGCAATTTGAACAACTTTTTAATATTGAATTTACAAAACAGACCCTGTTAAATGTCTTAATCTCTTTAAGTTTTCTACCACAACAGAGGGAACTCCCATTCTAGGTAGATCGGCCTGATAACACAAACAAAGCAACTCACCTTCTCATACTAAGTATTTCAATTTCTATTATAAGAATGTCAATGGCTCTCACATTATGATTCACACAACTAAAATAATGTTTAACTGGACTCAATTACATTTATATAGAAATGAATAACCAAAAAGCATCATTCCATTGGAGATGTAAAAAGGATAATTTACTAATATTTTATTAAGTTTGGGAAATAGTATTGGATTGCATAAATATTTAACAACCGGTCTCAGCTCTAATGACTGGCTGGGTGGTCAGGGGGTCATATGATTGGCTGAGGCCAACTTGGTATCAGTCATCACACCCAGCCCTGCCTGCCAGATACTCTGTCTTTCCTCAGGCCTTGGACCTATGAGCAACACCTCCAGAAAAGAAAGGGTTAACCAACCCTCAGTTTCCTGGTGCAAATGCCCCCCACCCCAGCAGTGAAAGGATGGGGAGAAACCAGCAAAACATTCTGATTCCATCACCAAGGAAAGTAAGACATTGGAGGCTAAGCTTATTAAAAAGCAGTATATTGTGTCATAACAGCCAACATTAGATGACAGAGGCAATAAATCCTATTGACTCCTCAGAAGAAAATTACAATTAAGGCCCATGTTCATCCCCCAAATAATAAATAAATAGCAGAAGGAGAAAGATTGACAATACTTCTGGGCATACAATTCTGAAAGAGACTAAGCTAAAACTGGATTAACCCCTTCCTTCCTTCTCTCCTTCTTTCCTTCCTTTCTTCTTTCCCTCCTTTCTTCTCATTCCCATCTCTTTCCTGCCTCCCTCTCTCCTTCCCTCCCTCCCTTCCTTTTATGGCTTGTTATAGCAGCTTTATAACCTGTTTTTTGGCAGTTTTTCAGAGCGTTTTTGTGGCATTTTTTAGCTTTTTTCAGCCATTTTCAGGTTATTTTTTAGGCCATTTTTACCCCCAAAACAGCTGAAAATGGCCCAGAAAATAGCATGAAAATGGTCAAAAAATGGCCCAGAAAACACCCCAAAATGGCTCAAAAATGGGCCAAAAAACAGCCAAAATCAGCCTTTTGCGGCCATTTTTGGCCCATTTTTCAGCCTCAATATGGGCAAAACTGGCCAAAAACCAGGTAAAAATGGCCTGAAAAATGGGCAGGGATGGGGCCAGTCAGTGGTGGGATTCTGAACTGGGCAGAATTTTAACAACCAAACTGGCTAAATCCCCCCTCCGTTCTCACACTCTCCTTTATCCAAACTGACTTGCTGGAAAGTCAATCTCTGATCTCTGCTCCTTTAAAGAAATTTATTTTACCATATCTTCACCAGAAGTTCCCACCCCCACCATACAATTACATATATCTTCTTTATAATGTTGATCAAAGAAAATTTGTGGATGCATACTAATAGAGACAGAATTGTTTTAGAATTGATAAGGAAACAAAATAACTTTAAAGGATATACAGGTATCATTTATAGTTACAGACACATTTATTTGGCATGCAACATAACAGCTTTGATATATGAGAGGTGTCAGATTTTAATTGTTATTCCAATAAACTCATTCTGTTCTTTACAGGGTGGAGAAAAAAGATAAGGAAGCACAGCAACTTACTTCCTTGTATTATGGAACATACTATACTACTATATAGAAGATTGCTAGATTACCAATTGTTAAAACAAAACTAATGAAATTGCAAAATAATTCAATGTTTTCTTCTGTTTTAGATGGGGAGACAGAGTTTTGTATTTCTGCTTTAGGTTGTATGAGTGTCCTTCTTTTTCTCCATCCTGACTTCTTGCTTTCTCTCCTTCCTTCTCCTCATTCCCATCTCTTTCTTTCCTTCCTTCCTTCCTTCCCTCCCTCCTTCCTTTTTTACTTCCTTGTAAGGAGATCTGTAGTCATAACAAATAAAAATACTATAGTTTGCATTATTTCTACTTGCATGGAGTGAGATCTTGCCTAGAGTGAAATATTACATTGCATCAATAGACTCTAAAATATGTTTTGATTGGTGGTTGACTGGAAACTGCTACATTGCGCTCCAACTCTCCTGCTGGTTTGGCCAGCAGGAGAGGATGCATTAGTTCAATTATCTGAACTTAATTCCAAAAAGGAAAACTGCTGGTTTCATACTGGAAAGAGAAGTCCCAAAAATATTACTTTATTAATCATTAATTTCTGAACAGAAGCTAAGATTTCCAGAAAAAAGTAAGAATGCTCAGATAGTTGTATTTTAAGCATAGGGAATTCTATTTGTGATAAATATGATAAATGGGGCAGAAAGAGCAAGTAGATACATTACGGACAGATCTGTCCATAAAGACTAAAGTAATCCATTTTTACCTGTGCTACTAATTTGTATGTATTAAAGAAAAATTGATGCTCATTGCCTAACACTGCTTGATTTTACATAATTCATCCATATAATTATAGACCTAGAACAAAACCTATAAAGCACTGAATTTAATCTTTGCCCAGAATTTTTTCCACTATCTATGGCAATGGACTCAGGCTCGAACAAATGTTTACTACTTCTCATCCTCTTTTTCCTTCAGTTCTTTGAAAGAACTTTCGTCTTCCTAATCCAATGATTCAATTTACTGGATGGACCTATCATTTTAATCTTCCATAGCATATTATTTTTCCAGGAAAAATTTGTAATGATTTATAGTTCCATATTACATGCATTTTTCAAAGATACCTTTTTATCCACATGAACCAGGCTAGTCTTTCCAAGTGTGAAAACCACTATGGATACTTGCCTTTAATATGTATATTTAACTACATATTGCCAAAATGCAGAATTAAATTCAGAAAACAGTTAATATTGGATGATAATGGTTTTCTCTTTCTGGTTCACACATATGTACAGACATGTCACTTTGCTTATAAGCAAAGCAAAGGAACTCTCCCTTTATCTGTGGTTGGGTACTTGATGATGGAAGACTAAAGAGAAGAGCAAAACACACTCTTATTTTTAAATCAATTTCTGAGCTTAAACTTCACTTGGAGCCTGAGGTTCTACCTTGAGAATGTTAATTAATTATGCTGGCATATCACTGCAACCCTTCAAGACAATCTATAATGAGTTATGAAGGAAGCTACTGATAAATAATTTCCAAAATGTTATGAAGTTAATAATTGGGGGAGGAGATTTGCTATTCAGTGCACTTCCAGACACAATTCTCAGTGGAAGTATCCATAAGTAACAATGACAGTTGCGGTATCTGCTATCCCGCATCAGATGGGCGTCTCATGACAGGGAGCGAAGGAGAGAAAAAACGACAGGAGACGAAGTTTCTCGGGATGAGTGCGCCCAGAATGGCTGGGTACGAGCTCTTTTATTATGCTTCTTCAAAAGGGGGTGATTGTTTATTCAGAACCCAGGTTAAGCCCAGGTCAGACGGAATATACAAATCCAACAATGACTCAGACAACAGCAGGATATTTAGGACAGACAGGATGGCAAGAAGTATATTTGATCAGGATATTCTTCTTTACCAAGCTGCCTGCCAGACAATGTAATCCCAAGTGAATAAACCATTTCTTGCAAATATTTGACTCCTTGTCCCTGTACGTGCCCTGTAAAAGGTCACTGAGAAGACAGAAGCTTAATGATTACACGTGAAATGATACAATGTTGAAATGTCTGAATGATCCATAGTTGCATTGATATACAGTTGAAAGCACATAAATGATACATAGTTACAACAGACAGTAACATAACACATTTCTCTCTTAATTTTTCCTCTCCTTCCCTTCCTAGTCAATGTTTTCTTCAGCATTTATTCCAACTTAGAGAAAATCATATACCTCTCAAAGTCTTTAAAAATACTAAAGTTGCTATATTTTGTTTGATACTTGGACTTTTTGTGATTTGATGTTTTTATTCAATGTATTGATTTTAACAATGCAATCCTTGTGTCCTTCCATATTTAAACCCTGACCTGTGGAAAGATTTAGCTTTTATTGTTTCTTTATTTGTTTGTGATATATGTTATACTGATGTTTTTATTTCAGATTGTTGAATTTTGATAGACCATGTATGTTGAAGAATTTAAATGTTTCTTGAAGAACTGCAATTGTGAAATTGAAATTGAAATTGAAACTAATCTCTTCTTCCTCACTCATTAAAACAATATTGCCAGTAGGGCAGAACTGAATTTTTAAAAGTGAATTACAATTCAAGCCAACCTTGAATCTGGGCAAATTTCACAAAACCCCTAGCTCTAGAAATACCATTTTCTTGTTGTTATTTTTCCATAGATATGTTCTTGGGAAGTGCCTTCTTTTTGATACTTGTATGCTTTGATTGCCTGAGATTCCCTCATCTAGCAAAATGTCTGTGCTCTGATAGGTTAGCTACCACTATACTTTTAATTCCAGCTTCTGAAGCAGCTCAGGGACAGGCATACTATGCACTCTTGCTAAAATTTCCAGTATGCCAAGGAACCGATGTAGAGATATTCCTAATTGATTAGAGTTTTCAGACAAGGCTAAAAGAGAAACAGTATCAGATTTAGGTGCTTTTAAAAATCTAATAGATTTTACTCTGCCAATCCAAAGTTTTTGGGTCATGGAATTTCAATCAAGTGATCCTGAAACAGTCATAAGTGTGAAAAAAATGGTAATAAGTCACATTTGAGGTTGTATGAACAGTCAGATTTAGTGAACAATAACTAAATGTAAGTCAAAAAGTACCTATATATCACAGAGCAATGTAATCTATGTCTCAGGTTCCATTCGCTTAATCTTAGGAACCATTAAGTACATAACTTCACCTGGCTTTGCCCCATCAGAATCCACAACTTTAATCATAAACAACCCACCCAGAACATGTGCCTGTCTTGTAAGCATTCTATTCCTTCTGTCCTTTATGAAAAAGAATTGGATCACTCACAAAAGGACTGCAGGGTGTTAACCTGCAGATCATAGAATACATGCTTCAAAGCACTTATCACCATTAATCTTGACAAGCACCAGTGCTTAACTATACTGATCTTTGGGAATACATTTTCTTGCTAGGTGTCTTTCCACAAACTTCATCTCCTAAAGTGCCTCAATAACAAGGGAGAAACTTGAAATTGGTGAGTGGGGTGCATGTGTAAAAGATAGAGCTACAATAATGTGCAGGTTCCCTTTTGTCCATAATGGTCTATCCCACCATAAGTTCCTCTGTCTGTCGCTGTGTCAAAATGGCCCCTTATTTCATCAATGTTCCCCCACTTTGACATCCAATTTGACATCTGTATCTTGTTCACTGTATCAATGCAATGCACAAAGAATGTTTGCAAGTCATGCAAACTCCATTGGTGAAAAAAAGTTCATGTTTTCCTTGAGGGATATCTTGAGATTCAGATACTTTAAAATGTTACCAACAGGTCTACTGTTCATGCTCCAGGACATACTGATGTCTTCTCTCTTAACTTATCATATTTTTAGAATATTTCTTTGTTGTTTTTTTCTTGTCCCTCTTATCTCACTTGTTGTTGTGGTTAGCTGGCAGCATTTGCAGATGGCTGAGGAGAGCAAAAATTCAGATGAGGGGCCAGGACCATTAGGGAGTGGACTGCTGCCTTCAGAGAGGGCTGGCAGCAGTGATGAGGAGGTTCCCAAGGAGCCTGTGCCAAGTGTGTGCACGTGCAGGATTGCTCTTGGAAAGAGAAGTTACAACAGCACGGGTGACTCGGGAGTAAGGCTGCAAAATAATGGCTCCTCCTTCAAGAAGATAAAAGCCAGCTGTGAAATGAACGTACTGTGCAGAAGGCAAAGACATTTTGAAACTACATTTCAAACTACATTTTGAAACTATACTCTTGTATACATTCTAGTATCCTGAGTATGTATTTGAAGATTCTTATTTTACAAATTAATTCTTGTCTGTTATCTTTTGGCAAGTCTCACACAGTTTGGCAAGGCTTGTGCTTATCACGGCTAATTATTTTGTAAAAGCATGACAAGGTTTCTGTTCTTTTTGAATTGTGTTTGATTTGTCGGAAAAAGGCGTGGTTACAACACATATAATGGAAAGAGTATTTGAATAATCCACTTACATGGGAACTTAAGTATATCTTTCAAACCTTTGTGATGAATACCATTTGCTCATCATCATCATCAATCATCATCATCATCAATCATCTTGCAATATTCCTTTTATTTCTAGGCATTAACACTGGCCTGTGTATGTTTCTTCCCTATTTCTTTTTAGGGATATAGAGGTAGCTGGGCGAAAAAAAGGGTCCGTTCCATATTTAATATTTAAATTACAAAGAAAGGACTAAAGGCCCTGTCACACTGACCAACAGATGCAAAACGTTTGTAAAAAGGACACATCAGATGAGAAAAATGTTCCATCCGTTGTTATCCGCTCTCAAAAGGGGCGAAAATTTGCATAACCAGAGCGGATAACACGGAAAGGAACGGACGGGGGGAGGATGCAGGGCAGATGGAAAACGGATGCAGAGTGGAAGCCTAGCAGATGGGAGCGGATGAGAGCGGATGGCACATCCGCAAGTCTTCCGGGGGGCTGCAGCAAAGCGGACGCAAAACAAATACAGTGGATGCAGAGCGGACACGGAACGGATGAAGCGGATGCACAGCAGATGCCACAACGGATGAAGCGGATGCAGAGTGGAAGCCTAGTGGAAGCACAGCAGAAGCCTAGCGGGTGCCTGACGTTAATTGCGCATGTGGGGGGATTTATTGCGTCAGCCCCGCGGATATAAAGGGAAGCAGCTCGGAAGCAGGTCACCATTCAGAGGAAAGACCTGCTGCCAGACGCATTGAGTGCCTTGTCTGCCTGCCTTGCTGCCTGCCATCCTGCCAGCCTTGCTGCCTGCCTTGCTGCCTGCCATCCTGCCATCCTTGGTGCCTGCCTCCCTGTCAGCCTTGCTGCCTGCCTTGGTGCATGCCTCACTGCCAGCCTTGCTGCCTGCCTCCCTGCCAGCCTTGCTGCCTGCCTTGGTGCCTGCCTGCCTGCCAGCCTTGCTGCCTGCCAGCCTTGCTGCCTGCCTGCCTGCCAGCCTTCCTGCCTGCCAGCCTTGGTGCATGCCTGCCTGCCAGCCAGCCTTTCTGCCAGCCTCCCTGCCAGCCAGCAACCCCACAAACATGGGGAAAAAGAGGAAGTCTCAGCCATCTGCTGCCAGCCCTGGCAAGAGGGACAGGGCCACCCTCCCACCCCCTGGCCCTCACTCTGCTTCTGCTGGGGCTTCTGTAACACGGGCTCGCTCTTCTGCGGCTGGGGCTTCTGCTGCTTCTGCTTCTGGAGGACCTGATGATGATGCTTCTGGTGGTGGTGCTTCTGCTCGTGCTTACTCTGCTGAGGCTGCTTCTGGCGGTGGTGCTTCTGCTGGTGCTTACTCTGCTGAGGCTGCTCCTGGTGGTGGTGCTTCTGAAGCTGCTCCTCGTCCTGCTGGTCCTGCTCGTCCTGCTCGTGCTCCTGGACTTGCTCGTACTGCTCATACTGCTTGTATTGCTCATGCTCCTGATCTTGCTCATCCTGCTCGTCCTGCTGGTCCTGCTCGTGATCCTGGTCATGCTCGTGCTCCTGGTCCTGCTTGTGCTGCTGCTGCTGCTGCTGCTGATGATGATGATGATGATGATCCTGCTGGTGCTGCTGCTGCTGCTGATGATGATGATGATTATGATCCTGCTGGTGATGCTGCTGCTGCTGCTGCTGCTGAGGATGATGATGATCCTGCTGCTGCTGCTGCTGGTATGGAGGAGCAGCCCCTACAAACTGGAAACCCCTCTGATGAGGGCCCATCTGGTCCTGGCAAATGGAGGAAAAGGCATATGCGGGAACGGGAGAGGAGGCAATACTCCATTGAGGAGGAACACGAGGATGAGGTGCTGGAGTGGCTGAGAGAGAATGACTATCTGTGGCAGAAGGGACACAGGCTGTACACGGACACCAAAAGGAAGCAGGCTGCTTGGAGAGAGAAGGTGGAGAGTCTGGGCTACACATCGGAGGTGCTCCTCGGCTGGTGGAAACATATGCACACCTGGTACGGGAAGCTGCACCTCAAGAAATCTGGCCAGGCCACGGTTAAGCTGATGGACAGAGAGACCTATGTCATGGCCAGGTGCAGCTTCCTGGAGGGTGAGATCTGCCACCAAGGAGCAGCAGCAACAGCCCCTCTCATGACCCTCTCTCTCCGGCAGCCTGCTGAGAGCCAGTCCTCTTCCGGTCGAGAGTCAGTTCCTGTCTCCAGGCAGGTTTCTGTGGAGCGTGCCACGGCGGAGAACCCGCGGACAAGTGTTTTCACCATGGTGGAGTGCGTGGAGGACTCCCTGGTGCAGTGGGAGAAAGGAGACAGCACTTCCACCACAGCCCTACCCGCATCCACCCACAGCTCCACCTCCACAGAAAGGCAGAGAGCCAGACAGGAGGGGCAGAGCCACACTGTCCTGCTGGAGATCAGGGACACCATCCGTAGCAGCATAGATTTCCTCTCTCAGCTGGTCCACACTGACTCCTCATCTCCAACCGCAAGCCCTTCCTCACCTATGTCAACCAGACCCTCATGGACATGGCCGTACCCCAGTACCAGGTGGTGAAGGACCAGATCACTAAGCTGCTTCACAACCCTCCAGACCCAGAGGCACCTGCTCCCACCCAGTCCAGGTCTGCTCCTCCACCCCAGGTGATGTCCCTCCCATTCCAAGGCTTCCCACAGGCCCTCACATCCCAGGGCTACGGCTACCAGGAGGTCCAGCAGCACAGGCAGCAGCCTTTCCCAGTCCAGGCACAGAGGCATCGGGCAACACCGTTGCCACCGGTTCCACCTATGCCACCAATGCTACCCACACCAATGATGCCACCGATGACAGCAATGCCACCCACGCCACCGATGCCACCAATGCCAGTCCTCACACAGCTGCAGACCAGACAGCCCCACTACACTGCTCCTTCCTCTACCCCATAGCCAAGCCTGTCCTCAGTACTGGGGCTGACACCACATGGTATGGAGGAAGGAGCTCTCAACATCACGGGGCTGAGCCAGCTGTCCAAGGGCTTCCTCAACACACCATCACCTATTGTCCTCTCAGGGCCAGGCACCCCAGTGGCACTTCAGACCAGCACTCCAGCAGCAGCCACCTCCACAGCACCTGGACCCTTCACCCCTGAGACTGGGCACACCTCCGAGTGACCAAGAGGAGTGCCAGAGACTGGGTGGCTACCTGTAGCCTTTATTTGGACACTTGACTTGGGTCATTTTTCTTTTACACCTTGTGATTAATAAAGTTTATCTTTTCTTCACACACTTGCTTCATTTCTTTTTTTTAATAAAGTCTTGATGGAAACTTTTAGAAATGGTTTAAGCCTTTGCATGCTTGTGGGATGGGTAAGGATAGCAGTGGGATGGTCAGGGATACCTTTGGGATGGGTAAGGATAGCAGTGGGATGGGCAGGGATACCTTTGGGATGGGTAATAGCTGTGGGATTGATAAACCTCCAGTGCAAGCATAGTGGGACTGTATGGTCCACCCTCCCAGATGCCACACCTATGGCCCTTTATTATCAATACTAATGTAAGTATTGATCCACACATGTCAACATAAACACAACTCTTTATTAAATGCCCTGTTCATTGTAGGCCCAACCAACATACATGGCCCAATCTCATCAGTGTTATGAGACAGGCTGAAGGAAGCATCCATTCATCATCTATCATCCTGTCTTGCCACTCCACTGCTCCAGCTGGGGAGTTGCATCAGTGTCTCAGGAGGTTGCGCTGCTTCTTCCTTTCACGTGAGGCTCTGTTGGGGCCTTGCACATCCTCAGTGTCTATCAGGTTTCGCCCTTGCCTCCATTCCCCAGGCTCCATGTCCCCATTGCCTTGCTGGTGGTCCACAAGCCTGTTCTACAACACTGGGTAGCGGATGCGCATGAGATTGTGCAGGATGCAGCAATCTTCCATGATCCTCCTCATGGTCTCTGGGCGATGCTGCATGGTGGTGAGAAGTACCTGGAACCTGTTGGCCAGGATGCCAAAGGCGTTCTCCACCACCCGCCTTGCCCTGGACAGCCTGTAGTTGAAGATCCTCTCTTCACGGGTGAGGTATTTGGAGGTGTAGGGCTTCATGAGGTAGGTTGTGAGGGAGAAGGCATCATCCCCCACGATGAAGTAGGGCAAATCTTGCGTGTCGTTGGGCAGGGGGTCTGGATCTGGGAAGCCGATGATGAGTTTGCATTCCAGCTCCTCCTTGAGGTGACTGGCGTTGTATACCTGGGCATCTGAAGATGAGCCGTTGCCTGAAGCATCGATGTACATGAACTTGTAGTCAGCATCAACCATGGAGAAGAGGACGATACTGAAGAAGCCCTTGTAGTTGAAATAAGTGGACCCCGACTTGGCTGGAGCTTTGCAGGCCATGTACTTGCCATCTATGGCTCCAACGGTGTGGGGGAAGTTCCACTTCTGATACCACTTCTCTTCAACTTTCTTCCATCCTTCTTCAGTGGAGGGGCACTGGAGGAGCTCCTCCATGTATTCTTCGATGATGGCCGCACCACTTCTCTGACCACAATGCTGATGGTGTTGGGTGGCACCCTCCAGCCGTACTGCATGCTCCTGTAGGTGGTCCCTGAGGCCAGGTGGCACAGAGTGAGTGCCACCTTGAGCCCAGGGTCCAGGCTGGGCCAGAAGTTGGTGCTCAGCTTGGTCAACCTGGGTGTCAGCCGCTGCACAACTTCGTCAAACATGGCTGGAGGCATCCTCATGAAGTTCTGGAATGCACGAGTGTCTTCGTTCCTGAGTGTCTTCGTTCCATCAGCTTGTTGTACAGTCCGTACTCTGCTCTTCTCCCAATCCATCTTCGGACCCAGACGCTTCTTGGTTGCCTCTTTTTCTTCCCGTAGTAGAGTTCACAGAGCCTGTAGATGGCTTCGCACTGTTGCAGAAGGATGGTGGCTGCCAAAAGTACTGTGTTATGATCCACGGTGGACATGACTGGATGCTGTGGAAGAGCAAGAGCCAGATGAAGGCTGCAGAGGTCTGCACAGCAGGGCTGCTGGTCTGAAAGAGAGATGCAGGTGAGTTGCTCCCCCTTTTTATTGGCAATATAGGTTTTCCCCTATGTGTGTCGTTTTGCATCCTCTAGGCATCCTTAATATCCGAGATAGGTCCCCTCTGCAAATGTTTTTTCCATTTTAAATGCTTTCTTTGTGTGCTGTATCCGCTTTCATCCTTTCCAAGTCCGTGCTACTTACGCTGCGTTTCCGTTCCACGTCCGTTCCGCTTCCTCCCTGCGTCTGTTTACCGCTGGAGCAGATTTGAGTTGCACGGATGCGTAGCGGATGCCTAGCAGATATAGCGGATACGTAATGGATGACAACAGATGCAGAACAGATGTCCCCTGTATGCCTAGCGGATGCAGAACGGACGCGTTTGATACATTTTCCGCTCAGAAAGTTTTGAGTAGCTCAAAACCTTTTGAGCGGATGAAATGTCAGTGGATGGATGCTGGACGGATAGAGAGGAAACAAAATGGAGGCAGTGAGTACAGAATGGAAGCATCACGTTAACCAATGGATGGTAAGTGTTTTTCTCCGTTTTATATCCTCTTTCCATCCGTTGCTGCAGTGTGACAGGGGCTTAAGATACATATTAGGCTGTTATTCTGGTATTTTCTAACAGAATTCTTAGTGTTCCTGTTTTTTACTGAGTCAACTGTTTTAATTGTTTTAAAAACCTAAATGTCTGATTTATTTTTCAGAAGGCTTGGAAACTTCGGTTTGTATAACAATAGTTCTTAGACTTATAAACTGCTTCACAGTGCCTTACAACCTTCTATAAACTGTTTACAAAGTCAGCATATTGCCCCTAACAATCTGGATCCTCATTTTACTAATCTTGGAAGGATGGAATATTGAATCAACTTTGAGTTGCTCAGAATTGAACTCCTGGAGTGAGCAGTGAGTTAGACGGCAGTACTGCATTCTAACCACCACGTCACAATGGCTCACCATGGTATAATACTGGATAATTTCCACAAGACAAAGACAAATACTGGGATTCTTGTAAAACTGAACACAATCTTCAAGATGCTGCCTCAGGGGAATGGAGGTTCTAGTCCAAACTCATCTGGACAGCATCTGGTTGGAAAGTTGATTAGTCTGATTTGGCCTTGCTGTCTTTCTTGTTGGCATTGAATGTGACAGAATATTTTACATTCTGAACTTTTAGTAATGCCATTATGCCATTTCCTAGCTAGCTATAGTTATCTTCGTGGATTTTAAAAATGCATTGCCTGAAAGATTATCTTTAGCCTTATATTTTTTTCGCAATTTCTCCCCAGCATTTGTCTATTAGGAAACGCGAAAGAAATGTTGTCATCAAACAAAGCTAAATACTTCCATGTAGGCATACAAATGATGTTTTCTTGTAAGCAGCCATCAAGCTGATAATACTGGAAGTCCTTTAACAAAGGTGGAAGTAAAAGAAGAATATTAATTTTGCATTCAGGAAATATTGTTAGCTTATCTTCTTTAATAGTTTTTAACTTTCCTATGAATAAGCATCAATTGTGGGAACTATGCTTTTATTCAATTTTCTGGACCAGTCATGAACAATTGAGTACCCACAAAATTTACACTGCTGCTTGAGAATTACTAGGTAATCCTTATAGGGGTGCAAAACATGGTTAGTGTTGGCCTTATAAGTTATAAGGGAGAGAGTAAGCTAACTATGAGAAATGGCACAGAGGCATGTTCAAACTACACAGAAAGAATCTGAGCATGTTCATAAATTAATTTTCAACCACTGAACATATTCCATATAATGTTGCTGCTTGTAGCAAGAATATAAGTATGTCTGCATGAAATCAATTTAAATATCTTAACTTACAATTAATGTAACATGCCAAAACATCCTCAGCACGATCACTTATTTACAGCTGCTTTAAAATAATAGGGACTTTTATCTAGGTTGCTGACACAATTATTCTAGGTGAGATTCACATTAATGCTCCTCTCTAGTCTGTGTACAGTCTGATAGGCATGAAAGCCTTCAGTGACTTTGGTAAAATTACTTGAAAAATCATGTTCACCTCCTGTGTAAGTTGCCATGATATTAAACATAATTCCTTGCAGGAAGATCTTTTTGATGGTGATGTTCTAGTTTTGGAATTTTTTCTTATATAGGTTTATTCAATAACTCAGTTGTGATTTTGTGTGTGTATGCCCACTCACCAAGTAAACAACGAAAACATTAATATTATCATATCTTTCAAGCATTTTTTGTCTTTAGATCCTTCATGTTATTTTTAGGCTTTTTCTGGTTTTGTACTGCACTTAGTGCTTAGGTGTTGTATCTTACTGGATTTTTTATGTATTTAATAGAAGATTTGCTATGCAATAATATAAAAATATTTCAAACAAATTAATGTCAAGTCGAGAAGAAGCAGCCTCTGGCATCTTTCTGCAGGTCTCATTCTCCCCTAGCCTGGTTTAACCAACCAACAGCAGTGATTAAGTAGAAAGCTAGGAATAAAAAGCCTACTAAAGCTCTTTTAATGCATGGTGTGAAGACTGGAAATAGAAATAGAAAACAGGCATGGAGAGAGCAAGAAAACATTTCCTTTCTCTCTTTTTTCTTTAGCTATGAGTTTGTCCCAGTTTCAAATGAAGCAGTAGTGTTTACAGTCTATAATGGAATGTTCATTATGGTTTTATGGATATGCATAAATGGCTGCGAGTCCATGTGGAATTAATGGGCACATAAATATAATAAACAAACAAAGCAGTAGTAGTGTAGATAAAATTTAAAGATTTGTCATGTGCATGGCAGTATTCAGTTAATCAACTTTTCTAATTTGCTTTTAGGCCAGAAGAATATAGAAAATATTTAGTGATTTGATATGTTTTATGATAATTATTTATTACCAGATTATATGTATGAAATGACGCAATGTCTTTAAATGATGGTAAATTTTGTTTTAGAGCACACAAGCTCTACTAGAAAATGACTGCTCCAAGTTTTTGAAAGCACTGAAGAATAAAATAGAATACAGAATAACAGGATTGAAAGAGACCTTGGAAGTCTTTGAATCTAACTTTCTCCTCAAGCAGGAGACCCTTCACCATACTGGACAAAAGGTGTCCAATCTCTTTTCAAAAACTTCCAATGTGGAAACCTACAACTTCTGGAGTTAAGCTGTTCCACTGTTTATTCTCACTGCATGATGTTCAGTATTTTATTTTCCTACATAATATTTTGTAAAGCATGGAGAGACAATGGATACAGAGGTTAAAGTTCTGAATAGACAGTATAGCAGTGTTTCTAAAGCTTAGTAACTTTACAATGTTTGGACACCAACTCCCAAAACTCTACATTGAGTATGCCCATACCAAGGTTGAGAAACATTGTACTAGAACCCAGGTTCAACTTGTCTCTGGTCTAGAAGGCCACTGGGTCACTTTGGGCTGTTCACTTTTCTCAGCCCAATTTACCTCACAGGGTTGTGGGACAGAAAATGCAATTTTTATCAACAATAGCCAGGATATAAATTATATACTCAAGAATAATTATTAGAATGTAGGGGGGGCTATTGTTCTCTTGTATTTTATATTAACCATGAACACTTTAAACTGATGGAAAATACTGTTACATCAGAGAATAATATGATTGCAATAGTTGATTTCTGAACCCATATATACTTGTGCTATGCTTAATATTTATGGACAAATAATTCTGAAAGATTTTACAAAATATATTCTTTTCACATTAGTCAAATATTCTGATTCTGGTTCATTTGTTTTGTCAGTGTTGTGCATGTTTATTTCTTCTACCTATTAATAGCAATAGTACGATAATACTTTTCTCTATATGTTAACTTTGTTTATCCAAATGGTTTAGAACATAGAAAATAGAATAATATGATTGTATTTAGATACGGTCTATCTAACATGAAATAAATAAATATATTATATATTAAAAATAGGAACCAAGTTGCAATTTATAGGATTTAAATGAAATCTATCCTCGTTTAGGAAATGTGCTTACCTGAATATTATGTTGTGCCCTCTTGTGGATTCAGTATTTCAAAGGTATTTTAGAGTACACAGGACCATGAACATAACCTTGAATCTCCAAATACCTATGCAGAGGTCCTCTTTGTAGACTTCAGTTCAACATTCAATACCATCATTCCAGACATTCTTGTAACTAAATTTAACCGACTAGCAGTACCTGAACACACTTGTAAGTGTATCATAAGCTTCCTAACAGACAAGAAGCAGCAGGTGGAGCTAGGCAGAATCTCATCTGATACCTGTACAATTAGCACAGGTGCCCCCCAAGTCTGTGTGCTTTCTACACTTCTCCCTATATACTAATGACTGCATCTCAAACGATCCATCTATTAAAATACTGAAGTTTGCAAATGATACAACAGTGATTGGTCTCATTCAAGACAACGATAAATCTGCATACAGACAGGAGGTTATACAACTTGCTTCGTGGTGTAACCGGAACAATCTGGAACTGAACACTCAAAACCGTAGAAATGGTGACAGATTTTAGAAGAAACCCTCACATACTACCACCTCTTACAATACTAGACAACACAATATCAACAGTAGAGACCTTCAAATTTCTAGGTTCTATCATATCACAAGAACTAAAATTGACACTTAACATCAAAAACATGATCAAAAAAACACAACAAAGAATGTTCTTTCTGTATCAACTCAGAAAGCTCAAACTACACAAGGAACTGCTGATACACTTCAATAGTTTTATTGAGTCTGTCATCTGCATCTCTATAACTGTCTGGTTTGGTTCTGCAACCAAACAAGACTGACAAAGACTAATTAGGAATGCAGGAAAAACAATTACTACCCACCTGCCTTCTATCAAGGACCTGCATACTGCTTGAGTCAAAAAGAGGGCTCAAAATGATGCTGTAGAACACTGCACACCAGACTAACTAGACACAAGGATAGTTTGTTCCTGAACGCCATCACTCTGCTAAACAAATAATTCCCTCAACACTGTCCAACTATTTCCAAAGCTGCACCACTAATACTATTAATCTTCTCATCAATCCTTATCACCCATCCCCTCCCACTTGTGACTGTATGACTGTAACTGTTGCTTGTATCCTTACGATTTATATTGACTGTTTCTGAGTATGATTTGATTGATTATTGTACCCTATGACTATTATTAAATGTTGTACCTTATGGTCCTTTACTCTTGAAGAATGTATCTTTTCTTTTATGAACACTGAAAGCATTTTGCACCAAGACAAATTCCTTGTGTGTCCGATCACATTTGGCCAATAAAGAACTCTATTCTATTCTATTCTAGCACTGTCTACAACCTGTCATGCATATTCATCTGAAAAGACACAGCTGCTTTAAAATGTTATAGCCTGGTGTGATATTTGTGCTACTTTCATCGTAAGCTTTAAAATAGGAAATCCATAAATTTTAAAGTTGCTGAGCCTGAAAAGCACTGCTCATGGCAGATTAAAAAAAAAAAAAAACTCTTTCTCTGTTTTTATCTGCAATTGCAAACCATAATAGGATGTGAGAAGAATTTAAAAATCATACTTTACAAATCCCATCAGTTAAAGAATTCTGACTAATGGGTGTCTAGGAAGAGTCTTTTCTTCCATTGTCCTTGCCCTGTAAAATATTATCCCCTGGGAAGTGAAGTAGTCCCCCCTCTACATTCCCACCTTCCTCCCACTATGGCCATGTGGGAGGAAGCCAGACGAGCATGTAGCCATAGTGTGAAATTTCTTTCTTTTCCTTTTTATTAATTTGTAACATGTTTTAATCA
Organism: Laticauda colubrina; assembly: GCA_015471245.1. Taxonomy (NCBI): domain Eukaryota; kingdom Metazoa; phylum Chordata; class Lepidosauria; order Squamata; family Elapidae; genus Laticauda; species Laticauda colubrina. The sequence goes on from BLBF01000053.1 coordinate 5,993,223, forward strand.
TATGCATGTCTTTCTACATTCTAAATTTTTACACACTGTTTTTTAAACATTTTATTGTACACCTGCACAGAGTCCCTGCCTGAGGGAGATGAGTGGTTCAAAAATATGAAAAATAAATAAGTAAATAAATTTTGGTTCAGATTTAATAGAAATCTCATCTATATAATGAGATTTGATAGCTCCTAATGAATATATTGAATGGAGTTATCTCATGATGCAATGTTGTTACCCATGAAGTAAAATACAGGACCTCTGATCTGTATGTATTAAACAGCCTACATACTATGTAAAAGAACCAGAATCTAATGAATAGATCAGTGTGTATATAATTGTTGAAGATCCTTCTTTTCCAGCTATCATTTTTCTTAATGTAAGGGTTTGATTTGCCAAATAAACTACTGTCGATAAATGTTCACATTCATATTAAACAATTATTTATGATATAAAACAATTCATAAACAATTATTTATGAATCTTGTGTTGGAAGAAATGTCCAGATCCAGTTCCAATCTAGGAGAAAGGCACTGGAGATAAAATGTAGGCTGGAGGCTGATTGGAAAGAAAGGTTCTTTTTACTGATAAAGTAGAACCACCAACCACATGTGATTCTGGACAGCTGACAAAATGGAGGTGAGAGTGGGTGGGTTTTTATACCTTCTTTGTGCTTTGTATTTGAGCTTCCTGTTCCTGTGCAAGAACATGTCCTTTAATATTCTATTGGCTGTTGTCAGATTCCTATGGGGTCATGAAGAGGTTATGTAGGGGTCATAGTTGGCTTTATAGGCAAAAGAGGAAATGTAAATCCTAGGTTTTCGTCAATCTTTGGTGTGTTGCTTTTCCGAGTTTCTGTTTTGACCCAGTCTTTCTGAATGGATTAGCAAATCTGCATTTTAAAAGGCTGACCTCTTCAGTTTCTTCTTGGGATCAGGGGGCTAGTTTCTGCCTCCCTGAAGATTTTTTCCATTTCTCCTTTAGGAGAAATATTCTATCCTGTCTTTTTAATATTTTCCAAAGTATTTCATTTTTCTAGGAAGGGGAGGGGCTTCCCACATTTATCTTACTATATGATAAAACATTAAATCTGAATATTGCAAAGATATATCTGGACTGCATAGAATATGTACAGAAAGGATTTTAATGTACTGAAGATGATCATCAGCCCTTGGCTATCATTCATTCAAGACAGAAATTGTCAACTGAAATTTCAGCGGCTTCAAAATGCCTCTCTTTGTCCTTTCCAAGAAAACTTAACAATTTGCCCTAAATTTCACTTGCCTGCTGTGATCTATTCCTAGTGAAGCTAGAAAGCAGCTGATGTTATGTCATTTAGTAACACCAAACGACCAAGCCAAGCATTAAGACAATTATATCCCCAAATCATTGCTCAGTGGGACAGCACTCTTACATGAGCAACAGGCCAGCAGTTGCAAGGATCAGCAGGGAATTAGCATTGATTGGCTGCCTGGGGCCCAACAAGACAGTCCTTCTACCAGCTTTTAGAGACCAGTCAATAGCCCTCAACAGCCCTGAGCTTCTTAGATCTTTTCAATCTCTCCCTGCTGGGATACTGAATTCCAAGGCAAAAGTGTCTTCAGTTGAGATGAGAGACAGGCAGACAACTCATCCTTGCAAAGAGCAAAATACAATCCTTTTTGTTTTTGTCCAAGGAAGACAAAAGAATATATCTGACAGTGGTAATTGTAACATAAAGTGCTAGAAATCATTTTTCAATGGAGTGTTCTCCAACATTGGATGATGACATGTAGATCTGTCTTAAAAATTACTGTATAAACTTTTAAAAATGTGTGTATGAAGGAGAAAAAGAGAGCATGCATACATCTGTCTATATATTTTGCAAAGTAAGCAAGCTTGGATTTGGTTAGTAATTCAATGGAAAAATATTAGGACAAAAACAGGGATTAGGCTAACCTGAAAAGCTGAAAAGCAGCCAGGATCATGGCAATAACAAAGTACTTCCATATTATTGCCATATTGTAAAACTGCATGGTTAAGTCCATGTAGTCACCAAGATTTTATCTTTTAATTCTTCCCTGAGATGTTTAAGTGGTTTGCATAGTGATCTTTAATTTTATCCCCACAAAAATAAACATATAAAATAGATTGGACTGAGAGAGAAACAAATGGTCCTAACAACCTGGAAGTTCTATCATAAAATACAACTTGAATCTACGTCTCCTAGCACCAGATTCAGTACATTCACCACTTCATTACATATCTGTAATGCAAAATTGAATCTAATGTTGCTAATTTGCAAAATCAGTTAGAACAGTATTTTTCAAACTTGTCAATGTGTGGACTTCAAATCCCAGAATTCCTGAGCCAGCATACTGGGATTTAAAATCCACACATCTTTTTTTTTTTTTAAATAAAGTTTTATTTGTGTTTTCACACATATAAAATACAAGTAAAACATCTTTTTTGAAAATAGCATGGTCCCGGGTTAAACTTCTTTATACAGACACAAAACTCAATTTCATGCTCCTTTTTGTATTCTATTCCATATCTTATACTATTTTACATTTTCGATATAGTTTTTCCCCTCTTTTGATTTTCTCAATTTTATTTTGATTATCTCATCTCAATTGAAATCATTATATTTTTTATACTTTTGTCTGTTCTGTTTCAATTTCATATTATCTTTTCTCATTAAACAAGTTTTCTCCTGTAGTTACTAATTGGAGTATGACACCTTTATATCTTTTAATTATATCCATTTAACTCTTATTTAAACTTCAATATATACCTTAAGGTTATGACCTTCAATATAATACATAATACATAACTTCCAATCGAATTCTGCTTGGTACATTCTTATAATACACACTATGTTCTTTAAAAAAAAAAAGATTATAAATATATGTAATTATAAACCCTCATTGTGTTCCAGTTCAGTTCTTTCATTAATAATCATTAAAATCTTAACATTTTTAACACTTCTTCTCAATTAATATCATACTTCCTTAAAAACACATATAATCTCCATAATTAATTTTTCCTTTATTTCTCTTCACATATGTTTTATAAATCATTAGATATACCTTTTATTACATTTATTTATTGACAAGCATTCCATTGAATTACGATAGCTATTTTATCCATCATTTTGATCATACATTGTTTCATATTTTCTGAAATTATTTCTGTTTCTAATATAACAATACTATCTTATGTACCTTTGCAGAATTCCTTTTTCCATTAAATTTTCACCCATTATTTCTAAATAGCCCTGTATTTCTTTGTATTTTGTTTCTGTCCTTTATGACTTCTTTTCCATTTTTTCTTCGGTCTCATCTTCTTCTTCCCTTTTTTACCGCCTTGTCTCTCTACTTCTAAATCTCTCTTCTGCATTTCCCTCTTCTGTTGCTTTCTGATTTTATACTTATTTTTCACTCTTTTATTTTTTTGGGAGTTGTTTTTTCCAATCTTAAACTTTCCATTCTCTTTCCCCCCTTTCATTTCCCCCCCCATCTAAGATTACTTGTTCATGAAAGATGACTTCTTTTTTGTCACAATCTTCTTGTTCTGCAGGCATTTCTTGTTGTTTCTCATTATTCCAAATCTCCATTTCTAAAAACTAAAATATGAAGTCAAAAGAACCTCTCCCTTCTTGTGAATCTTATTTGTACTTTTTAAGTTCCATTTTCAGTTCTTCTAAAAGTGGAACCATTCTTAAACATTTTTAAACAACCACCATATGGATTTTAGTCATTAAAAACAATAACCAAGAATCCAGAAATCATCAAGTAATCCAGATAGTGCCGGGTTATAACTTCTTATTTCTTTTTCTACTTTTTCTTCCAGGGATTTTTGTTGCGATATTTCAGTTAGAATGTATCTTTTGGAAGTCTTCTTAAAGCTCATGTCACACTGCCCAACGGATGAAAAAAGGACATAGCGGACGAGCAAAATGTTCCATCCGTTGTTATCTGCTCTCAAAAGGGGCAAAAATTTGCATAACCTGAGCGGATAACACGGACGCGGGGAGAACGCAGGGCGGATGCAAAGCGGATGCAGAACGAAAGCCCAGCAGATGGAAGCAGATGGAGCAACCGCAGAGCTTCTGGGGGGCCTCAGCGAAGCGGATGCGGAACGGATACAGCGGATGCAGAACGGACACCGATCGGATGAAGCAGATGCACAGCGGAGGCACAGCGGAAGCCTAGCGGATGCCTGGTGTTAACTGCGCATGCGGGGAGGATGCATTGCATCAGCCCAGTGGATATAACAGAAGCAGCTCGGAAGCAGGTCACCATTCAGAGGAAAGACCTGCTGCCGGAAGGATTGGCTGCCTTGCTTGCCCTGCCTGCATGTCTGCCTGTAAGCCTTGCTGCCAGCCTTGCTGCCAGCCTCCCTGCCTGCCTCCCTGCCAGCCAGCAACCCCACAACCATGCTGAAGCACAGCAAGCCTCAGGCATCTGCTGCTAGCCCTGGCAAGAGGGACAGGGCTACCATCCCGCCCCCTGGCCCTCACTCTGGTTCTGCTGGGGCTTCTGCAGCACGGGCTCGCTCTTCTGGGGCTGGGGCTTCTGCTGCTTCTGCTTCTGGAGGAGCTGATGACAAGCACTCCAGCACCAGCCACCTCCAAAGCACCTGCACCCTTCACCCCTGAGACTGAGCGACCAAGAGGAGTGCCAGAGACTCATTTTTGTTTTATAGCTTGTTGTTAATAAAGTCTATTTATGATTCACACACTTGCTTCATTTCTTTTTTTTTAATAAAGTCTTGGTGGAAACTTTTAGAAATGGTTTAAGCCTTTGCATGCTTGTGGGATGGGTTAAGATAGCTGTGGGATGGGCAGGGATACCTTTGGAATGGGTAATAGCTGTGGGATAGATAAACCTCCAGTGCAAGCATAGTGGGACTGTATGGTCCACCCTCCCAGGTGCCACACCTACGGCCCTTTATTATCAATAACGATATAATCAATCATCCACACATGTCAACATAAAAACAACTCTTTATTAAATGCCCTGTTCATTATAGGCCAATCAAACATACATGGCCCAACCTAATCCATGTGATGAGACAGGCTGAAGGAAGCATCCATTAAGCATCTATCATCCTGTCTTGCCACTCCACTGCTCCAGCTGGGGAGTTGCATCAGTGTCTCAGGAGGCTGCACTGCTTCTTCGCCTCATGTGAGGCTCTGTTGGAGCCTTTGACATCCCCAGTGTCGATCAGGTTTTGCCCTTGCCTCCATTCCCCAGGCTCCATGTCCCCATTGCCTTGTTGGAGGTCCACAAGCCTGTTCTGCAAGACTGGGTAGCGGGTGTGCATGAGATTGTGCAGGATGCAGCAAGCTTCCACGATCCTCCTCACGGTCTCTGGGCGATGCTGCATGGTAGTGAGAAGTACCTGGAACCTGTTGGCCAGGATGCCAAAGGCGTTCTCCACCACCCGTCTTGCCCTGGACAGCCTGTAGTTGAAGATCCTCTCTTCATGGGTGAGGAGTCTGGAGGTGTAGGGCTTCATGAGGTAGGTTGTGAGGGAGAAGTCGTCATCCCCCACAATGAAGTAGGGCACATCTTGTGTGTCGTTGGGCAGGGGTCTGGATCTGGGAAGCCCACGATGAGGTTGCGTTCCAGCCCCTCCTTGAGGTGACTGGCGTTGTATACCTGGGCATCTGAAGATGAGCCGTTGCCTGAAGCATCGATGTACATGAACTTGTAGTCAGCATCAACCATGGCAAAGAGTATGATGCTGAAGAAGCCCTTGGAGTTGAAAGAAGTGGACCCCGACTTGGCTGGAGATTTGCAGGCCACGTGCTTGCCATCGATGGCTCTAGCGGTGTGTGGTAAGTTCCACTTCTGATACCACTGCTCTGCAACTTTCTTCCATCCTTCTTCAGTGGAGGGGTACTGGAGGAGTTCCTCCTTGTATTCTTCGATGATGGCCTGCACCACTTCTCTGACCACAATGCTGATGGTGTTGGATGGCACCCTCCAGCCATACTGCATGCCCCTGTAGGAGGTCCCTGAGGCCAGGTGGTGCAGAGTGAGTGCCACCTTGAGCCCAGGTTCCAGGCTGGGTCGGAAGCTGGTGTTTGCCTTGGTCAACCTGGGTGTCAGGTGCTTCACAACTTCGTCAAACATGGCTGGAGGCATCCTCATGAAGTTCTGGAATGCCCGAGTGTCTTCGCTCCTGAGCTCCACCATCAGCTTGTTGTACAGTCCGTCCTCCGCTCTACTGCCGAACCATCTTTGGACTCAGACTCTTTTTGCGTGGCTCCTTTTCTTCTCGCAGTAGTGTTCACAGAGCCTGCAGATGGCTTTGCACTGTTGCAGAATGATGATGGCTGCCGAAAGGACTTTGTTACAATCCACGGTGGACATGACTGGATGCTGTGGAAGAGGAAGAGACAGACGAAGGCTGCAGAGGTCTGCACCACTGGGCTGCTGTTCTGAAAGTGCGATGCCTAGTTTTCCGCTAGGCATCCTCTAGGCATCCTCTAGCATACTGTAGACATCCTTAATATCCGAGATAGGTTCCCTCTGCGAATGTTTTTTCCATTTTAAACGCTTTGTTTCCATGCTGCATCCGCTAGGCATCCGTTCTGCATCCGTTCTGCATCCGTTCCACTTCCTCCCCACGTCTGTTTACCGCTGGAGTGGATGGAGTTGCGCGGATGCGTAGCGGACGCCTAGCGGATATAGCGGATGCGTAACGGATGCAGAACGGATGCCTAGCGGATGCGTAGTGGATTGAGAATGGACGAACTGGATACATTTTCCGCGCAAAAGTTTTAGGCAGCCCAAAACTTTTGGAGTGGATGAAACGTCCATAAATGGATGTTGGACAGATAGAGAGGAAGCAAAACGGAGGCAGTGAGTACAGAACGGATACATCGCATTAACCAACGGATGGCAAGGTTTTTTGTCCATTTTACATCCTCTTTGCATCCGTTGGTTCAGTGTGACATGGGCTTTAGATTTTGCTGTAAGTTATTTTTTAATTTCAGGCAGTCTTCTCACTACCAGATCCTGTCCTTTTATTCTTTTTATCTCCTTTACTGTTTTCAAAAGCTTTTAATTATCCAGAAATCTTTATGATCCCTTTGACTTTTTATTTTCAGCATTTAATACCTACTGATCTCAAAGTGGATTTTTTTCCAATTTCTTACTTAAGCCCATGTCCCCTTTTGCACCAACGGATGCAAAAAAGCTTGCCATCCGTTGGAAAATGCGATGCATCCACTGTGTACTCATTGCATATGTGTTTCATACACTCTATCCATCGAGCATCCATCCACTGAGATTTCATCCATGCAAGAAGTTCTGAGCTGCACAAAACTTGTTGAGCGGATGAACTTTCTGCCACGTACGATGTACATCCGCAACATATACGGGCAACAAATGTTCTATGTCCGTTATCATCCATTAAACGTCCGCTGTATCCTCTCGGCATCCTCTGGCCATCCTCGCAACTCACATCCACTCCAGCTGAAAATGGAAAGAGGGAGGAAACGAAAGTTGCACGGAACATCCACACAGTGTTGGTAGCACGGAAATAGAAAGGATGTAAGCGGATGCATCTCACATATAAAACATTAAAATGGACAAAATGTTTGTATATGGGATGTATCTCAGATATTTAGGATGTCTGCAGTATGTCTAGAGAATGTGGAAGGACACCTACCGGAAAACCAATATTTCCTATAAAAATGGGGAGGAAATCACCTGTATCTCAGTATGAGTCCAGCAGCTGTAGTGTACAGATCTCTTCACCCTTGGTCTTGCTCTTCCACATCATCCATTGTTGTCCACCATGGATCATAACACAATCCTGAGGGTAGCTGCAATCATCGAAAACCAGAACCAAGCCCTGTTCAGACTGTTTCACCTTTTCGATGCAAAGCGAAGAAGGAGATGTTCAAGAGCTGTGTGGGTCCGAGTATGGATGGGAGAAGAGTGGAGTTTGGACTGTATGACAAGCTGATGGTGGAGCTGAGGAATGAAGACACTCGTGCATTCCAGAACTTCATGAGGATGCCACCAGCCATGTTTGATGAAATTGTACAATGTCTGAGACACAGGTTGACCAAGCTGAGCACCAACTTCCATCCCAACCTGGACCCTGGACTGAAGGTGGCACTGACTCTGCAGCACTTGGCCACTGGAACCACATACAGAAACATGCAGTATGCCTGGAGGGTGCCACACAACACCATCAGCACTGTGGTCAGAGAAGTGGTGCAGGCCATCATTGAAGAATACCTGGAGGATCTCCTCCAGTGTCCCACCACTGAAGAAGGCTGGAGGAAAGTTGCAGAACAGTGGTATCAGAGGTGGAACTTTCCCCACACTGTTGGAGCCATAGATGGGAAGCATGTGGCCTGCAAAGCTCCAGCCAACTCAAGGTCCAATTATTACAACTGCAAGGGCTTCTTCAGTATCTTCCTCTTTGCCATGGTTGATGCTGACTACAAGTTCATGTACATCGATGCTTCAGGCAACGGGTCATCTTCAGATAGCCAGGTATACAATGCCAGTGACCTCAAGGATGGGCTGGAACGCAACCTCATCATGGGTTTTCCAGATCCAGACCCCCTATCCAATGACACACAAAATGTGCCCTACTTCATCGTTGGTGATGATGCCTTCTCATTCAGAACCTACCTCATGAAGCCCTACACTTCAAGATACCTCACCCGTGAAGAGAGGATCTTCAACTACAGGCTGTCCAGGACAAAACGGGTGGTGGAGAACACCTTTGGCATCCTGGCCAAGAGGTTCCAGGTACTTCTCACCACCATGCAGCATCACCCAGAGACTGTGAGGAGCATCGTGGAAGCTTGCTGCATCCTGCACAATCTCATGTGCACCCATTGCCCAGTGTTACAGAACAGGCTTGTGGTCTGTCAACAAGGGAATGGGGACATAGAGCCTGGTGAATGGAGGCAAGGACAAAACCTGATAAACACTGTGGATGTACAAGGCCCCAAGAGAGCTTCAGCGTAACCAGAAGCAGCGTAACCTCCTGAAACACTGGTGCAACTCCCCAGCTGGAGCAGTGGAGTGGCAAGACAGGATGATAGATGGTTAATGGATGCTTCCTTGAGCCTGTCTCATAACACTGATGAGATTGTGCCAAGTATGTTGAGTGGCCCTACAGTGAATAGGGCATTAATAAAGTGCTTTGTTTATTTTGAAATGTGTTGATCAATGAATAAATTGTTATTGATAAAAAAGGCCCATATGTGTGGCAGCTGTTAGGATGAACCATACAGTCCCACTAAGCTTGCACTGGAGGTTTATCAATCCCACAGCTATCCTTACCCATCCCACAACTATCCTTACCCATCCCACAAGCATGCAAAGGCTTAACCATTTTTTCAAAGTTTTCACCAACACTTTATTTAGTAAAAAAAATGAACCAAGTGTGTGAAGCAAAGATAACATTTACTAATAACTGTCTTAAGTAAACTGTATGACTTTATTAAAAAAAGTCTTTAGCAAAGTCTTAAGCAAAGATAAAGTGAGCAGGTAACAACTCAGTCTCTGGCACTATTCTCAGTCACTGAGAATAGTGTCCAGTCTCAGCTGTTAAGCGAGCAGGGACTGTGGAGGTGGCTGTGGCTGGAGTGCTGGTCTGAGGTACCATTGGGGTGCTTGGCCCCGAGAGTACAACAGGGGATGGTGTGTTCAGGAAGCTCTCAGAGAGCTGACTCAATCCCTTGAGGTTGAGAGGCCCTTCATCAAGTACCTGGGATGTCAGGCACAAGACTGATGACAGATTGTCCATCGAGGGGCTTGGCTGTGGGGTGGTGGAAGGAGGAGTATAGTGGGGGTGTCTGGTCTGCAGCTGGGTGAGGTGTGGCATCTGTGGTGTGTGATGAACCTGGGCCTGGACTGGGAAGGGCTGTCTCTGCTGTGGGAAGTCCTGGTACTTGTAGCCTTGGTAGGTGAGGGGCTGTTGAAAGCCATGGAAAGGCAGTGACATTGGCTGGGGTGGAGGAGCAGACCTGGACTGGGTCGGAGCAGGTTCAGCTGGGCCTTGAGGGTTGTGCAAAAGTGCTGTGATCTTTTGCTTCATCACCTGGTATTGGGCCTCGGGCAGGTCCATGAGGGTCTGGTTCACGTAGGTGATGAAGGACTTCCGGTCCGAGGATGGTATGTCAATGTGGACCAGCTGAAAGAGAAGTTCTGTGTTGGTCTTGATTGTGTCCCTGATCTCCAACAGGACACTGTGGCTCTGGCCCTCTAGTCTGCCTCTCTGCCTGCATCCTGTGGAGCTGGGGGTGGGTTGGTCTCTGGTGACTGCTGCTTCTTGCTCCATTTATGACAGGGGATCCTCAAAGTCCTCTGGCATGGGGAGTACAGCTGTCGGGGGGGGTCTCTGCTGTGGGGCCCTCTGAAGACACCTGCCTGGACAGGGCAGCTGTCTCCTGGCTGGAAGAGGACTGGCTGTCTGTGGGCTGTCTGAGGGAGAGGGGTGTCAGAGGGGCTACTCCTTGGTGGCGGATCTCTCCCTCCAGGAAGCTGCACTTGGCCATGAAGTACATCTCCCAGTTATTGAGCTTGACAGTGGCCTGGCCAGATTTTTTGAGGTGTAGCTTGCCATACCAGGTGTGCATGTGCTTCCACCATCCCAGGAGTACATCTGCAATGTAGCCCAGGCTCTCTGCCTTGTCTCTCCACGCTGCCTGCTTCTTCTTGGTGTCGCAATAAAGTCTGTGGCCCTTTCTCCACAGGTACTTGTTCTCCCTCAGCCATTCCAGCACCTCCTCCTCATGGTCCTCGGAAACGGTGTACTCTTTCCTCTCTCCCTTCTTCTTCCCTTGCCTCTTCCTCCCTCTGGCAGGGGCTTCAGCAGCAGGGCTTTGAGGGCCTTGAGGCTGGTCCACCACAGCAACAGCAGCAGTAGCAGTAGCAGCAGCACCAGTGGCACCAGCAGCACCAGCAGCAGCAGCAGCACCAGCAGCACCAGCAGCAGGAGAAACACCAGCAGCACCACCAGCAGCAGCAGGAGAAGCACCAGCACCACCAGCAGCAGGAGAAGCACCAGTAGCACCAGCAGCATCAGCAGCAGGCGAAGCACCAGCAGCACCAGCAGCAGGATAAGCACCAGCAGCTTCAGAGTCAGTGCCAGGGGGTGGGACGTTGGTTCTGTCCTTCTTGCCAGGGCTGGCAGGAGTAGGCAGAGGCTTTCTCTTCTTCCCTGACTGATGAACCATGGTGTTATTTGAAGATATCTGTGGTAGCACGTCTTTCCTCTGAATGCTGGCTGCATGCGAGCTGCATCCTTTTATATCCACAGAGCTGATGCAATTCATACTTCCCGCATGCGCAGTGAACGCTTTGCATCCGATATACATCTGCTATGCATCTGCTTTGCTTCCTATAGGCGTCCATGATGCATCTGCATCATCTGCTATGCATCCGCCCCTTCGGCTATGCGTCCACTTCGCAATTCTCCCCCGGAAGCCCTTCGGATGTGTCATCCGCTTCCATCCACTTCTATATGCTAGGCTTTCTACGAACATCTGTTTAACATCCCCGCTATGTACTACCCCCGTCCGTTCCTTTCTGTTCTTTTCCATTCTGTTTATGCAAATTTGGGCCACTTTTTGGAGCAGATAACAATGGATGGAGCCACCCCCGAAATTTTGCTCGTCCGCTGTGTTCTTTTTGCATACATTTTTCATCCGTCGGCCAGTGGGACTTAGCCTTTAAGTCTCTTAGCTGTCAGTATAGGAAAAGGAAAAAAAAAAAATCTTTTCCCTTTTCTCTCTCCTTCGCAGCTTAAAAATCTTCTTAGGGAACAATGTTTTTTTTTTTTTAATAGTTTCAGTTCTAGGGTACCTTATTTGTTGCTTTTGCTGTTTGGTCCGGTCAACCAAAACTTTCTCTTCTTATCTTCCTCCTGCACATTCTTTTCTGGTCGAGTTCTTCTTTGTGGTGGCCATTTCTGACTACCGCTACAACCACCTTCGTGAAAGGGAGTAATGGCCAGCTGGGGAGGAGAGATGTGGCTCTCCTCAACCCTGCAACCCCCTCTTCTCCACCTCTATGGGGTGGCTTAGCCCCGAAGCCAGCCAGCTTGGGGCGCTTCAGTGGTGAGCATGGATCTTAGCCTCACAGAGACCATGTTTCAGTCTGTTGCTGAAGAAGCTCAGTCCAGAAACCAAAAATTGAATCTAATGTTAATTTGCAAAATCAGTTAGAACAGTATTTTTCAATCTTGTCAATGTGTGGGCTTCAAATCCCAGAATTCCTGAGCCAGCATACTGGGATTTAAAATCCACACATCTTCAACTTGTCAACTTTGAAAACTACAGAGTTAAAACTTTATGGAAAATTAAATATCACTATTTGTTACCTCCTGAAAAAGTCATTTTACTATTTAATCTTGTTATGTCTTTTCTTGATGCTTATTTAAATAAGCATTGAGCAGTAAGTCAAATATAACTGATATACCAGCTATCCAAAATGAGAATAGTTCCTTATTTTAATTGCTACAAGATAAAGCCTTTTAAAATGCTGAGTGATTTACAAGTATGAAGTAAAAAAATCCTTTTAACTTTTCATTACAATTAATGAAACAAGTATATAATGTTTTTGCTTCCTAAGATCACTGTAGCTGGTTTAGCATAAACAATTATTTGAGGACAAAAAAAATTCTGCTGTAGAGAAATAAAAAGTGTTAGGGATAACATTGTTCACCCTAACTGGTTTAGGTGAAATAATA
>BLBF01000053.1:6006330-6025978 GCA_015471245.1 Laticauda colubrina
TGTTTAGCTTGTCTACCTAACCCTGGTTGGGGAACCCAGGCTTAACAAAACGTAATGGATTAACAAATATAATTAGAATGGAGATAACATTAGTTCTTCAATTCCAGTTGTAGGACATGTTTTGGATCTACTATATAAATGAAATAAGCACACATGTACCCAATCTTTTCTACTTTATCTGGTCTTTACCCTGATCAGGTTGGATTCTTTACTTTTGCTATATTGCTAGGGTCATACAAAAATATCACTTTGCACTAATGGGTTTGGATATGTCCTTATGGGGACAATTCAGTAGAGATTCTGAACCATTCTATTCTCATTTTCCAGAATCTATCCTGTCCTGAAGAAGTTCTCTATCACAACATCTATTTGTTCTATTCTATTAGCTCTGTTTTGTCTGACTACAGTCCAAATAAACGCTTCCAGACTGGTAGGTTTTGTGATTGCATATGTATCATCCATCTTTCCCTGCAACTGAAAGTGTTATATATTTTTTATTCTTATCTTTGTACTTGCTTATACACATTTTCTTTCTTTTTTTTTTCTCTCTCTCTCCTTTTTCCCCTTTCCCTATTTCTTTTTCTTTTCTTTTTCCTATCTCTTTCATTCTCTTTACATTTCTATTTCTCATTTACATGCACTGTGTATGTATTTGCATGTCTATGTACAAGATTAACCCATTCCAATTAAGACCACTGAAAATGGTCAAAATTTGATGGCTTCCAATGTCAATATGTAGGGGAGAAAAAGTTTCACTAGTTTTGAATAGAAGTATATGAAACTGCTGCTCATGTCTTTATTGAGCTGGTCACCTTAGCATACACTGAAATGCAGTGCATGATTCAGCATAAAATGAAGTTGAAGAGCAATAATCTGGACTCTTTTCCAATCTAAAAGTGCTGCTGCTGCTGCCCTAAAGTCAATAAATGCATATGAGGATGAAGATAGGGCAGCATCAAAAAGGTTTGCCAGAGTTTTTGTGCCCAAAGACCATTAGCTAATGATTGACAAAACCCAACAACATTCCAGAACAAGGCAATGTCACATCATTTCAGTAAAAACATCTGCATGAACTTGTCCATGTAGTATCACATGTCAGAATTGATTGGGGGAGGGATAAAAAACTCTGTTATTAAAATGAACTTTAGTGAGGAACTTGGATTCCATAATTGGAAGGCTGACCAGATAACACATTAATCATTACAACTTGTTGTAGACAAGAAGGAATGTATCCCTGATGAAAGATGCATAAAGATATTTCTGCATTAAAAATAAATAATTGGAGAGGTGTAAAAACTGGCAAAAATTTTGGGATTGGGAAATGTACAACCAATGAAATAAAAATCTGAAAAACAACTGAGCTTATATACTGAAGATATCAGAAGTATACAAAGGATTAATTTTTGAGTGTTGATGTTGTTCCGTTTGGATAATAAGGGTACGCAAGACTGGTGTTCCAGCAAACAGCTCTTTATTTAACAATTTAGTGACTTGTAGCAGAACATTTGCCGAAGCCGGGACAGCCCTTTTTATAGCGGCTGCTCGTGGCTTGCGGCCAATGACAGTTCTTTGAGAATTCCCGCCATAAGGCAGGCCAATCGCAATTATGCTTTATTGACCAATCCTAGTGCGGCCTGCTCAGCCAATCAGATTTAGTTATTTGGAGTCTTCTAATTTCTATATACAACACCCCTCCCCTCTTGGTTTTTGTCCAACATGCGTAATGTAGTCACGCAGGTAGGTGGGGCTTTTGTGGGTCCTACTCGACCTGCGCAGCTCAGTCTCAGCGTGGTCTTCCATCGGTTCGGTCAGGATCGCCTTTTCTCCGTGTCTTCTCCATGGAACCTCCTGGAAGCGTGAGTCAGCCTTGCCACTCCCTCCTGGGCCTCTTGGGCTGGTTGAGTTAGCTCTGCTGCTCCCTCCTGGTTTGTCTGGGTTGGTCGAGCTGGCCTGGCTGTCTCCTTCCAAGAAGGCCTTGCCTCGCTTCCCTGCTATCAGTTCTTTTCTCCGGAGGTCGTCTATGGGTAAGTGCTCTTTTTGTCTTACCGGGGGTTCTAATTCGGGTTTGTGTTGTGTCTGTGTTATTGGTGGTTCATCTCTTTTTTATTATTTTGTGTTTCCCCCCCCCTCCTCAGTTGTTTTTGGATTGTGTGACGGGGGTGGTATATGCGGCAGCGCTTCAGAGCTAGGTAGGTTATTGCATTCCAATGTCCTAGAGTGAAGCTGGTCGATGTGTCATTTCCATGTTTTGCCATCGTCTAGTGTAAGCCGGTATGACCGAGGCCCTGTAATTTGAGTAACTGTGTCTGGAAGCCATAATGGGTCCCCGGTAAGATTTTTGGTGTAGACTAAGTCTCCAATGGTAAAGGAGCGATATTTACTTGAGGAGTCAAGGGGGTTTTCGGAGGTGTAGGTGGGATGTAGTCTATCTAGGTAGGAATGCAATTTTCTACCCATGAGGAGTTCTGCTGGGCTTTTGTTTGTGGTTGTGCTAGGGGTGATATGCTGAATTATTAATAGTTTGTTTAGTCTATCTTGGATGACCCCAGTGTCCAGTTTGTCTTGGGCTTCTTTAGCATAACCATGCGTTCAGCTCGTCCATTTGAAGCTGGATGAGCCAGCGCTGTTTGGGCATGTCGGATGCCCTGTGCAGCTAGGTATTGTTTGAAAGCTAAAGCAGTAAACTGGAGGCCGTTGTCAGATACTACTACATCTGGCAGTCCATGTGTAGCAAACAGTTTGTTCAATTGTTTTATGACTTCTTCAGTAGTTGTGGACACCATAAGAATAACCTCTAGCCAGTTTAAATAAGCATCTACAAATATAAAATATGTGACTTCTGGCTTGTCTCTCTCTGTTTCTGGGGGGGATGCTGCCGCGTCTTTTTGGACAATAGCTCTTTTTGTTCTGGCAGACCCTTGCTGGCCCCACAAAATCAATATGGAGTCTCAACCATGGGCCTCTGGGAGTTTCCCATTCCAGGACTAGTGCAAGGGGGGGGGGTAGGCCTTGATTTATGGCAGTCATGGCATGTTGCCACCCATTCTTCAATGTCTTTGACCAGCTCTGGTCACCAGACATAACTCCCGGCCATGGCCTTCATTTTTACTATGCCTGGGTGTCCCTCATGCAACACGTACAATACTTCCTCCTGCAATTTTTGGGGAATTACCACCCTGTCTCCCCACAGTATACAACCCTTTTCAAGGGACAGTTCAGTCTGCCAGGTATGAAAATATTTAAAAGTCTCACCTCTATCCTCTTCCGGTCAGCCCTTACCTACCCAATGCAGAATTTGAGATGTCAGCAGGTCTTTTGTGGTAGCTTTAGTGACGTCTGCTGCAGTTAGTGGCAGATTCGGCCATGTCTCAATCTGAAGAGTTGAGATGGTGGGAGCAGGGTCGCCTTCCATGTTGGGCAGCGGGGAACGGCTTAAGGCATCCGCATGGGTGATGGTTTTTCCTGGGAGATAGATGAGTGTGTAATTGTATGCAGTGAGGAATTCTGACCATCTCATCATTCTTGGCGATAGGATGTTTGGGGTTGGTTTGTTCCCTGCCAGAATTCCTAGCAGGGGTTTGTGGTCTGTGATAATAGAAAATGTCTTACCATATAGGTATTCGTGGAATCTCTTGATACCTGCTATGATTGCGAGGGCTTCTCGGTCAAGTTGGCTGTCGTTCCTTTCAGATTTTGACAGCATTTTAGAATAGAAGATGATTGGAGCTTCTCTGCTGTTTGATAGCTTGTGGCTCAGTATAGTGCCGATAAAAAATGGCGATGCATCACAGGTGACCGTCAGTGGCAGGGTGTTGCTGTATTGTATTAAAATGGTTTTGGATGTTTATCAATCCTTAATGTTTTGGAATACATTGTTCCCGGTGGCCCCAATTCCAGACAGTTTTTTTTAATCTAATAGCCGATGTAATGGCTCTGCTACGGTTGCCTTTTGGGGCAGGAAGACATTGTAGAAGTTAATGAGACCTAAGAACGCTTGTAAGTCTGTTTTGTTCTTAGGTCTGGGTGCGTCTTTAATTGCTTTTATTTTATTTTCAATGGGGTGTATCCCTTGCTCATCTATAAGGTAGCCTAAGAATTCAACCTGATTGGTGGCTAGTTTGCATTTTTCTCTTTTGACTTTAAGTCCTGCTTCCCTGAATCTTTGCAAGACCTCTCAGTCTATGTTCTAATTGGTGTTTGTTTTTTGCTGATACTAATACATCATCAAAATAGGGGACAACCTCTTTTAGTCCAATTAAAAGGTGCTCCATTAGGCTTTGGAAAACGCCTGGGGCAACGTTAAGGTCAAATTCAAGTCTGTTGCATTTGAATGCCCCTCTGCGCAGGACTATAGTCTGTGCTTCTGCAGTTTCGGGGTCAACCGGTAGCTGTTCATATGCTTGCGGGAGATCAAGTTTCGTGAAAATTTTTCCTCCCCCTAATGAATGAAACAGGTGTTGAACTACTGGAACAGGGTACGCGCTTTGCTGGAGTACATGATTGAGGGTGGCCTTATAGTCACCACAGATGCGTACTGACCCATCTGGTTTGACAGGAGTAATGATGGGAGTTTCCCACCTGGCATGGTCGATTGGCTCTAACATCCCATGTGTGATGAGTTTGTTAAGCTGATCATATATTTTTGGCTTTAAGGCAAAGGGAACCCGTCTGGCTTTGAGCCTGATGGGAGCTATCTTAGGGACTAGGCTGAATGTTTTAGGGGTCCCCTTGTACTTGCCTAGGGTCCCGTCGAATACGTCCCGGAACTCTTTCAGCAGGCTCTCCTCCCAGTCGGTCTCTTGATCCCAGTCACTCCGATTCTCGGGGGAGCGAACCATTTGATTCCCAGCAGGCTAGGGCAATCACGGTCGATGATTGTCAGAGGAAGTACTTCAGCGTGGTTTTTGAATTCTATTAGAAAATATCCAAGACCCACTACCGGGATTCGGTTTCCCTGGTAATCTTTGAGTATTAGGCTTTGCTGTTCCAGTTCTTTTTGCTTGATGTCTGGTATTAGATTTCTGATGGTGTTCCATTGACAGGTATGATCTGGAGTCTACTTCCATCTCACAGAGCTTTCCTTTGATTTTTACGTTTATTCAGACCTTTTTTGCGTTTGCTGCCCTGGCATTTCCTATGATGATTGTTTGATGTGTTTCTTCTCTGTCCTTCATTCTCCGGCTTCTGTTCTATTGACTCTATCGACTTCTGGCTTGTCTATCTCTGTTTCTGGGGGGGATGCTGCCGCATCTTTTTGGACTATAGCTCTTTTTGTTCTGGCAGACCCTTGCAATGTGCCCCGTTTCTCACAAAATCTGCAAATGGCATTCAGGAATCTGCATTCGGAGCACGGGTGGTCCCCTCTGCATTCAGCACACTGGAATTCTCACCTCCTTCCTTTTTTTCCCCACCATTTTCTTTCTGACTGAAGCCTGTGTATGTCTTCGTTGTCATCATCGGTGTCGCTTGGGGAGCTGAGGTCTTCATGGTGGGCAGTCACAGTGAGTTGTTTTTGGTTTCCTTCCACCTTCTTTTCTCAGGTTTGGTTCTGTGGTTCTGGATTTGTTGAGTTCATCTGGCGCACTATGGCTGCGGATTTCTTGGCTGCTTCAGTGGTGGTGGCTTCAGTGATGGCCTCAGCCACTGTGATATTCAGTCTGTTTAGTAACTTGCTTTGGAGTGTAGGATCTTCAAACCGAGGACCACGTGGTCTCTCATGGCTTTGTCCATGTTGAGAAATTCACAGGCTCCTCCGATACCTCTTAGGACTGCTACAAAATCTCCAATGCTCTCGTCTTCTTGTTGGTCTCGTTTATAGAATTCGTGCCTTTTAATAAGATTGGAGACTACAGGCGCGTAATGGGCTTGTAGCATTCAGTTTAATTCTGGCCATGACATTTGTTTTACATCCTTTGGTTTGGCTAATGCCTTGGCCATTTTGAAAATGGCAGGGCCACAGTGTATGAGGAATATGGCTCTCTTTCTCTGGTCGGTTATTTCTTGTAGCTCGTTGCTGTCTAAGAACATCAGAAAGCAGTCAATGTATGAGTCCCAATCTTCTTCGGCTGGGTTGAATGGTGCAGGTGGTGCATTGGTACCATCCATTTTGGTTGCTCAGTTCTTGTTGCCGCGTGCTTCGGTCTCGCTCTTCTAAGATGACCCCATCCTCGTCGCCAGTGTTCCGTTTGGATAATAAAGGTACGCGAGACCGGTGTTCCAAAAAACAGCTCTTTATTTAACAATTTTGTGACTTGTAGCGGAACATTTGCCAAAGCCGCAGCAGCCCTTTTATAGCGGCTGCTCACAGCTTGCGGCCAATGACAGTTCTTTGAGAAAATTTCCCAATCATAAACAATGGGGTGGAAAATAGATCTGATATAAGAATAAGAATAAAAATAAGAAAGGCATATTCATGGGTGACTAATCATATCCCTTATGTTTTATTATGGCTATGATCCCACTTTCAGTGATTTTGAAGAAAACAAATCTTGGCTGTCAAATAGCAAAAATACTAATGAAATCTCACATTTGCTTTATTATGATATGAAGCTTTATGGGAAATTAGAAATTAAAACCCAGACATCGACAAACAATGTAAGAATTTTAGCACAGATAGGAATTTGGCCTAGAGAAAAGTGGTACAGTAACAGTAAATTGAGGTAAAATCACAAACAGCAATGGAGTTGAAAAAAAACTTGAAAATATGCAGATTAAAATATTGTAAGATTTTGGAATATGGGTTGATCAGGTCTTGCTCATAATATGCCAGGTACAACTGTCCTGTGATTGAAAAGCAGAAAGTGTGGATATTAGATATGGCTATATACTAAGGGATAAAACTGGACAAAATCACAAATATCAGGACATAAAAATCAAAGTTGTTTATGGCATAAACTTGCTATGGTGATCCCTGTAGTTTTTTGCACACTGGGTGCCATATCAAAAAATTTTTTGATACCACTTAGAAAATCTGCACATTGACAAAATTTCTACTAATTGTAAAAGGTCACAGTTCTTGGATCCAACAAATACTACACTGTTACATTATGACATCCTACATTCTTGGAAAGAACTTGATGTGTATAGGCCAACTCTAGCTAAAGGACGGGCAGTTGTTATGCACATTGTTGGAACAGATTATAATTTCCCACTTCCCTTGACATAGTTGTAGGGCTTGCAATTCTCTGGGGAATATCAGGTGTCAGAGGTTCAACCATTCTGCAAAATATTTCCTGCATGAATAATATGGTAAGATGTAATTTACAGGAAGTCAAATTGGATTGGTACTTGTCTGGGTCAACAAGGACTATGCTAAGGTTTGGAGTTCTTAGACAGCAGGTGACAAATAGGTTACAGCTTACATTCTTCGACAATACATTTAACACCATCAAAAAACAAAACATGCCTATTTTAGGTAGATAAAAATTCATTAAATTTAAGTTATATATAGGCTAGGGCATCTAAAAACTAAGGCCACTATTTACTTCCTTAGAACTATATTTTAAAATGTTTACATTAATAGCAGTAAAACTTGACTTGGAAGAAAAGTACTGGGGAAAAGATGCTGAGACATTTAGCATCTGAAAAGTAAGAATAAGATGGTATCTGTTGTATTTTGTAATAATACTCCGAACATGTGAGTTCTCTGCACACAAACAGCTTTATTTTTCTTAACTCCTCCCTTCCAGTTCCTTCATCTGTGTCACCTCAAAATATGTCCCTCACTACTCTCTGTCTAACATTGTTTCCTTTTTCACAGTTAAACATCATCAGATTCCATTTACCCTACACCACATCTCCCTTTTCTAGAGAACAAAGGGTAGACTACCTTTGTCTCATCAGACCTTGAAGGATTATTCTGCATCTTTTGTTGAAGGTCTGTTCCTATCTAAAACCTGTAGGTAAGAAAATGTTATCATATAACATTTATTAATCCAATACACAGTGTTTAAACTATTTACACAGTGTTTAAACTATTCTGCACCTCAGATTTCTTACTGTACTACACATCAACATTAACTCTTTTTCACTTCCTCAGTTCACAGATTCAGTCTCTCTGGTTTAACTATAGCTCTCCCAGACCTTGTCCTTGGGGTAGCTGTCACACTCGGAAAGTTTTTAAGTATTTTCCCAGGTGATGTCGAAACTTGTTCACTGTTTGTCTCTGCCAACTCCTGCTGCTCCACTGCTCCTCCTTCACTTGCATGTGTGTGTAAGGGTATCAAGTGCTGACAATTGCGTCTCACCACACCTTTAGGTATATCCACCAGATATGACCTTGGACTCATGTAATTCTGCATCACAGCCCAAGATTCTTTTGTATCAGTGACCCATACATGCTGTCAGCCTTCAAGATCTTCTACTATCGCTTTGCATCTTTCGGCTGGTACCAAATCACTAAGAGGTTTTTCATGATCTCTCCTGTTGTAGTATTCAGTATTCAATTTCCTCTTCTCTCCCTCTTTATGAGAAAAATGGTCAACATCTGGCAATGCTGGGTCTAGCTGAGAGGGAAAAATCAGCACAGTGGTACAAGACGTAGCCCCATAAGCAGCTGTGATGGACAGAACCCACTCTGGAGAGGGACAGCTCTGTAGGCAAGCAGGGCCAGATAAGTGTTGCTAGCCTTTTTCAAGAGACTTTTCACTGTCTGAACTGCACGTTCAGTTTCTCTGTTACTTTGTGGAAACTTTGGACTGCTGGTAACATGTCTGAACCCATATGTGGATGCAAAATGAGAGAAATATTGACCAGAAAACTGTGGTCCATTTTCTGACATCAACTCCTCTGGAATCCCATGCCGGGTAAAGATTTACTTCAGATGGACAATGACATCATTTGACTTAGTGTTCAATAGCAGTGCAATCTCAACATATCTGGAGAAATAGTCTATCACAACTAAGTATGTTTTCCTTCCAAGTACAAACATGCTGGTCCCTAACTTTTCCCATTGGTCTTTCAGGGCACTCAGATGTCATGAATGGCTCTTTAGGATTCTGACGCTCTTGAATACATGTCTTTCACTTGAGCACCATTTCACTGACCTGCTGACTGAGTCCTGGCCACCACACAGACTGATGAGCATGTTCTTTGCATTTCACCACCCCTTGGTGTCCTTCATGCAGCCTCTCCAACACCTCATTCCTCAGAGTGGATGGGATCACAAACCTAGTGTCTTTCAGTCGTAATCCATCTTGTACAATGAATGTAGCTCGTCCTGGCCAGTATCCTCTCAGTGCAGGTTCCTGTTTTGCATGCACTGGCCATCTATCTGCACACAATTTCATGACTTGAAAGCAAATACTATCAGCTTGAAACTGCTCTTTTATGATTTCCATATATGTGTGGCTAACAGGCAAGGTGTCTCCCACACAGTCCACATATATGTTAGTGCTTTCCATCAGCTTCTGTTCTGCTTTGAACATGTGAGTGTCCGTAGGTGAACGTGACAATGTGTCTGCTGTCCAAAGTGACTTTCTGGGCACATGCACAATATAGAAAGAGTAATGCATGAGGCTCATCCTGAATTGCTGAATTCTCAAGGGTAGAAGATCTTGTGCTTGGTCTCCAAACAAACTGACAAGTGATTTGTGGTCAGTCTCCAGGCAGAAATACTTTCATAGGAGGAAATCCCAAAATCTTTCACATGCCTAGGTTAGAGCCAGGCCTTCTTTTTCCACCTGTGCATAGCGTTGTTCAGTTGGAGTGAGTGAACACGACATGTACGCCACAGGCTTCCATTTATCTCCCCATTCTTGTAGAACGGCGCCCAAGCCATATGACAATGCATCCGCTGACACTTTTGTCACTTTGTCACATCCCAAACCCAACAGTTTTTCTTAGAAAGGAGATCACAAAGTGGCTTGTCTTTTTCTGCCAACTGAGGGATGAACTTTCCCACCTGGTTTACCATGCCAAGAAAACTCCTCAGTTCGTTCACACTAAAGGGCTCCTTAATAGCTCTGATAGCCTCTGTTTTCCTTGGGTCAGGTTGTATTCCTGCATCAAAGATGATGTGACCCAAAAAGACCACCTCACTCCTGGAGAGTTCACACTTATCCACGTTCAGAGTGATTCCCACCTTTTCCAGTTTTTTTAGCACTTCATGGAGTCGATTGTCATGTTCTTCTTGGTCCCGTCCCCATATCAGTAGATCATCAATGTGGCAAACTATACCTGTGTAACTTCTGCTATCATACATTGGAAGTGTTCGGGCGCTGAGGCAATGCCAAATGGAAGATGGTTAAAGTGGAACTGTCCGAAGGGTGTAATGAATGTGGTATACTTTGCTGAATTGTTGGTGAAGGGTATCTGCCAAAACCCCATGTTGGCGTCTAATTTACTAAACATTTTAGCACCAGCCAGTGTTCCAAGACTCTGTTCTACTGATGATAAAATGAATTTTTCACAACACACATACTTGTTCAAGCCAGTCAGGTCCACACACAAATGCACCTTTTTGCTGTACTTCTTGGCACCACTACCATGCCTGCACACCAGTCCGTAGGCTCTTCCACACAAGTACTTACTCCCAAGTTGTCCGTGCATTGAAGCTCATCTTTGACTTTCCCCATCAATGGTAGGGGAATCCTCCTTGGGGTTTTCAAAGAAAAAGGCATAGCATTGGGTTTGAGCTTAATACAATAAGGTTATCGAACCTCCCCTAGGCCATTGCATAACTTAGGGTAGCTTGACTTCAGGTTTTCTGTGTCAAAAGTGTCCACATGAACCAACAGACCAAGAACTACAATAGCTGGCAGTCCCAGCAGAGGCATACTCAGGTTTTTGACCACATACACCTTTTCTGTAATTTGTTTTGCTCCTTTCTTTAGCTGTATTTTGGCAAACCTCATCACTTCCAGTGGAATTCCCCCTGGACCCAGCAGAGGTCTCTCTGCTTTTTGCAGCACCAGCACCTGTGTGTTGTGAAAAATGTTGGCAAAATTCTTCTGTGAAACAACAGTGACATCTGCTCCAGTATCCAACTTGAACTTTATCCATCATTCTCTCCTCTTCCTCAATGCCATGCACAGCCTTGCTTGCAAAACATACATGTTGATAGCAACCCTTTTTTCCCACATGTATGGCATTTAGCATCCTTAACAGGACATTCCTGTCTAAGGTTAAGCATGCCACCGCATTTTTGACACCGGAGGTCTTTAGTGTTTTGTTCTGCCTGCTTTGAGGGTTTCCTCCATCATTCTTTGATCTGCTGAATTTTTGCTTTTCTTTCTGATGCCTGCCTTTAAACAGTATGTCCAAAGAGTTCACATCCTTTAGGTTTACAGCACTAGAATCACTTCTCAATGTGGTTTTCTGTTTTTTAATCTCCTCTGATTGTCTTGCCATATTAATAGCTTTATCCAGGTCTAGGTCTTTTTCCATTTGTATGCATTCTGATAGCCGTGTATCGACCAAGCCTACTACAATCCTGTCTCTGATGAGCTCGTCATGTAGTGCTCAATAGTTACAGTATTCTGCTAATGCATACAGCACTGTGACAAATGCATCAACTGTCTCATTTGCTTCTTGCTTGCGCATATTAAATCTTGCACGCTCATACACAATGTTCTTTTTTACTACAAAGAATGACTGAAAGTCATCTCTTATTTTAGTATACTGATGATGATCAGCTTCACTGAGTTTCAGGCCATGCAGAACATCATCTGCTTCGTCTCCCATACAGTAAATCAAAGTGTTTACCTGATTTTCATCTGAGTTTATTGCAAGATTGCTTGCTTGCCTAAATCTCTCGAATTGCCGTATCCATTTTGTCCACTCATTTGGTTGGAAAAATCAAAGGGGCTCCGGTGGTTGGATGTTAAAAGTAATGCTGGGTGTACTAGTTATTCTGCTAACACCTTCCTCATTCTGCACATCCCCACTGCCACTCATTTTCTCTTTGGGTAGACCTCATTGTTCAGTTACTGTGTTATAGAACTTCTGACACCATGTCATATTTTGTTATAATACTAACATGTGAGTTCTCTGCACACAAACTGCTTTATTTTTCTTAACTCCTCCCTTCCGATTCCTTCATATGTGTCACCTCAAAATATGTCCCTCACTATTCTCTGTCCAACATTGGTTCCTCTTCACAGTTAAACATCAACAGGTTCCATTTACCCTATACTGGAGTATCATCTCCTATTTTCTATCCAAAAAAATAGACAATTAGATCATTTTTCACACTGATCAGTATATTACACTGCAAACTTGCAAGAAGCAGATTTGTTTATAGAGGGCAAGACAATGCAAATGGAACCTGATTCCTTCCTTTAATACTGTACTGATATTTCCCAACAATTTACACCTGAGATAACTGTGTTCCTTTTGCCTATCAATGGGGAAGGGGTCACACAGAGGTGGTTGTAAGCATGTTCTGACCAGTTCTGGAGAAACAGTAGTGGAAATTTTGAGTAGTTCACAGAACTGGCAAATGCCACTTCTGACTTGCTCTGCCCTCATCTATTCTATGTCTCCTGAGTTCCAGCTGATCAGCTGGGTCTTCTTTTGTTGCTCTGCATGGGAGAATGTAGCTGAAAAGTTGGTTAGTGGGGTGAAGAGAGAATGGGATTTTGCAATAACCTTCCCCAAGGAGTGGGGACTGAATGGAGATTTTATAGTATCCTTCCCCTGGAGTGGGGTGGGAATGGAGATTTTGCAATATCCTTTCCCTGGAGTGGGATGACAATTGTGATTTTACAGCATCCTTCCTCTGGAGTGGGGTGGGAATGGAGATTTTACAGTATCCTTCCCCTGCCACGCCCACCAAGTCATACCCACCAAGCCACGCCACATCCATCACGCCATGCCCACAGAACCAGTAGTAAAAAGTTTTGAATCACGCCACCTGGGTCACACCAAGTTCTCCCAAACTCTATCATGCTAACTGTGATCTCTACCAGCAAATTATTCAGGGGCTATATCAATTGATCTTACACACAGGTAATATATAATGGAGTTAAAGCCCTCCATAAGAACTAGCCAGAGAGTTTGTTACATATACTATCTGCTATACATATTTACTTATTTTTTCAACCCCTCAACTTCTGTGATAATTATTTTAAAAATGTAATCAAATGCACAGTTGTTTTTAAACATAACTTGCTTTAGTGAGGTTATGAAGTAGTTTGGTGGCATTTTCTGCACAGCTTTCTTTTTATGGATTCTTTCAATTGTATATGCAACTTTGCCTAATATATATGTCATAATATATATGTGTAATATATATATGTAATATCTTTTTCTTTGTACACAGCTTCCTTTCAAGTGTTATGCTTCTTGGCAAAATCAGTGCTGTATTATACAAAGTGTTTGACCCAAGAACAATGGATGCTGGAATAATTGAGCATCACTGTCTTTTATACCTCAGTGGATTAACATATACTATAACCTGAGTTACATTCACAACCTTTCAGAGAGTATGAGAAGCCTTAGTCCCTTCTTTTAAAATCCTCCAGCATAATAAAAATGAAAATGCAAAAACCAAAATAATGCCTCCAACAAATGCTTTGAAATGAGGTTTGTCATGTGATAAAAACAATAAAAATAAGCACTTATCTCAATTCCTTTCCTCTCTGAGCATGAGAAGGAAACCAAATGATGTTCCCACCTGATCAGAAGGAAAATAATAGTGTTCCTTACTCAGCTCTGTAAAGCTCTTACTTTTTTTTTCTTTTTACATGTGGGGAGGGAGGATGAGAATTTAAAAGACATGATTGAAAGGAAAGTAATAAGAAAACCTGTATTTCCTGAATTTCTATGATTAAAGATGAAGGAATCAAGACCAAAGAGTTTGTTCATTTTGCAAACTGATCCTTCCATAGAAAAGACAGAAAAGTCAACAAAAATAGTTTCTTCCACCAGTTTTATTTTCAGGCTATTGCACCTCCCTTGGGTACACTTTAATTTAAAGTGCAGACCTTCTGCAGGGAAAAGGCCAGCAATCCCAACAGAGAGACAGAAAGAGGTCTGACAGCCGAGCAGTGAGCATGACTCTTATTTGACAGCAGATTCTCTGAAAGCCAGTGCTTTCCTTCAGCCATCAGCTTGTCCATCAGCTCCTCCAAGCAGCTTTTTAAAATGCAGTTAATATATTGTATCCTGTTTAAAGCATCTAAGTGTAAACCTTGCTAGCTGGTTCTGTGCTGGAATAAATCAACTGCGAAAGATTGCATTTCTTTGACAAACATAGCTATTTTGTAATCAATTTTCTGAGCTGGAAATGTGTTATACCAGTCTTATTTCTTTTATACACCAAAGTTCTGCTGTTTATTTCCATGTAATCTTGCCATGCATTTATTGATGATATCCTAGGGGTTTCCATGGTAACACAACCCAGTGTTAAAAGATAGTACTCTTGAGGTCACATGCAAGCAAAACGAGATCCAGGGACTGATACGAGGACAATCCAGATCTATCTAGCTTATAAAAATGCTACACATGGCTGGGAGTGGGGGGGTTGTGCCATCATTGTGTTTTGCAATCATATGCCTGTTTTCTCCCTCCAGAACACTTCTACTTAGTGTACCTTCACGTGTTTTCTGGGAAGGGGAAGAGATAAAGCCACAAGCACCATGTCTTATTTAACAACCATAATGATAATCCAAGTTTGCCTTCACCATAGGTGCCCTGTTGCAATAATGGGAATTCATTTACAATAGAACTGCTCTTTCCATAAAAAAAATAACATTAATATTATGGCTTCAAGGTCAACCTTATTTTATTTTATTTTATTTTATATCTGCCTGATCTCAAAGAAGAAACTAGCAAGCAGTAAGCTCTTATTTACTGGCTGCAAGGTGGAGAGCAAACTTCTTAAGGGATTATTAAACTGTTAAGAAGCCATTCTCTGTTTAGATCACTAGTTCAAATCCAGCTCACAAAAAGTTATTATCACCCGATGGCTGCTCAGTGGCCTCGGTGAACTGCATTGATCTCATCCAGGCCAGTTTATATCAGAACATAGCTTTGACAACTGAAGCATATTTGTGATTGGTATCATCATGGGGGAAAAGCATTACTCTTAGACGATATTGCTGTTTTTATTTTCTCATGAAATATTTCAAATCAAAAGAAAACCACTGTGAGGGACTTTTCCTTTATTTATCAAAACAGGGCACTGGTGAGATCAGTGATCTCAGTGTAAACTGAGTACTATAAAGTACTATATCAAAAATCAGTTCCCCCATCTGCTCCTTACTATATCTTCTTTCTACAGTTTGAAATCTCAGTTCTCCAGACCCTGACCTCTTATTCAAGATCTGATTTTCAACAGAAAGCTTATTGTTTACTTCACTGCAAACTAAAAGAAGATAAGAATAGAAAGGCTGCTTACTGCATAGCAATCAAAATCTAGAAGTTAAGCACCTGAAGTATCAATAAAGGAAAATATTTGTTGCTCAAGGTTGAAATGAGGGGCCCTTGGTGCTCTCTAAAGGCCCTGTCCCACTGCACTTACGGATGAAAAGATGATGTAAAACATTAAAAAAAGCTTGCCATCCATTGGAAAATGCTATGCATCTGTTGGGTAATCATTGCATACGAGTTTCATACGCTCTATCCGTCGAGGATCCGTCCGCTGCAATTTCATCTGTGCAAGAAGTTTTGAGCTGCACAAAACTTTGTGAACGGATGAACTTTCTGCCATGTACGATGTAAATCCGCGACATACGAGCAACAAACATTCTATGTCCGTTTATCATCCGTTAAACATCCACTGTATCCTCTCTGCATCCTCTGGGCATCCTTGCAACTCACATCCGCTGCAGCTGAAAATGGAAAGAGGGAGGAAAGAAAGCGTACATGGAACGTCTATACATTGTTAGTAGCACGGAAATAGAAAGGATGCGTTTGCATCAGATATACATCTGCGCGGCATCCCCTTTCTTTCCTTTAGGCGTACGTGATGCATCTGCTTCATCCGCTATGCGTCCACTTTGAAATTCTCCCCCAGAACCCCTTCGGAGGTGTCATCAGCTGTCATCTGCTAGACTTCCTATGAACATCCATTTTAACATCTCCGCTACATACTACCCACGTCCGTTCTTTTCCATTCTGTTTATGCAAATTTTTGCCACTTTTTGAAGCGGATGACAACGGATGGAGCCATCCCCAAAGTTTTGCTAGTCCACTGTTTCCTTTATGCATACGTTTTGCATCTGTTGGCCAGTGGGACCTAGCCTTAAGCTTGCTTGTTTTCTTGCAGACGTTTCCTTTCACAATTGATGAAGTTACCTAGTTTGGGTAATGAAAAATCTTCAAGAAAAAATGCAAGCTCAGAGAGCACCAAAGGTCTGTCACCTGAAGTATAAATAATATATTGACATATTTATCATATACATTTATGTTCAGGAATTTAAATTCTATTTTTTTTCCTTTCAACTTTCTTGAACAATAGGTTATTCTCCATTCTTTTCAAAGCCATGGAGGCAGTTGCAATTGGGTCATATGAGTCAATTTTCATAAGGGTTTTCTTGAGCTTGGAAAGTGCTGGTTTCTTTCTTGCTTGTTTCATCCTTAACTTCTAGGACTTCGAGAATTTTTTCACCCTTACTCTACAATTAAATTTAGTTTAGAAAACAAGGAGAAGGAGATATCATTGTAGCAGATTCATAGAATCAGTGAGCATAAGGAAACTACAGCAAAAAAAAAAAAAAGCAGAAGAGATTGATAGAATGAGAGAATAACTGTTCCCAACACAACATGTTCAAAGGTTCAAAGACAAAATACTTGTTACTGTCAAATTATTCTTACTATGACTTTCAGGCAGAATTTCACCTATTTTGATACTGCACTCCCCTCTAGATATTGAATGTGTTTTCAGTACCAGAACTAAAATGAGCTTATGTTCTTTTACAGAAACATCCACCTCTAGTTTTCCAGAATCTTCTTGTTTCGGTGTATAATTTAGAATGAGAAAACTATTTTGTTCTTGCTATTTTTTAAAAAAGAGGAAGTTAGAAATTATTGCTGATAATGCAAATCACTTTGCTAGAGATCTTCCAGTAAATCCTTATCTTTCCTCCCCTTGTTCCATACAATTTATCATGGGCTTTCAACAACTGGTATTTCAAGCAAATTGAGAGCATATCCTCCTATCTAGGAGGTCTCTTGCACTAGTTCAAAAGAACATAACCAAACCAATAAGGTCGTTGCTCAGTATAAATGTTTGGCATATTATTGTCTATGAAATCTTAAAGTTACCATAATAGGTTTCCTCTTTTAAAACATTTTAATTATTTCTTTTTGAACTTTGCTGCAGATTTATTGGAAATTGCAACAATATAAAACTTCCCTCTCTATGTGAATCAGTTTTTATGATGACAACAGTAATGTAATCATTAAGTATTCATTATTTTGCTCAAGCAAGAAGGAAAAGAAAAGTGATCCTTTTGGCAACATCTATACTGTAATAAAAATGATTACTGAAATAGAAAGGCAGTTTTGTCTATACTTATGATTGTTGTTTTTTCCCACAAGTCAAAGTTAGTTTCTGATGATTGCCTGAACAAGTGTTTGCTGTTTTCTTGACAAGATTTTTTGAAGTGTTTGTCATTGCCTCATCTTCCAAGGTTGAGAGAATATAACTGCCTAAGGTCACCAAGCCATATTCCCAGCTAATGTTCACAGGTTTCACATAGATTTTATTGGTTAACTGATTAGATGCATCAAGTTAGCATTGATTCTTAGCAACCACACAGATTTTCTCTGATATTATCTGCCCCAACATGGCACTCATTAGATGTATAACTTTCACTTACTGAATGTTGGTCATCTGGCTGGGGAACCCTGGGTGAATCATATATCTGTTACAAGGTGGTGAATATACCAATACTCTTCTCTCCTTCTATTTTCCCCACAATTTCAACTCTGTGAGGTGAGGAGGGTTGAGAAAAAGTGATCCAGAATCACCTCCCCAATTTTTTATTTGCCATGGAACAGAGAATGCAAATGAGGGACTAACTGATAATGGTAGTGTCACTCAAAAAAGAGAACCAGCTTAGAAATTGGTTTATTTTTAATTTATCTGTGACACTGCCTCAAATCCCATAATGACTTTCTGCATTAAGCTCATCTATTGGTTTTTCTTTCCTGCTTCTTCCCACTCTGTCTTCTCTTCAAGAGTTTTATCTTAAAACTATCAACTATCTGATCTCTACCTTCCATGAATGATCCTAGACTAATTAGATCAAGTCTTCCTAATTTTTTTGTCATCATACTTTCCTTTATGAAATCTTAATTCACTCATTTCCATAAATTCCAAACACCAAAATAAACACAGATAAATGATGAAAACAATACAAGGAAACTTTAGGAAAGGTTAATTTATTGTCACAATGTAGAACTAAATGTTTTTCTCTTCTGGATTTCAAGGGATGTTGGATTTTGATTTAACATGTTTCTTAAACCTAGACATTCTGGTTAATAACCCTGGAATGAAGGACTCAGCCTGTTGTAGTTTATTCAATGAACTATGTTTAAGTATACAAAGTGTTTGGATGATTTCCTCTCCTTATATTGCAAATTTTATGAAGCTTCTCCTCTGGTAATCCTGATTTGTAAACTGGAGCATTCAAAATATTTGCTAGAACAATACTTGAATATAGCTCTGCTGTCTAGAATCTGTACTGTATATCAGATATAAATATAATTGAGCAACTCCAGAAGTATTTTACCAGAAGAGTACTACATTTCTCTGTTCACAACAGAATAACCTAAAGCAGCAGACTTGAGATTCTAGGCTGATACAACCTTGAACTATGCCAGCTAAGACTGGAGTTAAGCATAGTACATAAAATCATATATTACAATGTCTTACCAGTTAATGAATATTTCAGCTTTAACCTCAACCACACAAGCACACAACAGATATAAACTTAATGTAAACCACTCCAAATTTGATTGTAGGAAGTTTGATTTCAGCAACAGAGTGGTCAGTGTCTGAAACTCGCTGCCTGATACTGTTGTCATCTGTTCAAATCCCCACTCCTTTACCCTCAAACTAACCTCTATTGACCATACCCCATTCCTAAGAGTTCTGTAAGGGGAGGGCATAAGCACACAATCGTGCCTACCATCCCTGTCCTGTTGTCCCCAATTATTAGTTCCTATTTCTTATATTTAAACTTATGTTTATTCTTATTTTATATTGTAAGTATTTGAAAAAATAAAATAAATAAATAAACTTAAAAAGTACAGGCAGGGTAGGATGAGAGGGATAGCTTTATGGGACAAGTCATTGGCTGAATTTGGACAGGGAATTTGAATATATATATATCTTTTCTTAGGTTTTCATGGGTACTTACATGCGTGCTGTTTAGCTTCCTTCGGGTATTATCCCACGTCATTGTAGCTCTGTTAAAGTTGTAGCAACGTTTCAGCAGAATCTCATCTGCCATCATCAGGCTTCTGTATGGATATGGGTCTTACAGCTCCTGGTTTTAAATTTGAGGCTGGTCCATTCTGATTGCTTGGGAGCCTGGACCTGTGTTCATTGGACTTGGAGTTTGATTGATTGGTGTTCCTGGTTTCTTCTGTCTGTTTTGTGGCTTTGATTGGCTGGCAACAGTCTGTTCTTGTGTTGGAGGCTTTTAGTGCAGCTTGGCTCCGTGTGAAGGGACGGCTGCTCTTCATTAGCAAGCTG
>BLBF01000053.1:6026378-6041280 GCA_015471245.1 Laticauda colubrina
GTATGCCTTCTTTGTGTATTTTTGGGAGGCCATATAATTTGGGGCATATATATAATGCATTATATATCATAATGTAATAGATAATTTAATGTGTATAAATCTTTCACATGTTTAATCCTGAATTTTTGCATGAATTTAAATAACCTGCTAAACCAAGTTTTAAACTTTTGAACATGTTTCAAAAGTATAATTTGGGTATAATCATACTAAAACATAAACCATGGATTCACTCTACATAGTTACATGCACAAAAATTTCTCTTGTGAGAGTAGAACAATAGGCACCTTTCAAGAGTAATATTTTTACATTTTTTTCTGATGAAAGCTGAATAGAGTAGGCAAAACTAATCATTTCTCCCTCAGTCATATATCAGTTTTTTTAAACTATAATAAGATTTTCCAGAGGAAAAATGTTAGAGAGGTATAGAGACAGAAAGATAGATTCTAGAATTAACTTACTGAAAACACAAGTGACCAGGGTCTTGTAGAGCATGGAAATTAGTTCAGGAGCATTTGAGTAAGAAAACAAAAGGGAAAAAGTAAAATGTCATCATGATATAAGTTTATTATACTGATATCTATTGAAAATCTGACTATGTCAAGAGGCAAACAAATGCCCGCCCTCACAATTTCATTTGTCAGAAGGTACAAGAAAGAACAAGGGAAATTTGCCATCCATGGCCTATTGTTGAGGTAATTCTCTGTTAGGAGAATGAGCACACACAATATGATGTAGTGAGAGTGGTGAAGAATAACACACAACCAGCACACAGATACATTGTATAGTAAAATGTAGGTTTTTACTTCCAGTAAATGGTTAAAGAGTATACAAAGTCCAACAAACAGTCCAAGTCATTAACGGTTAAAGCAGTCAGTTTTCAGTTCATGGATAATCCAATAACAAAGTCCAATATCATAAACAGTTCAGTAAAAGACTCACATCAAATCCAAGAAAAACTATGATCAGCAACAGTCAATAGGGAAATGCAGAAATGGTAACACTCTCCAGAACTAACAACCCAGGTTTCTGGCTCCATCTTATGGCCATTTGAGGAACCACACCCAATTACAATTTTAGCATTCCCTTAAAGAGACAGTATTAAAATGTCTATCCTGGTTTATATATTTCCAACCCAACTTACATTCCTAACACCTATTTCCTAGAAACAGGAAGAAATTAGTTAAGGAAGTGACGGTAAATAGATCCTTAGGAAAAAAGTCATTATGTTTTCCCTAAGTTCATGATATCAAATTTAGGAGGAATAGAGAAGACTCAAATGTGTATACTCAATCTCAGAACAGTAGATGTTAATGAATTCGGTCTGAAAGTAGGTCAAATTCAATGACTTAATATTCTGACTAATAAATGGTAAAATGGGAAAACCTGCAAGTTAAGATACTGAAGGTGCAATCTCATACAATATATATGCAACATACTCACCAGAAACTGAAGGAGAGACAAACAAGATACCAGAATACAAACTGACAGCAAACACCTTGATAATTAGTCTCAAGAGTTGACTATAATTAGTTTATCCATGATTTTCTGTCTCGTACAAGTTGTTATAGTCTATAATGGAGAGGGCAACACAGCATTCCAGATCATGTTGTTTCCTTGGCCTTCTTGAATCTGGCATGATTGGCATCAAGTTGTAAGAACAATTTCCTCTTCACTGTTTGGAAGTGTTAATTAACCAGATGTTTCTCAGGATGGATGCAGGTCTTCTGTCATACATGTCCAACTTTATTGGGCGGTTAGCACTTGATTTCTTTAGATGGATGAAAAGAAAATTGAAGGCTTAAAAAGGACAGAAATTCGTGCAAACAGAGACAAACTATGAAAGTTGTATTCTTTGCTTTAAGGTATCAGTACTGAATGAACAACTGGACTTGTGTTATGGAAAACAATTCTTAAGTTCAAGCTCAGCAGCAACACTGCAGCAATGATGCAGACATTATGAATCTTGACAATATCAGGGAAAAATGCTGCCATTACATACTTAGTTTATATTTGTATCACCTTGACTCTTGCTCTGTAAATGGCCATAAATCCCAGCACATTTAAAGAATATCAGGCTAAGAAAGACTACAATGACATTTCTATTAGTAAATGCTACTAAAATTAACTATTTCCTAAAATCAATTGTAAATGGATATGAAGACAGGTTTATTTCTGCTTTTTCCAAGATGAAAATCCTGAGCTATCAGGCTTGTATCTGTCAGAGCTTGTTAGCTTTTGAAAATTGCAATCTTTTCTCTTGTTTCTTTCTTTTCCATTTGTGTGAGTGTGTGGGTGGGTTGGTGTGGAGAGAGAGGAAGGGAGAGGGGAGAAAGAGAGAGAGAGAGAATGTGTGTGCAAGAGAAGGAGGGAGGGAGACAAAGAGAGAGAAAATGAGAGAGAGAGAGAGAGAGGGAGGGAGGGAGGGAGGGAGGGAGGGAGGGAGAGAGAATAAAGTGGTGACAGAAGTAAAATTAATTTTCTTGTATTCTGCATTCTGTCTTTTATTCTATTAAGCAATACAAATTTTTGTGGTTATCTATGATTTTAAAATGTGTTAAGATGAGAGTGGTCTTTACTCAACAAGGTCAACAAGACCTCTGCTTTCCAAACTTTATACAAAATGTAAAAGAGAAACATTGTGTTTGACATGCAGAATGAATATTTGGTACAGATGGAAACAACAGAACTGTATTGAATGTAATTCAAGAGCTTTATAATTTGTGGAAAAATAGGACGCAGGAATATTACGTATTTTCTGCCTTTAGTTTTGTTTTATATATACATATACACACACATGTACATATTGTATACATATATAATATATAATGGTGGGATAAAATTCTAATAAAAATAATATACTTGATCCATTTAGCTTCTTTCTCAACTATCTGATTTTTGTGAAACTCAAAACCTTGCAGAATTCTACCCTAGTCAATTCTTACCAGAGCTCTATTTAAGTGCTGATATAATATTCTCATTCTCCATCCTTTCAAAAAGAATGGGAATCACCAGTCAGTGAATAAGATGTGATCTGGCATAGCAAATGTGTGTTTCCTGTTAACAATGTTAACAGGAAACTGTACAATCCACATGCTCAATTTCACTCTTTTCTCTCTGTGTCATTAATGAAGCTGATGAGAAGTGAAAAGTAATTGCATTTGCAGCTGACAAGAGTTAGAAGAAGCACACTGCTATAAAGGACTTCTGTTTGAAGGTGAAAGAGGACGGTCAACCTTTAAAACCAAGGCAAAATGGGCCTGTCAAAGTAAGTTTGCAGTACAAATCCCAGGAACACGATTAAGGACACATATGTATTGGAGAACATCTGTGGGTTTACAGTGTGGCTTTTGCCTGCTGCTACTTTTAAGGAACTTTATCTTATGAGCACACATTTCATCGTTAACTACTTGTTAAGTCCAGCCACCTTTACTGTTCTTTCTTGCCACGCTTCAAGTTTCATAACTCCTGGTGGAGTTTGGAGTTTTAGGCTGATCCTAAACATTTCTGCTGCTAGGGGACCTGCAAATGATATTTCAACTTTAGAAGGTCTCTATTCCGTAACTACATTCAGTTAAAGTACAAGGAAATTTTCATGCAACTCCTTCAATTTTTTTCCCCAACTCCAATATGAGAAGAGCTGATTTTGCATCAGCTTGAACTAGAATACTATTCAGAGTCCAGGATTTAAAGCAAGTTCCAAAACCAACTTTATAGTTATATTTATAAGAAGATTGATCCATCAGCTACTTTATCATATGGATGGAGATTTCATAGAAAGAAGATTAGACATGATGGGTTTTCCTCTATTTGAGTACTTTGATCATACCCAGACTCTAATTTCTAACACCATTCTATGAAGTATTCACAGAAATTAGATCAGGTTTAGAAAAGTGCGTTGGAACAGATGGGTAAAATGGTAACCAAAAAATTAAAGACTAAGATCTATGTAAAGATATTGAAAGAGTAGAATATAATTAGCCTGGAGAAAATATGACAGATACTGGAAAGGATGTCATAGTAGGGGACCAACCTTGTTTCCTCCCATTCCAGAGTAGTTGACAAGTAATGATGAGTTTAAGTTTTAAAGGGAAAATTCTAATTCAATGTTTAAAAAAATCAGAAAGTTTGACAGTGAAATCAATTACCCAGGAAGACGGTAGAATTCCATTCACTGGGTGAGTTCAAACAAAGGCTAATGTGTTATCTATCTGAGATGCTCTCCTTTAGATTCCTACACTTCACAGAGGTTAACAGATCCTGATAATCAG
This sequence comes from Laticauda colubrina, assembly GCA_015471245.1. Lineage (NCBI taxonomy): Eukaryota > Metazoa > Chordata > Lepidosauria > Squamata > Elapidae > Laticauda > Laticauda colubrina. Next base: position 6,030,647 of record BLBF01000053.1, read on the forward strand.
AGTTGGAAGGGACCTTATAGGTCATCTAGTCCAACTCCTACTCAAGTGGGAGACCCAACACCATTTCTGACAAATGGCAGTCCAATCTCTTCTTGAAAGTCTCAGGTGATGATGCTCCCAAAACTTCCAAGGGCAAGCTATTCCAATGGTTGATTGTTCTCACTGTTTCTCCTTATTTCCAGTTTAAATCTCTCCTTGTTCAGTTTTTATACTGTGATGACAAAAACTGGATGCAGTACCCTAGATGTAGTCTTATTAAGGCTTTATAGTTTCCGTACCTCACTTGATCTTGATTGTATCTCTCTGTTAATGTAATTTAGGATTGCATTAGCTTTTTTGGCTGCTACTGCACACTGCTGGCTCATATTTAGCTGGTTGTCAACGAAGACTCCAAGATCCCTCTCACAGTTACTGCTACTGAGCCTGGTTTCACCAAGTCTATCTGTGTACTTTTGTTTTTTCTTGCCTAAATGTAGGACTTTACTTTTCTCTACATTGAATTTCATTTGTTAGATAAGGCCAAGTGGTCTAGTCTGTCAAGATCCATCTGGACCTTGAGCCTATCTTCTTGGGTGTTAGCTATTCCTGCCAGCTTAGTATCATCTGCAAATTTGATAAGTTCCCCTTCTATTCCCACATATAAGTTATTCATAAAGATATTGAAGAGTACTGAACCTAAGACAGAACCTTGTGGTATCCCACTCCATACTTCCCTCCATGTAGACTTTGACCCATTAAGGACTACTCATTGAGTATGGTTTGTCAGCCAGTTGTGACTCCATCTAATGGTGGTTCTATCTATTCCACTTTTTTCTAGCTTACTAAAGGCTAGGTCACACCGGCCAATGGATGCAAAACGTATGTAAAAAGGAAACAGCGGATGAGAAAATTTTCCATCTGTTGTTACCTGCTCTCAAAAGTGCCCCAAATTTGCATAAACAGAGCGGACAACAATGGAAAGGAACGGATGTGGGGAGAATGTAGCGGGGATGTAAAGCGGACGTTCATAGGAAGCCTAGCGGATGAAAGCAGATGGAAGCGGGTGACACATCTGCAGGGCTTCTGGGGGACAACAGCGAAGCGGATGCGTAGCGGAAGGAACGGATGCGTAGCAGATGCATAGCGGATGACACGGATGCATCACGGACACCTGTAGGATGCTTAGCGGATGCCTAGCAGATGCAAAGCGTTCACTGTGCATGCAGGGAGGATGAATTGCGGAAGCTCCGTGGATATAAAAGGAGGCAGCTCGCAAGCAGGTCACCATTCAGAGGAAAGACCTGCTGCCAGTGACATCTTGAGAGAACACCATGGGGAAGAAGAGGAAGCCTGTGCCTACTCTTGCCAGCCCTGGCAAGAAGGACAGAACCACCATCCCACCCCCTGGCACTGACTCTGAAGCTGATGGTGCTGCTGCTGCTGCTGCTTCTCCTGGTGTTGCTGCTGGTGGTGGTGCTTCTCCTGCTGCTGCTGCTGCTGGTGTTGCTGGTGCTGCTGTTGCTGCTGGTGCTTCTCCTGCTGCTGCTGGTGCTTCTCCTGCTGCTGCTGCTGCTTCTCCTGCTGCTGCTGCTGCTTCTCCTGCTGCTGCTGCTGTGATGGACCAGCCCCAGGGCCCTCAAAGCCCTGCTGCTGAAGGCCCTGAAGCCCCTGCCAGAGGGAGGAAGAAGCAAGGCAAGGAGAAGGGGGAGAGGAAGCAGTACTCCATTTCTGACGACCATGAGGAGGAGGTGCTGGAATGGCTGAGGGAGAACGAGTACTTGTGGAGGAAGGGCCACAGGCTCTATTGCAACACCAAGCAGAAGCAGGCAGCATGGAGACAGAAGATGGAGAGACTGGGATACACTTCAGATGTCCTCCTGGGGTGGTGGAAGCATATGCACACCTGATATGGCAAGCTGCACCTGAAGAGATCCGGGCAGGCTGCTGTCAAGCTAACTGACCGGGAGACCTATGTCATGGCCAGGTGCAGCTTCCTGGAGGGTGAGATCCACCACTGAGGAGCAGCCCCTCTGTCAACCCTCTCCCTCAGACAGCCCACAGAGAGCCACTCCTCTTCCAGCCAGGAGACATCTTCCATGTCCAGGCAGGTGTCTTTGGAGGGCCCCACAACAGAGACCCCCCCCACAGCTGCACTCCCCATGCCAGAGGACATGGAGGATCCCCTGTCTCAGATGGAGCAAGAAGGGGCAGTCACCAGAGATCAACTCACACCCACACCCAGCTCCACCTCCACAGAAAGCAGGCAGAGAGGCAGACCGGAGGGACAGAGCCACACTGTCCTCTTGGAGATCAGGGACACAATCAAGGCAAGCACAGATCTCCTCTCCCAGCTGGTTCACTTTGACATACCATCCTCCAACCACCAGCCCTTCATCACGTACGTGGGCCAGACCCTTATGGACATGCCCGAGGCCCAGTACCAGGCGATGAAGGAGAGGATCACAGCTCTTCAGCACCACCCTCCAGGCCCAGCTGAACCTCTGCTACCCACTCCAGGTCTGCTCCTCCACCCCAGCTGATGTCACAACCTTTCCACGGATTTCAGCAGCCCCTCACCTACCAAGCCTACCACTATGAGGACTTCCCACAGAAGAGGCAGCCCTTCCCAGTCCAGACCCAGGTTCCTCGGATGCCACAGATGCCACAGACACTTCAGCTGACCCATCTGCAGACCAGACAACCCCACTACACTCCTCCTTCCTCCACCCCACAGCCAAGCCCTTCCTCAGAACATCTGTCATCAGTGTTGGGCCTCACATCCCAGTTCCTTGAGGAAGTGCCTCTCAACCTCATGGGACTGAGTCAGCTCTCTGAGAGCTTCCTGCACACACCATCTCCTGTTGTACTCTCGGGGCCAGGCACCCCAATGACGCCTCAGACCAGCACTCCATCAACAGCCACCTCCACAGTCCCTGGCCCCTTTACATCTGAGACCATGGGCATGCCTCAGAGTGACTGAAAAGAGTGCCAGAGACTGAGTTGTTACCTGCTCACCTTATCTTTGCTTAAAGACGCTTTACTTGGGTCATTTTGCTTTTTAATAAAGTCAAACAAAATACAGTTTGTTCTTAATAAAGGTTATTTTTGCTTCACACACTTGGTTCATTTTTTTTACTTAATAAAGTGTTGGGGAAAACATTGAAAAAAGAGTTAAGCCTTTGCATGCTTGTGGAAAGGGTAATGATAGCTGTGGGATGGATAGCTATGGGATGGGTAATGATAGCTGTGGTATGGGTAAGGACAGCTCAGGGATAGATAAACCTCCAGTGCAAGCATAGTGGGACTGTTTGGTCCACCATCCCAGCTGCCACACATATGGCCCTTTATTATCAATAACAATTTAATCATTGATCCACACATTTCAACAAAAGCAAAACTCTTTATTAATGCCCTATTATTTGTAAGGCCACTCAACATACAAGGCACAATCTCATCAGTGTGATGAGACAGGCTGAAGGAAGCATCCATTCACCATCTACCATCCTGTCTTGCCACTCCACTGCTCCAGCTGGGGAGTTGCACCAGTGTCTCAGTACGTTGCGCTGCTTCTTCCCTCCACGTGAAGCTCTGTTGGGACCTTGCACATCCACAGTGTCTATAAGGTTTAGTCCTTGCCTCCATTCACCAGGCTCCATGTCCCCATTCCCTTGTTGCTGGTCCACAAGCCTGTTCTGCAACACTGGGTAGCGGGTGCGCATGAGATTGTGCAGAATGCAGCAAGCTTCCATGATGCTCATCACGGTCTGTGGGTGATGCTGCATGGTGGTGAGAAGTACCTGGAACCTGTTGGCCAGGATGCCAAAAGCATTCTCTACCACCTGTCTTGCCCTGGACAGCCTGTAGTTGAAGATCCTCTCTTCATGGGTGAGGTATCTGGAACTGTAGGGCTTCATGAGGTAGGTTCTGAGGGAGAAGGCGTCATCACCCACGATGAAGTAGGGCACATCTTGTGTGTCATTGGGTAGGGGGTCTAAATCTGGGAAACCCATGATGAGGTTGCGTTCCAGCCCACCCTTGAGGTCACTGGCATTGTATATCTGGCCATCAGAAGCTGACCCATTGCCTGAAGCATCGATGTACATGAACTTGTAGTCAGCATCAACCATGGCAAAGAAGATAATGCTGAAGAAGCCCTTGTAGTTGAAATAATTGGACCCCAAGTTGGCTGGAGCTTTGCAGGCCACGTGCTTCCCATCTATGGCTCCAATGGTGTGGGGAAAGTTCCACCTCTGATACCACTGCTCTGCAACTTTCCTGCAGCCTTCTTCAGTGGTGGGACACTGAAGGAGATCCTCCACATATTCTTTGATGATGGCCTGCACCACTTCTCTGACCACAATGCTGATGGTGTTATGTGGCATCCTCCAGGCATACTGCATGCTTCTGTAGGTGGTCCCTGAGGCCAGGTGGTGCATAGTCAGTGCCACCTTCAGTCCAGGGTCCAGGTTGGGATGGAGGTTGGTGCTCGGCTTGGTCAAACTGGTTCTCAGACGCTCCACAACTTCGTCAAACATGGCTGGTGGCATCCTCATGAAGTGCTAGAATGCACGAGGGTCTTCATTCCTCAGCTCCATCATCAGCTTGTCATAGAGTCCAAACTCCGCTCTTCTCCTGATGCATCATCGGACCCAGACAGTTCTTGGATGTCTCCTTCTTCTCTTTGCGTAGAAAAGGTGAAACAGTCTGAAGAGGGCTTGGTTCTGGTGTTGAATGATGGCGGCTACCAAAAGGAGTGTGCAATGATCCATGGTGGAGATCAGTGGATGATTTGGAAGAGTAAGAGCAAGGCTGAAGAGGTCTGCACACCAGGACTGCTGGACTGAAAGTGAGATCCAGGTGATTTCCTCCCCCTTTTTATAGGAAATGTCGGTTTTCCACTAGGTGTCCTTCCACATACTCTAGGCATCCTCCAGACATCCCAAATATCCAAGATACATCCCAGATATGAATGTTTTGTCCGTTTTAATGCTTTCTATATGAGATGCATCCGTTTTCATCCTTTCTATGTCCGTGCTACTAATGCTGTTTGGACGTTCTGCGTACCTTTCACTTCCTCCCTCTTTCTGCTTTCCGCTGGAGTGGATGTGAGTTGCGCGGATGTCCAGAGGATGCCGAGAGGATACATCGGACGTGTAATGGATGACAACGGACGTAGAACGTTTGTTGCCCCTATGTGTTGCGGATGTATATTGTACACGGCGGAAAGTTCATCCGCTCAAAAAGTTTTGTGCAGCTCAAAATTTTTTGAGCGGATGAAATAGCAGTAGATGGATGTTTTACGGATAGAACGTATGAAGGACGTACGCAGTGAGTATACAACCGATGCATCGCGTTTTCCAATGGATGGCAAGGTTTTTTGTCTGTTTTACATCCTCTTTGCATCCATTGGTTCAGTGTGACAGGGGCTTAAGGTTGTGGTATACTTTGTCATTAGCCTTGCTGAAATCTAAATATATGATGTCCACAGTATTTCGCTGATTTACTAATTTAGTCACTATGTTGAAAAATGAAATAAGATTGATTTGGCATGATCTGTTTTTAACAAACCTGTGCTGACTGCTAGTTATTCTTTACTTGTTCCTAGATGTTGGCAGATCTGTTTTTTTATTATCTTTTCCAGTATCCTCTTAGGTATTGATGTTAGGCTGATTGGTCCATAGTTTCCTGGTCTGTTTTTTCCCCTTTTTTGAAGATAGGAACCACATCAGCTCTTTTCCAGTCCTCTGGTTGTTCCCTGGCGCTCCAGGATTTTTGAAAGATGTGGTACAGTGGTTCTGAACTCCATAGCTTAAATGTCAATCTTAATTCCATAATTCAGTGTATCTTAGGTAACTAGGCAGCTGGCAGACATATTTGTCCAGTATATTAGCTGATAGAGAAGAAATAGAGAAGGGGACTGGATAAAAGGAGAGGATCTTTTAGCACAATTCACCCTGAGGTCGACTCAATAAAATGCTTAATCATTATATGAACCTAAATCCATAAAGGATTGGGGGGAATAGGTATAATTTTCCATAAATAAATATATGCATAATCCTAAAGTACAGTGAGGCAAATTTAAGTCATCTGGTCATTTCTTTTATTTGTTTGTTTATTTTTAATAATGTGTGTGGTTGAAAATATATTTTATGTAGGATTCTATTTAGAAAGTAACTTCTTTCTAAATTTTTTCTTTCTATTTAGAAAGTAAATTCTATTTAGAAACATAAATTGTGTGTCAAAATTCTTTGGAATAGAGCTAAGCATCAATATTGATCGTAACAAATATTCTCTTTTTCTATGATGACAATAATTTGCTTTAATTCCTCAAGGAATAGCACAGTATAAAGAAGAAACAAAATGAATCATAAGTCTGACTGATGTTCTTTAGAAATTCGAGTTCCAACCAGGCAATGAACCTAGCAATGATATCATCATTAACTTCATCATTATCCATACCCTCACCCTCACCACCATCTTTCTGTGGCTCTGAGAGTTTGTGGCAAAAAAATCAGTCCAGGTATAAACAGCATAGCATGGTATGCCTATGGAGATTCATAACTATTTGGGTCATGGTCCCAAAGGTGCTGTTAAAAAAGCAACTGGATTTTCTTGGTTTTGCCTTGAAAATATTTCACTTCTCATCCAAGAAGAACAGAACTGAAGAAATTTTTGGATGTTAAGTGAAACATTTTTCAAGGAAAAAAACCAAGAAAGTCCAGTTTCCTTTTGAACAACATCTTTGGGACATGGCAAGTTATATGTAAATCTATTTCATTTCTTTACTTGGATGCACAAATATGCAAATTACTGGCAGAATTTAAATTGTTGTTCTTGAATTGCATGGTCATAATAAGATGACCGTGAAAGGACACAAACACTGCCAGGTTCTCTGAGTCAATAACATTTAATTTTCACGGCACTCTTGTGCTGTGGCCCATAAAATCAGGTTTAACATTTTCTTTCCATTTTTTCTTGGTTTCACTGTGAAGCAATTTGACTATTTGTGTTTAAGAAGAAATTGATAATTGTGTAACAGACTATAACTTTGCTTATCTAAATGACTGGAGGGGAATTCAAACATTGGGATAATTGAATTCTCAGAAAATGGAAAGTGTTCTTTATGCTGAGACATATAGGGTTATAGCAATAAAAGAAAACAATCAAACAATGAATTTAGATAAAAGATGAGCAAACTAAGACTCTAATATGGTGTAGAGTTTAGCCATATGATGGTATTACAGAATATCAGAGATATTATTGGGTTTTTTTGCAGAGTACTTCAAGCCTTTGTCTCAGGGTTGTTCTCTACCTTCCTCCCTCCCTTTCTTTCTGGAGTATGTATGCATCAACAATCAGTATCTATTTACTTTCATGCAGTATAGGATTAGGATTAACCTACAACTCTTAAAGCCACTGGAAGATGCACTGGATATTGCATTGATACTTTGTCTTTATTTCAATTGCAAACTATTTTTCTTCTCAATAAAAATCACACTAGGAATTTTAAATCAGATGACCACTTTGAAAGTTCACTTTTTGTGCGATAGTCATGCAATTTTTCCCTTTGGGCAATGATCTCTACCAAGCTGAGAGGGCAAGTATGAAAAGCCTAATATTCTGCCAAGCTTTATGTTCTACGTGCATCACATCAGCAAAACTTAATGGGCAGTACATCCTGATCAAAAGCCACCTACACGTAGGGAATAATTAAATGAAGAGGAAATAATAGGTCAAGAGCTGCTTCAGTTCTTCACACTACCATTGCATGCCTGGCTGCTGTGATTGATATTGTTCACCAGCAGTCAAATCAGTAATTGGTTGATTGCTGATGTACCATGCCAATCATAGCGGTTGACCACACAGTACTAATAAACTATCTATTACTTATAGAGATAAGTTACTAGACACTGGATGCTGATGATTAAATACTGAATATTGGCTACAATGGTAAACTTTTGATATTTATTAAATAACTGGCAATGACCAGGCCAACTTTCCTTATCTTGATATTTCATTGGAATACTTAAAATATGTTGGGATTGCAGGGAAAAAAATAATCAGGTGGTTGGAATTCAAACATTTTTTTTAATCTGGCAGACAAATATAACACCCAAAGACTACAAATTAGAATAATTACTATGCTACATAGCAACAAACCATCCCATTTATTTCCTTTAATTGTGGATTCATTGTATGATTTGTCATGAGCAATGCAGAAGTAGAACTTGCAAAAGATATCATGGAAGACAGGATAGATAGAGTGAACGACATGCTCAATTTCTTGTATGTCCACATGTATGAAAAATGCTTGCTTTGCTTCTGGATCACATTGATCAGAGCATGAAAAAGATGGTATCATTGCAAAATTATCCCACTTTGATCCAAGGGCTTGTTAAAGAAGAACAATCATTGACTTGATCTTCCAAAGATGAAAAGCAGCCTATTAATTCAGTTCTAAATTTAAAATAGGCAACTTTGGTAGAAAAAAATGAGCGGCCTTTGTACCTTTCTCTGCTAAACCCAAGGGGCAATTTATGCCAATTACAAACACATTGGAAAGATTAACAGTGTTTTAAATAGCTACAGAGGTGACTTTTCAGCCTACAATGTAAAAAGGGGTTGGAAAGGAGCAGCCCCACTCATTAACAGTATTGCAAAGTGACAGCTTCTACCAACCAGCTTCATAAACTCTCTAAGAGATTAAAATGTATGCCCTTACTAGCTACATCTTTGTACAGAAGAAAACCTATTGTCATGGAGTGGCAGAATAACCTGAGGCAAACACAGAGCGAACTTCAGCTTTTTACTTTATTGTAACAATAAAGGGTTGCTGTGGCTGCCGTGCTAACAAGGAAGCCAGCTGGCGGACAACAGCTGATGCCATTTGACAGCTCCCTTTTATAGCCGGCTGTCAAACGGCATCAGCCAATAGGAACGGTCCGTGTTCCCTCTGGAAACATGGACCGGAGTGAAGACTTCTTTTGAAGACAGCTCAGTCTTTTCCGAATGCCACACCTATCTTTTGGAACAGCAAAGAATTTGCAAGATGTGACCTTTGAGGACCAAGAAAATGGAATGTTCCATCTAACAGGAGCCAGGATGGCATTCTAGCAGGATCCAGAAGTTTCTAGGGTTGCACAGTATAGCATATGACAGGTTGTGGAAAGCTGATTGGTTTTCTCTTTCTATGAATGGTCTGGAGAAAAACTGAGGCTGTCAGAAGTGGGCTGAAAAAAATGTGGAACAGCAGCAAATGATCCTCTAAATTTTGTACCCAAATTTGTCAGCTCTACATGACAGCTCAAAATACAAGAGACAGAGCCAGTCCTAGAATATAAAGAAAGTGATTTTAAACATAATAATTGAATAGGCTTTAGTCCTATATTCTAGTCCCATAGAACACTTAACAATCAGCCACTGACAATTTGTTTACGCTATCACTTATTCCTACTTATTCCCACAGCTGTACCTGTGTTCCTTTAATAGATGTCTGTAAGCAGAAATTTGACAAGAATAGTTTTCCAACCACAGATAAAGCTTAATTTTACAAATTTCAGCTATGGCATTGAGAAAGGCATTGCACAGGCTAAACACTAAATAATGAAATGAGAAAGCTTGGACTAGTGGTTAAGGCACAAGGCTGGAAACTAAGAGTCTGTGAATTCTTGTCCTGACCTAGGCATGAAAGCCAGCTTGGTGACCTTGGGTAGTCACTTTATCTCAGCTCAACTTACTACACAGAGTTGTAAGGAAAGAAGAAGAGGAAGATATGTTGAATATGTTCACACTTTGATTTATTTGTAAAAATAATAAAAGAAAATTTTAAATAATAAACAAATGATGTTACCCATTGACTCAGTTTTTTTCTACATTAATCTAAAACACCACATACATTAGGAAAATCAACATCATGTTACAGTAATCACACTTAGCTATTCCAAAACAGGTGCCCACCTGATCACTGTAAAAAAAACAAAAATTCAGTTGAATAGATGGAAGCAAAGCTGTTGAATGAGTCTGCTTATAGTGTCTGCAGCAATCAAAAGCAATGTTCTCTCTGGTCCTGGAATTTCAGGAAAAGAAGGGAGAAATAGCAAGTTGCACAGAAATGTAGTTGGGTTGGCTGCTGCTGAATCCTCAAGAGAAAGTTGGATCCAACAGCCATATTGAAGAATAATGGATAAATCATCTCACAGTTGAAAAGTCAATTCTTAACCAAGGCAAACTGAGGTAGTGGGCTGAGCCAAGTATTTTTGCTGCCCAATATGAGAAATAAATTAACATCCCTCCCCCCATGCATTCATTTCCAAAGCTGGATTGGACAGGGACTCAATATTGGCTTTGAGTGATAGATACAATTCCTGCACCTGGATGGCCATCTTTGCCTAGGAGATATAAGTCAGATAATTCTCCCATCACATCACTGTCAATATCTAGCATCTTTCATCTTGGGCAGTTAACCCATTCTGTCAAATAGAAGGATTAGCTTATCAAAAGCAAGATCAATAAATGTATTAGTGCAAACAGGGAACAGCTGATATTCAAAGGAAGATGTTGGAGAATGCTGCATCATTCTTCTAGTTTCCTTTCAGATTTTCTCAAATGCCAGGTCTCATAATAGTCTCTCTCTCTCTCTCTCTCTCTCTCTCTCT
>BLBF01000053.1:6052455-6076551 GCA_015471245.1 Laticauda colubrina
AGCAGCACCAGCAGCACCAGCAGCACCAGCAGCACCAGCAGCACCAGTAGCAGGAGAAGCACCAGCAGCACCAGCAGCACCAGCAGCACCAGCAGCACCAGTAGCAGGAGAAGCACCAGCAGCACCAGCAGCACTAGCAGGAGAAGCACCAGTAGTGGCAACACCACCAGCAGCAGCAGAAGCAGAAGCACCATCAGCTTCAGAGTCAGTGCCAGGGGGTGGGATGATGTTTCTGTCCTTCTTGCCAGAGCTGGCAGGAGTAGGCACAGGCTTTCTCTTCTTCCCTGACTGACGAACCATGGTGTTATTCGAAGATGTCTGTGGCAGCAGGTCTTTCCTCTGAATACTGACTGCTTGCGAGCTGCATCCTTTTATATCTGTGGAGCTGATGCAATTCATCCTCCCCGCATGCGCAGTGAACACTTTGCATCCACTACGCATCTTGTACGCATCCGCTATGCATCCTATAGGTGTCCGTGAGGCATCCGTGTCATCCGCTATGCATCCACTTCTTCCGCTATGCGTCCGCTTCGCAATTCTCCCCCAGAAGCCCTTCAGATGTGTCATCCGCTTCCATCCGCTTCCATCCGATAGGCTTTCTACGAACATCCGCTAAACATCCTCGCTACGTACTACCCCCATCCGTTCCTTTCCATTCTTTTCCATTCTGTTTATGCAAATTTGGGGCACTTTTTGGAGCAGATAACAATGGATGGAGCCATCCCCGAAATTTTGCTCATCTGCTGTGTCCTTTTTGCATACGTTTTGCATCTGTCGGCCAGTGGGACCTAGCCTTAAGGTATCAGTAATATATTGTTATATGGGAAGGTTATGCAGAGATAGAGATAGAATAAATATCTACTGGTTTTCAGACCCAAAACTGTGGAGAATTATGTATGATAAGGGACTACTTGTTTCAATACTGTACTCTATATATACTATACACACAAATAACCAAAGTTTTTTCTAATTCTTTTTATCAAATAAGACACATTCTATTATATTACACAAAGAAAATGCAATAGAATTTATACCGTTTGGCATCTTTTTCCCAATCTGGAGTTGTCCATTTATGTTTTGACTATATTTCGATATTTGTTTTTTTGTCTTATATAGTTATCCATCTCATGTTCCACAACTCTGGGAGATTCATAATGATAAAAAAATTAAACAGTAAACAAGGACCTAGTACCCCAACTAACACTGTCAAATACAATGAAGTATATTCCCCACTCTTCAACCTCTTCTTATTTCAATGTTGGAGGGAGGGGGAGTCAGTTTTTATAGCCTTCTGAAAGGCTAAAAAGAATGAGGGCCTCCAGATCGCAGAGGAAATGGTGTTTCAACAGACAGGGAATGGAAGCACACAAAGCACAGAAAAGGCCTGCTTCCCAGATCCTGTTATATGTCAATCTTTAAAAGAAGGGATCCAAAACGTGCTAAACTGTTGCACCTGGTGGAATAGACAGATCAATCAAGGACAGGTGATCTCACAAATAACCTGAGCCAGTGCCTTTCAAGGTGATAGTCAGCATTTGAACTGCATCTAAAAAGAAACTTGAAGCCAGAGCAGTTCATGCAGTAGTGGTACACCATTTCATGCTTTCAAAACTCTAGAAAAGAATTCTTTTACATCCCTAATGGATACTAGTTATATGTTAATTCTAGATTATAGGGATTATAGTTAATTTACTGTAACTGCTTAGACAAGAAAATAAGATTGAGAAAGTGATTTAGCCTGACATATGATTATCTATTGCAGAAACAGAATGCTAGACTAAGCTAGGTAAATTCAAAACATATCTTCTTATGTACTTAATACATTGGATTCCTTATAAAATTGTATTCCAAGTGATTTTTATTCAAAAACATACTACTACAGTTAGTAGTATACAGTGTGATCCATCAAATGGATGGATACATGGATACAGTGTGATCCATCAAATCACATAGATGATAGAAATACAGCCTTGTGAAAGATAAAAAGGCATTCTTTTCCAGTTTTTTATCTTTCTCCCTAAGTACCTGTTCTCAGTCTGTAGCCTTTATCTCTAGTTATTTCATCTATATCTGTATCTATATCATCTATATTTATATAAATGTCAATATCTATCTATATAGAAGAGAGGGGGTGAAGAAGGGAGGGAAAGGGAGAAAGGGAGAAAAGGAGAGAGAGAGAGAGAGATTAAAAAGTATTTGGATGTTGATTGGCTAGTGTTTGGCATAGTGCTAAGATGTTTTTCTATCCAATCAAAAAGCACTTCATATGAAGAAAACAGAATGAGACAGACTTGGAAACTGATCCATTTTACTCATAATTTTCCAAGAATAATTGCCAAAAAAGGCTCATCTTCCTTTCTTCTTCTCATTGCTTTCCTTTTTTTTTTTAAATCCAGAAGTTCAGTAATCTCTAGACAAAGTTAATATAATGCAGGGACCGTCAGAGGAATGGAGCTTCTCATAAGGCATTACTACAGATTTTGCCAACATGATTATATTGTCCTTCAACATTGTCCTTCCCTAGCAAGAGGATTAGGAGCAGGAAAGACTCTGTGGTGCAATGGATTAATGCACTTACCTTTCAAAGTCAAACACAGAGCTTAAAAAGCTTTTTGTGGCATCTATTCTTGATATGCACAGCAGAAAAACTGCAGGTAGCTGAAGAAAGGACAGTGTTTTTCTCAAAACTGAAATAATATCTTTATGTACCTCACCCTCTTCCCAGATCTCCTGGATCCCCTTGATTTTTCTTCCCTATTGTATTTGCTTCTCGGGCAAATGTTACAACAACTTTAAAAGAGATTTTCTAAATCTAGCACAAACACATAATCTCTGTAAAACATTGCCAACCTCATTCCTGAAGGGTTCTGATGAATAAACACAGGATCTCTTCTGTATGGAACTTGGTAGGTTCCAAGTACTTCATTCTGTTGGCCGAAAAGGCTACTTATGGATTGGTTCGCTAGGAACCAATCCAGAAAGCTTCCAAATGGCGGGAAGAGTTAAATAACTGTCATTGGCCACAAGCCGGCAGGCTAGCCACTATATAAAGGGTTGCCGCAGCTTGGGCCATGTTCCATTTTTTTACCTAGTGGTTTTAAATAAAGAGTTGTTGTTTGGAACCCAGTCTCCTGCCCTTCTTTTTGGACAAAACAGTGGTGACGAGGATGGGATCATCATAGAAGCAGAGACCAAAGCACGCAGCGGAAGCAACCAAAGCAACTGAGCAAAAGAGAGGGCTGCCCGCACCCTTCAATCCAGATGTAGAGGATTGGGAATCTTATATCGATCGCTTTCTTATGTTTTTAGAAAGCAATGAGATGGAAAAAATCTCGGATCAAAGAAAGTGGGCTGTCTTCTTTACACACTGTGGACCGGCCATATTCAAAATGGCGAAGGCACTGGTGAAACCCAGAGATGTCAAGCAGATGACCTGGTCCGACCTGAACTGAATGCTCCGAACACACTATGCACCGGTGGTCTCAAATCTCATCAAACAACATGAATTTTACAAAAGGGACCAGAAGGAGGATGAAACCATTGCAGACTTTGTGGCGGCCTTGAGACACATTGGAGGGGCATGTGAGTTTCAAAACATGGACGAGGCTATGAGAGACCGTGTAGTCCTCGGCCTGAAAGACTCTACCTTTCAGAGCAAACTAGAAAGACTCTACCCTTCAGAGCAAACTACTCAACAGGCTGAATATAACCGTGGCTGAGGCGATTGCTGAGGCAACCACCGCCAAAGCAGCGAACAAGTCAGCAGCTACCATGAGACAAATGAACGCAGTTCCCGACCTGCCGACCCAAACAAGGGAGAAGAAGGCAGAAGGAGAAAAGAAACAGCCCACAGCGACAACCCACCACGAGGACGTCGAAACCCAGAGTGACAATGAAGACGACGATGAAGATGTCCATAGACTCAATTCAGATAGAAAAGGTGCGAAAAGAGGAAGAATCAGTGGGAATTTCAATGTGCGGGCTGTGGAGGTAATCACCTGTGGTCTGAATGAAGATTCTTCAACTCAATATGCCGGGCTTATAATAAAAGGGGGAACATCAAAAGGGTCTGCTGCAACAAAAAGAGCTATAGTCCAAAAAGACGCGGCAGCACCTCCCCCCCCCCCCCCAACATGACGACAGACAAGCCGGCAACTGATGGAACAGAAATAAAAGAACCGGTGACAGAGAAGAAACGCATCAGACAGTCACCATCGATAATGCCAGGGCAGAAAGCAGAAAGAAGGTTCAGATAGAAGTGAGCATCGAGGGGAGACTCTGCGAGATTGAGGTCGACTCAGGGTCGTTCTTATCAATGGTATCCTGAAATACCATCCAGTGCCTAATTCCAAACATCAAGCAGAAAGAACTAAAGAAACAAAAACTTGTGCTAAAAGACTACCAGGGAAATCAAATCCCTGTAATTGGCCTTGGACACTTTTTAGTTGAATTTAAACAACATGCCGAAGTCTTGCCCCTAACTATCGTAGACCGTGACCATCCTAGCCTGCTAGGAATCGAATGGTTCGCGCCTCTTGGAATCAGGATGACCAGTATCAACTGCATCGCTACTACCAATTCAGAGGAGAACCTTCTCCACGAATTCCAAGATGTATTCAATGGGACTCTAGGCAAGTACCAGGGGACCCCAATCTCATTTAGCCTAGACCCGAAAATAGCCCCCATTTGCTTAAAGGCCAGACGCATTCCATTTGCGCTTAAACCAAAAATTGACGAACAGCTGAATAAGTTGACAGCACAAGAGGTTTTAGAACCAGCCGACCACACCAAGTGGGAAACCCCTATTGTAACACCAGTAAAGCCAGATGGGTCAGTGCGCATCTATGGGGACTATAAGGTAACCCTGAACCACGTGCTCCAACAAAGCGCATACCCAGTGCCAGTAGTGCAACATTTATTGCACTCGCTAAGGGGAGGAAAAATATTTGCAAAACTTGACCGAGCACAAGCTTATCAGCAACTACCCGTTGATCCAATAACAGCAGAGGCACAAACGACAGTAACGCATAGAGGGGCATTCAAATATAACCGCCTCCAATTCGGTGTTAGCGTTGCCCCAGGCATTTTCCAAAGCCTCATGGAATGCCTACTAAACAGAATCAAATGTGTCGTCCCATACTTCGATGATGTACTGGTCTCAGCAAAAAATGCCAAACAGCTAGAGACCAGGCTAAGAGAAGTCTTAACTTGCTTTAGAAAATCAGGCATAAAAGTCAAGAAAGAAAAATGTGAACTGGCCACTAACTGGGTCAAATTCTTGGGCTATTTAATCAATGAGCATGGCATTCACCCAACTGAAAAGAAGGTGAAGGCTATCAAAGACGCTCCCAGACCAAGAAACAAAAATGATCTCCAGGTGTTCCTAGGCCTCATAAACTTTTACAATGTGTTCCTGCCCCTTAAGGCAACAATAGCAGAACTCCTACATTGGCTGCTAGATAAAAAAAAAAACCATTTGGACTTGGGGCCACCAGGAACAGAAAGCTTTCCAAGGTATTAAGGACCTATTAACGTCAGACACTGTTCTTATCCAGGTGAGCAACACCTTGCCACTGACGGTCACCTGCAATGTTTCACCTTTTGGGGTCGGCACCATCATGAGTCACCGGCTTCCAGATGGCAAAGAGGCACCGATCACCTTTTACTCAAAGACGTCCTCCAAAGCGGAACGCAATTACAACCAACTTGATCGTGAAGCCCTGACAATCGTCGCCGGGGTCAAACGATTCCATGAATACCTTTACGGTAGACCCTTTTCTATCATAACTGACCACAAGCCTCTCCTTGAAATCCTGGTGGGAAACAAGCCAACCACAAATATTCTGTCTCCTAGAATGATGAGGTGGTCTGAATTCCTCACTGCCTACTCCTACACGCTACTCCACAGACCCGGCAAAGCACTCTCGCATGCCGATGCCCCGAGCCATTCCCCGTTGCACGTCACAGAAGACAACCCTGCTCCAACTACCTCCACATTCCAACTGGAGACCTGCCCGGAGCTACCGCTGACTGCAGCTGACGTCGCAAGAGCCACAGCCAAAGACCCTCTGACAGCGCATATACTGAACGTGGTAGGTAAAGGCTGGCTGGAGGAAAATAAAAAAACTGAGACTTTTAAACCTTTCTGTGCCAGACAGACTGAGCTGTCTATTGAAAAGGGGTGCATCTTATGGGGTGACAGGGTGGTAATCCCAAGCAGCCTCCAAGAAACCATCCTAGGCATGTTGCACGAGGGTCACCCGGGCATAGTCAAGATGAAAGCCCTGGCCAGGAGTTACGTCTGGTGGCCAGGGCTGGACAAAGACATAGAACACTGGGTTGCAACATGCCACGCCTGTCAGAAAGCGAGGCCTACCCCCCCCACAGGCACTTATACGAGACTGGGAAACTCCCCAGGGCCCGTGGTCTAGGGTGCACATTGACTTCATGGGGCCAACGAAGGGGAACACCTTTTTGTTTGTTGTCGATGCATACTCGAACTGGTTGGAAGTCATCCTCATGGCTTCCACAACCATTGAGGCTGTCATGAAACAGCTCAACAAACTATTTGCGACGCATGGGCTACCTGATGTACTGGTTTTGGACAACAGGCCTCAGTTTACCACCTTGCACTTTGAACAATACTTGGCTGCCCAGGGTGTCCGTCACACATTAACCGCGCTGGCCCATCCGGCTGCAAATGGCAGGGCCGAATGCATGGTTAGATATACTAAGGAAGGCCTAGAGAGAATGGACAAAGGGGACGTGCAAGACAAACTCAACCATTTACTAACATTGCAACATATTACCCCTAATAGCACTACAAATAAAAGCCCGGCTGAACTATTAATGGGTAGGAAACTACAGTCCTATCTGGACAGGTTACACCCCACCTATACATGGGACAAGCCCCCCGACTCCTCTAGCAAATACCATACCTTTGAAATCGGTGACCTGGTCTATGCCAAGAACCTTACCGGGGACCCCCTATGGCTGCCAGCCACCATCACACAAGTCACAGGCCCCCGGTCCTACTGACTAACACTGGATGATGGGAGGGAATGGAAGCGGCACATAGACCAGCTTCGTTCCCGCAACCTCGAAAGAAAAACCGCCACAGAACCGAAAATAATAAATTCCAATGAAAAAACAGGGGGGGGAGTACTAATAAATAAAAAAGGGAGAGATGAACCTCCCATAACAAGACTACAAACTCTGCAAAACGACAATCTAACCAAACAAAAAGAGCACTCACGGTTAGATGAACCCCAAGAAAGAAATCTGGGAGCAGGAGAACGAAGCAAGGCCTTCCTGGAAGGTAGCAGCAAGGCCAGCTCAACCAACCCAACTAAACCAGGAGGGAGCAGCAGAGCCATCTCAACCGGCCCGAGAGACTCAGGCGGGAGCGGCATGGATGACTCACCCTTCCAGGAGGCTCCATGGAGAAGATCAAGAGAGGCAGTGATCCCGACTGAACCGCTTGAAGACCAAAACAAGACTGAGCCGCGCAGGTCAACTAGAGCTAGGAAAAGCCCCACCTACCTGCTCGACTACGTCACCCACATTGGACTGAACAAAAGAGGGAGGGGTATTCTGTATGGAACTTGGTTAGTTCCAAGTACTTCATTCTGATTGGCCGAAAAGGCTACTTACAGATTGGTTCGCTAGGAACCAATCTGGAAAGCCACCAAACGGTAGCAAGAGTTAAATAACTGTCATTGGCCAGAAGCCGGCAGGCTAGCCGCTATATAAAGGGCTGCCGCGGCTTGGGCCATGTTCCGTTTCTTTACCTAGTGGTTTTAAATAAAAAGTTGTTGTTTGGAACCCGGTCTCCCGCGCTTCTTTCTGGATGGAACAGGATCTTAACGATATTTATGATATTTCTGAGGAAGAATGAAATCATATGGGCAATGTGATGTTAAAATGAGCAGAAAAGGTCTTTTCTTTTCTTTCCAATGTTCTTCAGGTTTGGAATTCATTTTCAGTTCTAGAAATCACAATTCAACTGTCATATATCATGCAACTGAAAGTTCCTGTGCTTACGTGATGAAGCAGAATAATTACACAATACATCTACAATAGATTTCTACACATACAAACAAAGCTTCTGTACTGCACAAGCCTTTGAAATCACAGCTGTTCTGATATAGACAGAAATCTGAATTTTTGTTGTTACTAATTCCATCTGTCTCAGAGTTTGTTGGCATTTCTAACTGGATAAGATCTTTTGGCAGTGCCTCCAAACTGAATAACAAAGGACTGAACTATGCCAGCACCAACGATGAGAACAAGAGATATACTAGTATGAAATAACACATATGTTGTGTTGGAGAACATGCTAGTATAAAAATACTGTGGATGGATCACCCTGTTAATTTTGTACCATTTTTTTCAGTCTTCTAACTGCACATTCTATTTGACTCAGATGTTTATAAAATGAGTGAGAAATGTCCATGTAGTGATATTTTAGCTTGAAAGAGGGAAACATATTCTAGTCTAGCCAGAAAACGATCACAGCTCTGCTGAAATGTGAATTTGCTTTTCTCAGACCCATTTTGCAATTCTTACAATTGCCTTGACATGTATTGCCATTTCAGAAAATCAGATAATATTTCTGAATATAGCAGTTAGTAAAAAGCTGTTATTTTGCTTGTTCTGGGGCTATCTTGGGTCAAAATGAACACGATAATAGCCTTATGTTCTGTTGCTTCCAAGAAAATATGCTTAAGAGCATGAGATAGTAGGCCTTTAATAAGGATAGTAGAAAGATTACAAGAGAGAGAGAGAAAGAGACAGAGACAGGAAAAAATCCATGTTTTTAGATGTCCTTGTCCATTCAATTATCTTATTAAGTTTGATTGCAGAGTCTCACTCTTCTTCTTTATTGAGTCTCAGGTTTTCATCTGAACTTCACACTGGAGATTGTTCATCTTCCTGCCTATCTAGGACTTCTGCAACCCTTTTCCATTTAAAAAATACAGTATTATTTCTAACAGAAATACACAAAACTGTTTAAGGGATACTAAATTGTCACTAAATTAAATGGAAATAAAGTGTCTGAATCCCCAAGGCATTTTGCAAATGCCAGTGAAAACGTTTTTCTTTTTCCCTGTAGAAAATGAAGGCACGTATGTTACCACAATCATTGAACTACCTCATGATGAAATCAGAATGAAGCTCTGAGTAAGATTTATGTGGTGAATCTTCACTAACTTTACTTTTCCAGTGCTGTAGCATTGTTGGAAACCACTAGCATTAATGGAGAGGAAAACATTAAAGATTGTTTTGTTTTGAGTGTCTTACTGATAGGAAACAGTGCATTCTCCCTCCCCCCCCCCCCATTTTATACAGCAAACTGACTGCCTTAAACTAGAGGTCCTCAATTTCCAGGCTGCAGCTCACTCCATGAGCTGTTCAAACTGGGCCAACCAAAGTGATGCACAAGCACAGGCCTGCATGCATTCCCACTTGTGTGAGCAGTGAGTTAGTACATGCTAGTACATGCCTCCATGCTGCATTTGTGCAAGTGGGGAGCACATAGATCTGCCTCTCATACAAATGAAGTGGCACACATACTTGCCCACATGGGACCATCTTTGCTCCTCAGTCCACAAAGCTGGAAAGGTTGGGGAAGTCTGCCTTAACATACTAAGATCTGGCTGAATGAAATAAGTAAGAGTTCATCCTTCCCAAATATATCATTTCAGATTCTTATCCAAGATGGACTTGATTAGCAGTATTGGGAATGGTAATCAAAGTTTATAGCAGGAGTGGAGAATCTGTGCCCTTCCAAATGTTGCTGGTTCATGTCAAATATGGACTGAGAACATCTTTCAGACCCTTTGGAAATCCTATCCCAGAGCAAAGGATACAACAAGGAAGATTTTCTTGTCTACCCTTCCTGTAACTTCACAGAAAAAGAGAACAATGCTTTTCCATACTGTAGGCATTCCTCTGTTCAAAATTTGGAGATAGGAGAAAGGAGTCAAAACAGATAGAGGCACATTGTGAGCAATTTTTTCAATGTACTTTGCGGACAAAATCATATTTGCCTTGATTTTTGACTAATAATGGGGCAAGGCATAGAATGTAACCATAGCAACTGCTTGTCAGGTTTATATGAGTTCTTTTTGTAGATCTCAAGGACATGAATGTGCATATGGAGAGAGGACAACTATCAGTTGCTGGCTTGAACCTAGCTCATTAAACTCAAATCTTATCAAACTAGAATTGTGAGGATTGGAATAAACAAAGAGGAAATGAAGCACTTGCAATTGGATATGATTGTTTATTAAATAATAATCAGGTGCAGCCAAGTCAGTGTAAGAAATGGACCGCAAGAGTCTGTTAAAAAAGAATTGGAAAGAGAATCTCAGGGTGCGGGTTCAGGTTTTCATACTAGATATTTAGCTTTTGTAGAAGGTGATCCTCATCTTTACTACAGTTTTGCAGTAAAAATTTCTGATGCACTCAAGTCAAAACTTTAACTTTTTATGAGAACAACAGCAGGACCAATAAGGACTGGTAAAGTGAGGTGATTAATGCCTTCTTGGGTATGTCTTCCATGTTGCAACTTTACTAAAACTTTACTGAAAAAGCTGTCCATCCAGCTAGAAAATAATTTTCATTATATTCTAGTCTGAAATATTATCCTCTTGGTTAAGATGATTAAGAAATAATCTTAATGGCATTTATCTCCAGATTCATCAGCACAAATCTGCTTTCATAGACTATTCAATCTGTGTTATATCTGGAAACAAGACTATTTTAGTCACCAATATGCCCAAAACCAGGGGTGGGATTCAAATTCCTTAACAACCGGTTCTGTGGGCATGGCCAGATTTGTGAATGTGGCTTTGTGGTCATATGACTGGGTGGGCATGACTTACCAACTGGGCATGGCTTGGTGATCACAAGACTGGCTGGCCTGGCTTGTATGTAAATATTGTAAATATTTATGCAAATATTGTTTTTTTTATAAAAAAGAAAATTTTACCCCAAATCAGGCAAAGCAGGCAGGCAGACTGAGTTCCTTGAATCACAGATTCACTCACAGATCTACCTTTCTGCAAACTGCTGCCTGAGTCTGCATTGAAAAATAGTAGCTTCAATCCTAAGGAAGTTTCAGCTCTGCTCTCAGGCCCCTTCTCCCCACCTCCTTGAATACTACCCCTGACTGGGCCTCAGGGAAGCTTCCTGTGTGAAGGCAAAGCAATACAACAGTGATTTAGATTAGCTAGATAGCAAGAAATCTGATAATTCCTGCTTTCTAGATAATCTAAATTGCCCGGAACAGCTAATCATTGGGGGGGGGGAGAAAATAGCAACTTACCAAAAATTAGGTGAAGGCACAATGCAGGCAATGCAGGCTGATGCGTATGTCAGGTGAGGAGTGACTGGGAGGTTGGGGAGAGCAGGCAGGGAGGGAAGGGGCCAGCTAGTGGCATGATTTGCTGATTCTCTGAACTGCACAGAATTTTAACAACCAGTCTGTACCAGTAGAATCCCACCCCTGCTTGAAACTAGATGAGAAGCTTCTTAGTTCTAATGAGACTTTTGTCTCAACAAATGCCCACACAAAAAACACCACAATGACGTAATCCCCAATTATAACTTCAAAAAGGGCAACTATTATCTTATAGAAAATGATCTCTCATCCCTTGATTGGCAATCTCTATTCACTGGATGCAATACTGTTGAAGACCATTACAACATATTTTTACTTGAAATCAAAAGAGTCATCAAACTATATGTACCAATAACAATTCCCAAACAAAAACAAAAGATTAACCATAACAAAAAGGAAACTTCAATCCAAAAAGAGATCACTCCAGCGGAAAAACAAATCTGGTCATGTTGCCAACTTCAAAAGTCGATACAAAAATTTATGCCACCAGATAAAGACTGAATGCACCAATTATCACATCAAACAAGAGGAAAACCTTCTATGCATCAATTCCACCTGTGCTTTTTACAATTTTTTAAATAACACACTAAAAGATGCAAGGTCCATCCCACCCCTGGTAGGACTTAATGGTAAAGACTGCAACAACAACACCATTAAAGCCAACCTCTTTAACTCATTCTTTGGCTCAGTATTTGTAAATAGCAATGGATCATGCCCAGTATTTCCTCGCCGAACCACAGAAAACTACAATGATCTAATACATATCGATTTTACAGAAGACAATGTTGAAAAAGCACAGTGCAACCTAAAACCATCTCTATCTATTGGACCGGATAGAATATGTGCCTACTTCTTAAAAAAGCTACCCACTGCCATAGCAGAACCTCTAAGCATAATCTTTGAAAAAAAATTTAGGACTAGCTCCTTGCCAAAACTATGGTCACAAGCCACAGTCATCCCCATCTTCAAAAAGGGAGACCCCAGCCTAGTTGAAAATTACAGACCAATCTCTTTGTGCTGCATCACCTGTAAAGTCATGGAATCAATTATTAACCAATCCATCATCCTCCACTTAGAAACAAACAACCTACTCTCTAATAAACAATTTGGTTTCAAAAGAAAACTATCCTGTAATCTGCAACTCTTACACTGCAAAAACACATGGACTATACAACTCAGGGCAAAGCAATAGACGCAATCGACATAGACTTCTGTAAAGCCTTTGATTCAGTGGTACACGACAAACTACTCCTAAAACTGGAATCTTATGGTATCTCTGGACACCTGCATAACTGGATAGAAGAATTCCTGTCAAACAGACAAGAAATGGTCAAAACTGGGAGTGTCCCTTCAAATTCTGTACCTGTCAACAGTGGTATCGCCCAAAGCAGTGTTCTAGGACTAACTCTCTTCATACTGTACATAAATGACCTCTGTGATCATATCAAGAGCAACTGTGTTCTCTTCGCTGATTATGTAAAGCTATTCAATACCACAGACAATACTGCTATCCTTCAAAAAGACCTTGACAATATATCAGAATGGTCAAACAAATGGCAACTTCAAATCTCAACATAAATGCTATGTCTTACATATTGGCAAAAAAAAAATCAGAAAATAAAATACAAGCTGAATAGTCAAGACCTTGTTGATGATCCAAACTCTGTAAAGGACCTTGGAATACTCATCTCTAATAATCTAATCTAATAATGCTAGAGACCACTGTAACTATACAGCCAAAAAGCCATTAAGAGTTGTTAACCTCATCCTATGTAGCTTTTTCTCTAGTAATAGCACACTACTAACTAGAGCATACAAAATATTTGCTAGACCAATACTTGAATACACCTCATCAGTCTGGAACCCACATTACGTATATGATATTAACACAGTTGAGAAAGTCCAGAAATATTTCACAAGAAGAGTTCTCCACTCCTCTATTCATTGCAGAATACCTTATGCCACCAGACTTGAAACTCTAGACCTAGAAAACCTACAACTACCACCACCTCCAGTCTGATCTAAATATAGGATATAAAATCATTGCAATGTCCTACCTGCAAATGAATATTTCAGCTTCAGTCATAACAATACAAGAGCATACAATAGATACAAACTCAAGGTTAACTGAACCAAACTTGACTGCAGAAAATGCGACTTCAGCAACAGAGTGGTCAAGGTTTGGAATACTCTACCTGACTCTGTGGTTTCTTCTCCAAACCCCAAAAACTTTAACCTTACAAACGTGACAAATCAAATAAATACTAAAAATACTAAATAGAATCAGACATAATAAACAAACCTATGTGCACATACGACAAAACGTTCTGTGTTCTCTTTTTAAAAATGTTACCTTCATGTTGTTTGATGCCTCTTTGGCCTTCTCTGTTAAAATCATTGCATTCACATGCCAGAATGACAAACTAAATATTTTGATACCAGTTCCAACCTGTACATAATTGATATAATGGTATTCATTCCATCATCTGCCTCCTTGCTTTCCCTTTCTCCTTTCTAGCACATGTTCATGGGTGCAATGCCAACACTGCCACTGAAATGATGCTGTATTGACATTAGAAATTATTTCCTTAGGAGAAAACTCCACTGTTATTATGAAGGATCAATCGGAATTATCCAGAAAATTAAAGGAATATTAATCAGATTTTCTACCACTTTGGCTTTGTTTAAAAAATCAATTGGACCTGACTAAAGAATCAGGTAGTTCTATATCAGGCTTCTGCATTGGTCAACTCAGTGTTTCCCAAAGTTAAAAAAAACTCAGGGTGTCTAAGAAGCTGATCTTTTCCTCCTTCTGGATATGGAAAGCTCTAACTTCTTGCCACTGTTGCACTATCCAGCAGTTCTTAACGAAACCATGTCATGTTTGAAAGTGAATAAATAATTAGCAATTGCTGATACTTTTATGTTTATACTAAAACACATAAATTTTGTGTTGCCTCAGAGAAAAGAAATGCTGCACTCAGTATCATTTCTGTCTTGGTTTTCTTCTATCTGTATCAGTGTGCAATGTAAAATCTTCTTGCTTCCTAATCTCCTGACAAGACATCTTCTTTTCTACATTTCCCTTTGGCTTTTCCAAATCTGAACTGCAAAAGATATGGATGATTTGACTAGTTACCTGCAGCATGCTGTATTTCTTGCTGTTCAGATTTTTATAAGTGACTTCTGGATGTCTTACTTCAAAGATGCATGTGGATGTATTTTGTTTTTTACAAAAACTTTTTACGTTTGTTATTTACTTTGATGATCCCATTCATTTTATGAATACTATTCTCATTCAGCCTCTTGAGTTACTTTGTATAAATAATCTCTGCATTGTGTTTATATCTTTTAATCTGGATTATTGTCTGGCTTCTACAACTTTAATAAGGTTCATTGCACTATAGTCATTTGTTTAGTTTAGTTATATCACCATAGAAGTTCATTTTATCTTACCGTAGAAGAAGCATGGCAAATCGTATTAACCTCAGTTTTCCCTCTGTACTTAACCAAGAGGCATTCCCACTTTAATGTTCTACAAAAACTTATGTATTAGCCTTCTAATAACTCCTTAAAAATATAATTTGGATATGAACATCTAAAGGCTAACATAGCATTGAGAAGCTACCCAGTAAAAGAGAGAATAGTGGGTTACCATCTCATTTGAGAGAAATAGAATTTAAAACTAGTTTGAATTATATACAAGAAGCAATTAGAAAAGGACTGAGTAATTCATAGTTCAGCCTGCTGTAAGAATACAATCACTGTCTTAGTGTAATGTGGAAACTAAGCAATATTGTAAAACCAGCAATTTATTTGAGTACAGCATGGTATATAAATAAAGCAATTATGTTTTATTAACCCAGTTTAAAGTTAATTGTATGATGGAACCCAAGCTACAGATTTTAGTAACAGTCCCTACTTTTCGTATTTGGTGAATCTTGGCTTGAAAGAAAAATAGATCAGTACCTATTTCAGAAAGGCTAAAGTAAAATGTTGTGCTATTTTCTTCCAATGTTTTATGTTGGCTTCCTTTACATAAATTATATCCTGATACACATAGACAATTTATCCTCTTTGCACAGATTATATTGCCACTATTCTAATTATGCATGCCAAACGTATATGTAGACACAATAAAACAAAGCACTTGAAAATAAAGATAAGAAAAATAGAGTACCCACATCTCTGTTTGCAATTTGAGAGTACAATATCTACGAATATATACAAAATATACATCCAACACTCACTGTAACGCTTAGCCAAGTATAATACACAAGAGATGGATTGAACTGTAATATGTTATTATACATCTGAATGCGGTATTGAGATTTCATATCTTTTCACATCTTCATAAGGTAGTGACTTCATGTTTATTTGCGGTTCAGATGGCCCAGGGAAAAAAACTATTTGTTAGTCTAGTGGTGTGGGATTTCATTGACCTAAAACACCATCCAGATGGCAGTAGGTCAAAAAGATAATTGCCAGGGTATGAGAGGTCTTCTATTATGGCCTTGATTCTGCTTTGGCAGTGGCACATGGCTAAGTCTTCCAGAGAGGGCAGAGGACAACCAATGATCTTTTAAGCTGTGTTTATCATCCTCTGTACAGTTTTCCTGTCCTCAACTGTGGAGCCTGCATACCACACACACAGACAATATGTCAGAGTGGTCTCCACAGTGGCTTTATAGAAAGCCAGCAACACCTTCTTATCCAGATTGTTCTTCCTGAGAACCAGCAGGAAGTGCAGCCGCTGCTGAGCCTTCTTCACTATAGCCTTGGTATTAGGGGACTAGGAGATATCAGCTGAAATATGGATGCCAAGGAACCTGATTGTAGGGACAGTTTCTACTCGTTCTCCATTGATGATGAGTGGGGCATAGTCCTTCCCACATTTTGTGAAGTCCATAATTAGTTCTTTGGTTTTATGGACATTCAGTGACAGATTGTTCTATGAACACCAGACAGACAGGTTCGCTACTTCTGCCCTATATGCTGTCTCATCCTCTCTGGAGATGAGACCAATCACGGTCATGTCATCCATAAACTTTATGATGTTGTTTGTTGGGTGGCTTGGTGAGCAGTCAAAGGTGTATAAGGCATATAGCAGGGGGCTCAAGACACAACCCTGGGGGGAACCAGTACTGAGTGTAATAGTGGAAGAAAGGTGGGGGCCAAACAGACTGTGGTCTGTTTGTCAAAAAGTTCTTAATCCAGCAGCACGTGGGGATGGGGACCTGCAGATTACACAGTTTGGTTCCTAGTATATCTGGGATTATAGCGTTAAACACAGAGCTGTAGTCCACAAAGAGCATCCTCATATAGCTTTGTTTGTTCTCCAGATGACTCAGCACTCTATGAAGTGTGATGGCCACACCATCCTCTGTAGATCAGTTTGCTCTATAAGCAAACTGATGTTGATCAAAGAAGGGTGGGAGGCAGTCTCTGATGTGCTGTGAAACTAGTTGCTCAAAAATCTTCATAATGGAGCTTGTTAACGCTATGGGCCTATAGTGAGAATGCTTATATTTGTTTATTGGGGAACAAGGATGATGGTTGCAGCCTTCAGACATTGTAGGATGATGGCATGTGTTAAAGATAGATTGAACAGCTCTGTGAGTATTTCTGCCAACTGGTCATGTTCTGTACAAAATAGTTTACTCCAAATCCTCTAATATGATTGGCTAGAAAAGCCGGCATAGGGATTGGTTCACAAGGAACCAATCCAAAAGAGCTGCCAAAAGGTGGCTAAATCAAACAACTGTCATTGGCTACAAGCCGGCAGGCAAGCCATATATAAAGGCTGCCGTGGCTAGAGACAAACTGTTCCGTTTGACTTTAAACTGTTGAAATAAAGATTTTTACTGTTGGAACCTGGTCTACCTCGCGTTTTTCCAGACGGAACACTGGTGACGAGGATGGGATCATCCTAGAATGTGAGACTGTGCACGTGGCAAATTGAAATCTAGGCTTGAAGCGATGGCCGGAAATAATGCACCGCCCACACCCTTCAATCCCAATGAAGAGGATTGGGAATCCTACGTAGACCGTTTCCAAATGTACTAAGAAAGTAATGAGATGGAAGAGATCTCAGACCAGTGTAAGAGGGCTGTCTTCTTAACACATTGCGGACCAACTGTGTTCAAGATGACAAAAGCATTGGTGAAGCCCAGAGACGTAAAACAAATGACCTGGCCCGAACTCCAGCAAATGTTAAAGGCTCACTACGCACCAGTGGTGTCAAATCTCATCAAACAGCACAAATTCTACCGAAGGGACCAAAAAGAAGGTGAGACCATCGCTGATTTTGTGGCAGCCCTCCGACAACTGGGGGGAGCGTGTGAATTCCTGAACTTAGATGAAGCCATGTGAGATTGAGTGGTATTGGGTTTAAAAGACTCTAATTTACAAAGTAAATTGCTAAATAAACCCAACATAACCGTGGCTGAAGCAATTGCAGAAGCCACAGCCGCAGAAGCCGCGAAAAAGTCAGCGACCACCATGAAACAAATGAACACGAATAATGACAAAACGAGCCTAACCAGAGGGAAGAAGCAACTTCCCACCACTACACACCATGAAGATTTTGACAAGACATCAGAATCCGGAGAGGATGATGATGAGGTCCACCGCCTGTACAGCAACAAAAAAAGGCGTGAAAAAATAAACTGGCGGGAATACACCGGGTGCGGAGGAAACCAACCTCGAGCTGATTGCAGGTTCCTTGATGCCATCTGCTGAGCTTGCAAGAAAAGGGGACACTTTGAGAAAGTCTGTAGGAATCGAAAAAATAACAGCCCTAACAGACGCAGCAACTCTCCCACACAAGCTGAATCAAAACAAGCCGAGAGAAAGTGGGAGCGCAACAAAGGAGCCAGTAACCGAGAAAAGACCCATCAAACTGTCACTATCGGAAGCGCTCAGAAGGAAAGTGGGAAAAAAGTTAAAGTCATCGTAAAAATTGAAGGCAGCCCCTGTGAGATGGAAGTCGATTCAGGGTCTTTCCTGTCCATGGTGTCGTGGGACAAAATCAGACAACTGGTCCCAAATATCAAACTAAAAGAGCTCCAGAAACAAAAATTAACTTTGAAGGACTACCAGGGGAATCGAATCCCTGTGGTAGGTCTAGGACATTTCTGAGTCGCTTACAAGCAGCATGTCGAAGTCCTGCCTCTGACAATAGTCGACTGAGACCGAACCAGCCTCCTGGGCATCGAATGGTTTGCACCATTGGGCATCGTAATGACCAGAGTGGACCGAGTGGACACAACCGACTGGGAAGAAAACCTGATCCACGAGTTCCAGGATGTTTTCGATGGCACCCTTGGCAGGTATCGGGGGACCCCAATTTCCTTTAGCTTAGATCCCCAGGTGGCCCTAGAAGATTAAAGGCCAGATGAGTCCCCTTTGCATTAAAAGCAAAAATAGAGGAACAATTGAATAAATTAATTGACCAAGGGGTTTTGGAACATGTTGACCATGCAAAATGGGAGACGCCAATAGTAACACCGGTTAAACCTTACAGGTTGGTATGCATCTGCAGAGACTACAAGGCTACTGTTAGGGATAACATTGTTCACCCTAACTGGTTTAGGTGAAATAATAACTATGAATCATAGTTAGTGTATGTTGGAGTGTATACAGCTTTAACTGTGAAATAGCAATTGTGGAAGTGGTTATGAAAAACACTATAAAAGTAGCAAGGCTACAGCTTGCTCTCTCTCTCTCTGGCTTTGATGATCCCTGATTACTGCTTGGAATCAAGACTGCATTGCTCGAACGGGAGAGACAACAAAGGATTGATTTTTATGTGAACTGACATAGGATATTCTACATGGACTTTGCTAACTGAATACCCCTGAATGGACTGACTACATGGTAAATGAATATTGGACTGTTATTTGACTATGCTATTAACTTATAATGGAATAAACTATATTCTTGATAGCACAAGCGTATCTGTTATTTTTACTGTATGTTAATAAACATACAAGCTTAGCTCACTCATTTATCTGTGTGCCTATCTGACTAACGCTGCACATTCTGTTTAGCTTGTCTACCTAACCCTGGTTGGGGAACCCAGGCTTAACAGTGGTTATGGGCCCAGAGGCTGCAAAGTCAGTTTAACTAGGTTAAACAGATTTATGTAAAAAGTGAGAGTTTGTGTTGTTATACATTACAGTAAACAGACAGCTGTGTTTTATTAATTATATTTTTATATCCATATAAGAAAACATGGCACAACTCAAGCTACAAAGTTTGTCCCTTATATCCAAGCTAGATGGAACAAACTATGTATCATGGTCTACAAAATGTAGTCTACTTCTATGAAGTGAAGGTCTGTGGAACATAATTAAAAATCCACCAAACGTAGAAGAATGGGATCCAGAGAATGAGGAAGACAGACTAAAGATAGAAGAATTTAAGCATAAAAATCAACAAGCCATTTGCATAATTGCGTTAACCTTAACTGATCAACAGCTTATTTATATCCACGGAGAGAAAACGGCTTTTGGGTGTTGGCAGAAGCTGAAGAGGATTTATGTTCGAGATAATATTGGTGCTCACATAAATCTAACACGGAAGCTTTTCAGGACGCATCTCCAAACAAATGGTGATATGCTGAGTCATTTAAAAACTATGCAAAGCATTTTCCAAGTATTACACGAGAAAGATCTTATATTCTCTGAACAACATCAAGTTTATATAATTCTATCTTCCCTTGATGAAAGTTATGATAACTACATAACTTCACTTGAAATTTTGCCAAAGGACAATTTAACTTTAACTGATATAACTGGCAGATTGATTGAAGAGGCCAGAAGAAGGCATGAAAGAGATGAATTAAGGAGGGAGCAACCTCAAAAAGAAGATAATAAACCTCCTACTGCATACGCAATTAAAAAGTGTTTTAATTGTGGAGGAAGAGGACATTTGGCAAGATTTTGTAAAAAGGCAAAGCGCCAGAACGCTGGCCAGAATACTAAAAATCATCAAAGACTACATAAAAATTTAGAGTTAGCCATGTATACTAAAGGAGCTGTAAAAAATAATTTATGGGTGGTTGACAGTGGAGCATCCCATTGTATAACAAATGATAGCAAAAATTTTATTAAAATGTCCCAGAGTACACAGCAGATATCGTTAGCCAATGGCTGGAAACTGAAAGCTAAAGGTCAAGGTATAGCATATTGTTCTTTTATAAAAGAGAATGTAAAAATGTTATATGTACCACAACTTAAGTTTAATTTAATTTCAGTTAGAATTTTGGTTAAACTAGGTTATGTAGTTACATTTAAGGGAGATAACTGCATAATTGAAAAAGAAGATAAGAAAATTACTGCATCTTTAAGAGATGGATTATATGTGTTAAATGATGATGGTTTAAAGGTGGCTAACACAATTTATGAAAATAAGAAACCTCATGACGAATGTATTCACTTGTTACATCGAAGGCTAGGGCATTTAAATTTTAAAATGCTTAAGAAAACTGTTGAATTGTCTAAGGGAATAAGTTTGAAATCTTGTAATAAGTATTTGCAATGTAATGCCTGTAATCAAAATAAGAGCAGGGTCATACCGGCTAATAGAGTTGATGGATTTACTACTAAAGAGCCTTTAGAAGTAGTATTTGCTGATTTAATAGGTCCGAAAAAACCAAGTGTAGGAGGAGCTCACTACATGCTAAGTATAATGGATCACTATTCAAGATATGGGTTTTGCTATTTAATGAAGAGCAAAACTGAAACATATCAAAATCTATTTAATTGGCTAAAATTCGCTGAAAGAAAAACTAAAAAGAAATTAGTAACTCTCATCACAGATAATGGTACAGAATTTACAAATAATAAATTTAAAAACAGGCTTAGAATGTTAGGTATTCAACATAAAATGTCTGCACCATATAGGCCACAACATAATGCCTTTATAGAGAGAAGAGGCCAAACATTACAATCAATGGCACGAACTATGATGTCTGATTCAGGATTACCTGACAATTTATGGGGAGAAGCAATAATGTGTGGTAATCATATATTAAATAATGTTGTTAATTCAACAACAGGTGAATTACCATTCACACTGTGGCATGGTACAAAGCCTGATTTAAGTTACATGCACACATTTGGAGCACCAGCATGGGTGCATATCCCTACACAACTTAGGCACAAAGGACAGCATAGAGCTAAAAGATTGATTTTTGTAGGATACACATCTAATCATAGATATTATAGATTCTGGGAATCAGGTACATCTAGAGTTTACACCAGTGCTAGTGCAAAATTCCTAGAACATGTAGGATGGAATAGATTAGAGCAAGATTTAAATAATGAAGTATTTATTGAACCCTACAAAAGGCAGAAAGATGAGATTAGCTATAAGAAGATTCCAATTAAAGAAGAAGTCCACGAAGAGCAAATAGGACCAGAACAAGAGGAAATAGTTGATCAGGAAGAGTTACATGATCAAGAACAATTAATAGAGGAAAGTCCACCTGTAAGTCCTATAATACCTAGATGTACTACACGTGTAACTAGACCACCTGATAGGTATCAAGCAAGTATAGTTTGCCAAGTAACTAAAGTTCCAACTAGTGTAGATGAAATTAGGATGTATCCTGCTAAGGATCAGGAGAATTGGCAAAAGGCTATGGAAGAAGAACTAAATTCATTAAAGGTAATGAAAGTGTATGAAGATGCCAAATTACCTCCAGGAGAAAAATCCATTGGGTGCAAATGGATATTTAAAGTAAAAACTGGAAATGATGGGACTGTTACCCATAAAGCTAGGTTAGTACCTCAAGGATTTAATCAAACTGCATCTGATTATGATAAAGTTTTTGCGCCAAGCTTTAAAGCTACATCTTTAAGAGCAGCATTAGTGTGGGCAGCTAAGAAAAACTGTGTCATTAACCATTTAGATGTAGAAACTGCTTATCTACATGCACCATTGCAGCACACTATATATTTAAAAAAACCAGTTGGCATAAAATAAAATAAAATAAATAGTAATGATTGTTGGAAACTCAAAAAGAGTCTTTACAGGTTGAAACAATCTGGGTTTGAGTGGAACCGATATATTGTGAAAGAGTTAAACTGCGGTATCTGCTATCCCGCATCAGATGGGCGTCTCATGATAGGGAGTGAAGGAGAGAGAAACGACAGGAGATGAAGTTCCTCGCGATGAGTGCGCCCTGAATGTCCGGGTACACGCTCTTTTATTATGCTCATTCAAAAGGGGGTGATTGTTTATTCAGAACCTAGGTTAAGCCTAGGTCAGACAGAATATACAGATTTAACAATGGCTCAAACAAAAGCAAGATACCAGGACAGACAGGATGGCAAGATTTATATTTGATCAGGATATTACTTCTTCACAAAGCTGCATGCCAGACAATGTAATCCCAAGTGAATAAACCATTTCTGCAAATATTTGACTCCTTGTCTCTGTACGTGCCCTGTAAAAGGTCACTGAGAAGACAGAAGCTTAATGATTACACGTGAATGATACAATGTTGCAAATGTCTGAATGATACATAGTTGCATTGATACATAGTTGCAAACACATAAATGATACATAGTTACAACATTAAACAATATAGGTTTTAAATCTGGTTTAGCAGATCCGTGTGTGTTTAAAAGAGAAAATAATGGAACGGTGTCATTATTATTATTATTTACAGATGATATTGCTTTAATAACTAAAACTAATAATGAAGCTAATGAGATTATATCATTATTAGCCAAAATGATAAAAATAAAGCATTTAGGTGAAATTAAAAGGTATCTAGGATTGACAATAAATAAAACAAATAATGGTTTTAAGATATCTCAAGAAGATAAAATTTGCCAATTAATTAAAACTTATAAGATGGAACTTTGTAAACCGGCAAAGACTCCAATGAGTCAGGAAGTTTGCCAAACTAATGATCAAAGTCCCAAATTTGATAAGTCCATATATCAATCTTTGATTGGTAGCTTATCATATATAAGCAATTGGTCAAGGCCAGATATAGCTTATAGTGTAAATCAGCTGGCACGTTTTAATTCAGATCCAAAAGAATGTCCTTAAAAAGAATATTGAGATATCTTAAGGGAACAATAAACCATGCATTATACATAGAACCAAAGGGTGATTTGAGTCTTAGTGCTTATGCAGATGGAAGTTTTGCAACTGATATAAACACTAGAAAATCAACATCTGGGATGGCTATATTATTTGGTAAGACACTAATAGGATGGAGGTCAATCAGACAACAGCATATTAGCTTATCCACGATGGAAGCTGAATTTTCATGTCTGTCATTATTATGCACTGACTTGATTTTCTACAAACAGTTATTGTTGGACATGGGTATAACTATAAAAGATTCCATTATGGTATATGAGGATAACCAAGCAGCTATAAAGTTAGCTACTAGTATTGCTGTAAAAACTAGATCAAAACATACTGACCTAAGATATTTGAATGTAAGAGAATCAGTGAAAAATGGATTAATTAAATTGGTATACTGCATGTCAGAAGAAAACATTGCAGACCAATTTACAAAAGCTCAAGGAGCAATTAAGTTTAAAGAAAGTTGCCAAAAATATTTTCTAAAGATGTAAATGATTCATAGTTATTATGTAACCTAAAAGGGGAGAATGTTAGGGATAACATTGTTCACCCTAACTGGTTTAGGTGAAATAATA
>BLBF01000053.1:6081551-6152403 GCA_015471245.1 Laticauda colubrina
ATCAAGACTGCATTGCTCGAACGGGAGAGACAACAAAGGACTGATTTTTATGTGAACTGACATAGGATATTCTACATGGACTTTGCTAATTGAATACCCCTGAATGGACTGACTACATGGTAAATGAATATTGGACTGTTATTTGACTATGCTATTAACTTATAATGGAATAAACTATATTCTTGATAGCACA
Source organism: Laticauda colubrina (assembly GCA_015471245.1). Classification (NCBI taxonomy): domain Eukaryota; kingdom Metazoa; phylum Chordata; class Lepidosauria; order Squamata; family Elapidae; genus Laticauda; species Laticauda colubrina. The sequence goes on from BLBF01000053.1 coordinate 6,081,745, forward strand.
AGCGTATCTGTTATTTTTACTGTATGTTAATAAACATACAAGCTTAGCTCACTCATTTATCTGTGTGCCTATCTGACTAACGCTGCACATTCTGTTTAGCTTGTCTACCTAATCCTGGTTGGGGAACCCAGGCTTAACAGCTACCCTGAACCATGCGCTGCAACAAAGCGCATACCTGGTGCCAGTCGTACAACATTTGCTACACTCATTCGGGGGAGGAAATTTTTTTGCCAAACTAGATCTAGCACAAGCTTACCAACAGCTTCCAGTAGACCCCTTAACGGCCGAGGCACAGACAATAGTGACTCACAAAGGGGCATTCAAGTGTAACAGACTTCAATTTGGAGTGAGCGTTGCCCCAGGTGTTTTCCAAAGCCTCATGGAATGCCTATTAAATGGAATAAAAGGGGTCGTACCATATTTTGATGACGTCCTGATTTCGGCTAAAGATACGACCCAACTAGAAAAAAGACTAAGAGATGTACTAACAAAATTTAGAGAATCCGGTTTGAAAGTTAAGAAAGAAAAATGCTGTTTAATGACTGATCGCATCGAATTTCTGGGCTACTTAATTGACAGAGAGGGTATACACCCTACTGAAAAAAAAGTCAAAGCCATTAAAGACGCACCACAGCCAAAAAACAAAATGGAATTGCAGGCATTTTTGGGTCTAATAAATTTCTATACTGTATTCCTCCCCCAAAAAGCAACAATAGCAGAACCATTACACCATTTGCTGGATAAGAAAACTAATTGGACTTGGGGTCATAGAGAACAAAAGGCATTCCAGAAAATAAAAAAAAAATATTAACATCAAACACCATTCTTATCCAGTTTAGTAACACACTCCCATTGATGGTAACCTGCGACGCCTCACCGTTTGGAGTCGGTGCCATCCTGAGCCACCAGTTACCAGATGGAAGAGAGGCACCCGTCGCTTATTACTCAAAGACTTTGTCTGAAACAGAACATAACTATAGTCAACTAGATAGAGAAGCCCTGGCAATCGTCACCGGAGTGAAACATTTTCACGAATACCTTTATGGAAGAGCATTTTTGATTGCAACAGACCATAAACTGTCACTAGGAATTCTGGCGGGAAACAAGCCTACACCGTACATTTTATCCCCGCAGATAACTAGATGGTCAGAATTCCTAGCAGCATACTCTTACACATTGACACATCGACCCGGGAAGCAAATCTCCCATGCAGACGCATTAAGTAGAGCACCGTTGCCGACGACGGAGGAAGACCCGGCACCAACAATGACCACCCTGCAAATAGAAACATGCCCCGAACTACCAATATCTGCAAACGATGTCGCCAGAGCCACCGCAAAGGACCCAGTGACTACCCGCATATTAAACTGGGTAAGTAAAGGCTGGCCGGAAAACCAAAAAACTGAAAACTTTAAACCTTTCTGGACCGGACAAACCAAACTTTCAATTCAAAAAGGTTGTTTATTGTGGGGTGATCGGGTAGTAATCCTTCCTAAATTACAGACTAGAGTGTGCTTCACGAAGGCCACCCTGGTATTGTAAAAATGAAAAGCCTAGCTAGAAGCTATGTCTGGTGGCCTAGTATAGATAAAGACATCGAATACTGGGTTGCTACTTGTACTAAATGTCAGAAATCCAGGCCTTCCCCACCACAAGCACCCATAAGGGACTGGGAGACCCCACGAGGCCCCTGGTCTCGGATCCACATTGATTTCGCGGGTCCTACTAGGGGGCATACCTTTTTAATTGTCATAGATGCATGCTCAAATTGGCTGGAAGTTGTAGTAATGTCATCTACGACAACCAAGGCAGTCATTAAACAACAAACTCTTCGCAACCCATGGATTGCCGGACGTCCTAGTGTCCGACAACGGGCCACAATTAACAGCCATCCAATTTGAACAATACCTAGCCTCCCTAGGTATATGCCATGCACTAACCGCCCCGGTCCACCCAGCTGCAAATGGTAGGGCAGAGAGAATGGTCAGGTTTACTAAAGAGGGTTTAGAGAAAATGGACCTTGGGGATGTCCAGGATAAAGTTAACCGCCTACTCACCCTCCAACATATCACACCCAGCACTGTAACCAACAAAAGCCCAGCGGAATTATTAATGGGAAGAAAACTTAGGTCGCAATTAGACAGGTTGCACCCAAATTACACTTTGGAAAGACCCCCCCGACTCCTCCAGCCGTTTCCAAACATTTGAAATCGGCGACCTGGTCTACGCAAAAAATTTCACTGGGGACCCCCTATGTCTTCCAGGCACAATCACACAACTCACAGGCCCCCGGTCCTGCCGACTAACCGTAGACGATGGCAGGGAATCGAAGCGGCACATAGACCATCTTCGTTCCCGAAACACTGAAAGAAATACAAACTCACAACCACAAATAATAAAAAACGACGAAAACAAAACCAAAGAGGGGGGGGGGAATAACAAGAAGATAATAAAGAATTTTTTAAAATAAACCCAGAACATCTAAACAATCAAAAAGAGCAAAAAGGAAACTTACAGTTAGATGAGACTTGCAGAAAAAATCCAGACGAAGGGGCCAGCCAAGCCAGTTCGACCTGCCCGGAGAAGCCAGGAGGGCGCAGCAAAACCACTGGCCTGAGAAATTCAAGCGGTAGCAAAATGGCCGACTCACCCTTCCAGGCGGTTCCATGGAGAAGAGCCGGAGAGACAGCAACCCCATCTGAACTGGTTGAAGTCTCCAGCGAAAATGAACCACGCAAGTCCAGTAGAATCAGAAGAAGCCCCACCAAACTACGCGACTACGTCACCACATAGGACTAAACCAAGGGGGGAGGGGTGTTCTGTATAAAATAGTTTACTCCAAATCCTCTAATATGATTGGCTAGAAAAGCTGGCATGGGGATTGGTTCACTAGGAACCAATCCAAAAGAGCCGCCAAAAGGCGGCTAAATCAAACAACCATCATTGGCTACAAGCCGGCAGGCAAGCCGTATATAAAGGCTGCCGTGGCTAGAGACAAACTGTTCCATTTGACTTTAAACTGTTGAAATAAAGACTTTTACTGTTGGAACCCGGTCTACCTCACGTTTTTCCGGACGGAACAGGTCAGTATGCAGTTTAACTACTGCACCAGGAATGCCATTAGGTCCAGCAACTTTCCTGGGATTTAATGCTCTCAATGTTTTTCTCACCTCATGCACCTGAAGAGGAAGAGGTGCAGCATCGTGGTCCTCATGAGGCAGTATGTCCAGGTTCTTGGTGGTCTCTAGGATGCGAAAAAGCTGTTTAGCTCCTCTGCCGGAGTGCTACTGCTCTCGCTATTTGTTGGGTCCTGCCTTTATAGTTGGTCAGGGCCTGTGTTGCCCTCCATATCTCCTGTGGGTCACTCTCAGTAAAGTGGCCCTCGACCTTCCTCCTATACATCTCCTTAGCATGTTTGATGCCCCTCCTCAGCTCAGTTCTGGCAGTGCTATACTGTGAGGTGTCACCTGCTCTAAAAGCCAGGTCATGGGCTCTGATCAGAGTTTGGACTTGGCTGGTCATCCAGGGTTTCCTGTTTGGGAAGATCCGTATGCATTTGTCCACAGTGACATTTTCTACACAGGTCTTCATGTAGAAAAGCAGTCTCTGTTTATAACTCGAAGTCCTGTTGTTTGAAGGTGCTCCAATCTGTGTGGGCAAAACAGTCCTGAAGCTGGGAGAGGACATTTCCAGGCACAATCTAATAGTTTGACTGCTAGGTTTTGTTCTCATCCTAAGGGGAGTGTAGGCTAGTAGTAAAAGCAGGGTGAAATGGTCTGATTGTCCTAAGTGGGGAAGAGGTTTTGCTCTATAAGCATGCTTAATATTTGAATATACATGATCAAGTGTATTTTTCCCCCTGGTTGGGCACTTAACATGTTGTAAAGTTTGGGCAGCACAGTTTTTAGGCATGCTCTGTTGAAATACCCAGCAATGATGTGAACTCCCTCAGGATAAGCTCTCTGTTGCATGGTAATTATGTCTTGAAGATGACTGAGTGCCATGCTAACATTAACATCTGGAGGTAAATATACAGCTGTGATGGTAACTACTGTTAGCTCCCGTGGCAGATAAAATGGACTGAACAGACATGGCCTCTAAATCTGGTGAGCAAAGGCTGTTTGTTATTTTGCTGTTTGTGCACCAATCTTTATGTACATAAATAATTAGACCCCCTCCCCTTCTCTTACTGGAGGCTATATTGCAATATTGACAGTGCAAGGTCCAGTCTGCTAGCTCCATTGTAGCATCAGGGATTTACGGGTGCAGCCAGGATTCTGTGACGATTAGCAGACAGCATTCATGAATTGTGTGATTGTGGGAGATCTGCAGCTGTAGTTCATTTACTTTGTTTATGAGGGATCTGACATTTGTGAGGAACATAGATGGTAATGGGGTTTCTGCAGTCTCTTCCTCAATTGAGTTAGCAGGCCTGCTCTGCATCCCCGCTTCTGTTTTCTCTCCCTACGCCATCTTCTACACTTGCTTAATCTGATAACAATGCATGGAGCTCTCAAAGATCTTGGTAGCTCCAATGGGATATTGTGGGTTTCTGTATAAGCATAGGTAACTTCAATTTTGAGTTGCTGTCCTATACTTATCAGGTCTTCTCGACAGTACGTTCATCCATTGCAGGATGGAGTAAAATGCAGGAACAAAAAGAAATAAAAACACAAAAAGAAAAACAGTCGTCGGGAGCATTGAGCCGCTGCGACAATGCATGCCGCCATCTTGTGGCCAAGAAAGTCCACAGTGTTCATATATTTTGTGTATTGTATAGTTGAAGCTCTGCAATTCAGAATCTATTATGTAAAAATAAAATTTATTTAACATTGGGGATACTGGGACCAGGCTTCATTTATATAGATTAGCTATATTTTTGAAACAATGCAATAACGAAAGCAAGTTTGGTCTCGTGGTTAATGAACCAAGCTAGAAGTTAGCCATGAAAACCAACTGAATCACCTTGAGCCAGTCAATCTTAGCACAACTTCCCTCATAGGGTTGGGGTTGCAGGGAAAATAAGAGGAAAATATGTGTTGGATATACTCGCCATCATAAGTTATTTATAAAAACAATAAAGGTGGAATACAAATAAATAAATAAGATAATGAGAATTTAACAAGTGGGGCAATATTTTATTTATTTATAATATTAAAATGTATTTTAGACGCATGTCCCTCCTGGCTTGTGAAAGCTTCCCAAGAGGTGACAGGCGGGTGGACCCTAGCAGTGATTAATGCTTCTCTACAGGAGGGAATGGTGCCCCAGCACTGTAAGGAGGCTATGGTTGCCCTCTTCTTAAGAAGCCATTGCTGGACTCCACCCAGTTGGATAATTTCCAATCTGTCTCCAATCTTCCCTTTTTGGGAAAGGTTGTTGAGAAGGTGATTGCACAGCATCTCCAGAGGTTTCTGGATGAAACGGATTGTCTCGACCCCTACCAGTCAGGATTCAGGCCTGGATTTGGGACAGAAATAGTATTGGTTACACTTTTGGATGATCTCTGGTGGGAGCGGGATGGGTATAGTACATCCATCCTTGCTCTATTTGACCTCTCAGTAGCTTTTGATACCATTGACCATGGGATTCTCATGGGACGCTTCAGGGGATGGGAATGGGAGGCCTTGTGCTGTCTTAGTTCACTTCCTTCCTCTGTGGCCACTCTCAGTGTTGATAGAAGGGGAGAGATCCAACCCTTGCCCACTGCTTTACGGGGTTCCACAGGGTTCGGTACTCTCTCCGCTGCTGTTCAACATTTATATGAAACTGCTGGGTGAGATCATCTGTCACCATGGACACCAAGTACCATCAATATGCTGATGATACTCAGCTGTATGTCTCAGCCCATGGTGAGTTAAGTGTTGCTGTATCCTCCCTCTCTCAATGCCTGGAGGCTGTGAGGAGCTGGATGAGGAGCAATGGATTGAAACTAAACCCATGCAAGACCGAGTGGCTCTGGGTCTGGAGTTCTTTGGTTCAAGGAGAATTACCACCTTTAGTCTTGGATAGGATGGCACTACCCCAAACAGACCCTGTGCATAATCTTAGGGTTCTCCTGGACTCACAACTCCTGTTCAAAGAGCAGTTGGCAGTCATGGCCAGGAGGGCCTTTGCAAAACTGTGGGATCAGTGGTCCCTACTTTCCTGGATCAGCGGTCCCTACTCACAGTCACTCATACTCTGGTCACTTCATGTCTTAATTATTGCAACACACTCTAACTGGGGCTGCCCTTGAAGAGCATCCGGAAGCTCCAGTTGGTGCAAAATGCAGTGGCCCACATGGTTTTATGCAGATCCCAGTATGCACATGGATCACCTCTCCTGCAGGAGCTGCATTGGCTGCCAATTTACTTCCGGGTGCAATTCAAGGTGCTGGTTGTCACCTTTAAAACCCTTCATGGCTTGGGTCTGGGTTATCTGAGAAAACATCTCTTGCCAGTGATATCTGCCCGACCTTTTAGAGTGAGGAGGCAGGGAATGCTGCAGGTCCCACCCCTGAGGGAGATACAATTGGTAGGACCTAGAAGAAGGGCCTTCTCTGTGGTGGCTCCATCTCTCTGGAACATTATTCCCCAGAGATTAGAATGGCCCCCTCGTTAATACTATTCCAAAAGGCACTGAAGACCTGGTTTTGCCAATGGGTCTGGGGAATCCAGAAAGGGATGGAACACATCAAATGGCAAGTGTGACCCATTGTCATTGGGGTGGGAGGGTGGGAGTTGTTTTTTGTTTTTGTTTTGTTTTGTTTTTATCAATTTATCAATTGATTTGATTTTTTTGTTAGTTCTTATTGTTTTTATTTTTATTTTTTGTTTTAAATATGATTTTACATTATGTAAGCCGCCTTGAATCACCATGGGTGAATCAAATAATTCAAATAAATAAATTATCAATATATCAAAATATTTTACAATTGAAAAACTGAAAGTGGGATGAAAAGTGAGGCAAAATTCAACATTCTGTTCATTTAAAAAATATGAAAATTTTGATTTCAATTTCCCCCGAGACAAAGACCAGTTTTTTGGGAATCAGTTTTTCAAAGGTATTACTGTAAAAGCTATTCTGCAACATTACATAATGCCCTGGAATTAAATGAAATATGGGTAAATAGTCAGGTTTTAATATAGTTGTTACTGTTTTCAGAGGCAGACACAGAGTTATCACAAAAGACATGATGGTAGTCAAAGTCATCCCTCTATGCATCATACATGAAATGCATGTAAAAAGGGGAGAGGCTTTGTTCTCTCAGATCAAGCTTCCAACCTGATTTTTTTATCCTTGGCTGTTCTACCCATTTGCAGGAATGAAGGAAATCCTCCCTCCCTCCCTCCCTCCCTCCCTCCCTCCCTCCCTCCCTTCCTTCCTTCCTTCCTTCCTTCCTTCCTTCCTTCCTTCCTTCCTTCATCCCTCCCTCTTACTTTCTTGCTTTCTTTTTTTCTTCTTTCCTTCCATATGTATATGGCCAACAATCTTCCAAAGCACTCTGGATAGTGAGCAGTATTACTACTAATATTCAGACTACAGCTGGATACAAATAGCTTTTCAAAATAGCTTTTCAAATTGGATGCATATTTTGTCAATATTTTTCAAGGGAAAGAAATTCCTCAATAATTTCTCAAAAGCTGCACTCCTTCATATCAGGGACACCAATCCTTCATAAAGTCTGCCTATGCCATTGGATTCAGTGATGGGCACTTTTAGATAGACAGTTGTACATAAAAAGACAGAACATTCAGCCACACATTTTTGTCCCTGCTTTATACTTTAGAAAATGCAAGGATACCTTATTCCACTGAAGTGGGGAAAAACAGCTAATTACTACTGTTTTCTTTTTTTAAAAAATAATGAGGAGCTTTCTCTTATTCTCTAGCTGTTAATTCAGATTCATCTCAAACAAATTGCTGAATTTCTTACCACATGGAGATATTTGATAACAACACCTCCCTCTTATTTCTGGCAAAAATATGTGGGAAAACATTAATATATCTTTGCACATCAATCTAATGTTCATTCCAGAATTATGTGACTAAACCAATTAATTCTCTAAATATCTGCAGGGCTTTGAAAACAATGCTTTATTCAAAAGCAAAAGCTGGAATCCTACCAGATCATGAAATAAACAAAAAAAAAAAGTTATGGAGCTGCAAAAGAGGACTTTTTCCCTTGTATAAGGTAAAAAGGAAATTTGTCCCACTTTCTCCCCAAAAAGATGACTTATTGAAATTGTAATGGCAAAATAACTCCTGGGGAAAAACCAACAATCATTTTATTCATCCACAGGTTACACTGTCCAGCAAGCCCTGAGCTAAGTTTGTAATTCTGTGCAGATGATATATAGAAATTTAACCAAGGGCACCTTAAACACAAATACACATCTGTAAAGAAACACAAGTAGATTATATCTGATTAGGATACAGAATAGCATAATGGAGACATATTCTTTATGATGTAGGAACATAACAGGAAGATTCCTGAACAACTTGCTGAACTACTAAAAATATAAATGTAAGCAGTCCCAGTTTTAGCCTATTTGTATTAAAATACAATTGGAAAATCATGGGATAACTTTGGTTTTCAGCCCAGGTAAAGTGGTTCAGTTACTTAACAGAGTAACAGAATTGGAAGGGACCTTGGAGGTCTTCTAGATACAGATATAGATACAAATGATCAGAGTTGGAAGGGACCTTGGAGGTGATCTAGTGATTCTAGTCCAACCTTCCGTCCAAGCGGGAGACCTACACCATTTCTGACAAATGGCAGTCCAATCTCTTCTTGAAAGTCTCAAATGATGGCGCTCCCACAACTTCCAAGGGCAAGCTGTTCCATTGGTTGATTGTTCTCACTATCAGAAAGTTTCTCCTTATTTCCAGGTTAAATCTCTCCTCGTTCAGTTTCCATACATTATTCCTTGTCTGGCCTACAGGCATTTTAGAAAATAGCTTGACCCCTTCCCCCCTCAAATATTGGAAGACTGCTATCTTCCACCTTCCTCATGACACCCCGGTCCTCTCTTTACTCGACTAGCCAAGCCCAGTTCCTGAAACCATTAATTGTATGCTTTAGTCTTCAGTCCTTAATCATCCTGATTTCTCTGTACTTCTTCAAGAGTCTCAACATCTTTTTTATAATGTGGTAGACAAAACTGAATGCAGTACTCTCGATGTGGTCTTATTCAGTGGTGGAATTCACCACTGAATTTTTACTACCGGTTCTGTGGGTGTGGCTTATTTGGTGGGTGTGGCTTGGTGGTCATGTGACTGGGTGGATGTGGCCAACTCAATGTCACTCATATCAAGGGGTGCCTCATCTGGCCCCTCACCTCCCAGCCATTCCTTGTCACCCAACCTCAACTTATCTATAGTTCTGTAAAAATGTTGTTCACCTTTTTTGACTTTATTATCTGCATACTATAGATGTACTTTCATGGACCACTGAAAGGAAGAAATGGCTCACATGCTTTATGAGAGGCAACAGGCTTTTAAGGGGCTGCCACAAAGAAAGGGGGACAATGTATTTTCCAAAGAAGCAGAATGCAAAAAAGAAGCAATGGATGGAAACTGAACAGAGAGAAGCAATCTAAAACTCAGGAGAAACTTCCTGACAGTGAGAACAATTAATCAGTGGAACTGCCTGTCTCCAGAAGTTCTGGGTGCTGAATCACTGGAAGTTTTTGAGAAAAGACTGGACAGCCATTTCTCTGAAATGGTATAGGATTCACAGTCCCTTCTAAGTATTATTTGGACACCTTTCCCAGGATTTCATCTCAGAGTTTAGCAACCTCAGTGGGCTGGGGGTTGGACAAGAAGACCTCTAAGGTCCCTTTCCAACTCTTGTTAAACACATTTGTATTTTATGCTCTGGCCTATTGACATTGAATGCATGTAAACCCTGAAAAATATGTGGTAGCCCTGGGCAAAAGAAAGGCAGAAAAATCACTCTAGGTGTAGAGACAGTGTAAAATATTAACACATGATAAATAATGGAACAATTAAAAATGATAGTACAGAGTTTTATCTCTCTCTTCCTATTTTTTCTTTCTCTCTCTCTCTCTCTCTCTCTCTTTCTCTTACACACACAACACAGAGAGAGAGAGAGAGCACTTAACAGACAAGCATTTTGGAAGCAGCTTCTTTAAATTTCTCCAAGGCTGCAGTGGATTCCCCCACCTCCTCTGTCAGACCTCACTCCTTTTCACTCCAGACACTTTAACTCACACAAGGAAAGCAATACTTGCAGTGTCCCTGGGAAATCCTTTGAGAAGTTTTTAAAGGACCTGCTGCTTCCAAAATGCATTTATTTTATATTGTAAAAGTGCTCCAAGGCTCAATTCACCCCCACACTCTCTGTCAGACTGCACTCTTTCTCACTCCAGACACTTTAATTGACATGGAGAAAGTGATACTTGCAGCGTCCATGCCTTTCTTCCTTTCCCCCAGGGAGAAAGAGGACATGGGGAACAAAAAGCTAGGAGAGCGATTGCAAGTGAGCAACCGGGCAACCGGGCTGGGGACGTGGCCAACCAGAGGTCGCCACCGGTTCGGCAACCCACACCAAATAACCACTACCGGTTCACCTGGGTAGGTGCGAACCGGTTGAATACCACCTCTGGTCTTATTAAGGCTTTGTAGAGTGGTATTAGTACTTCCCTTGATCTTGTTTGTATCCCTCTGTTTATGCAATTCAGTTGCATTAGCTTTTTTGGCTGCTGCTGGACACTGCTGGCTCATATTTAGCTGGTTGTTCACTAAGACTCCAAGATCCTTCTCACAGTTACTGCTATTGAGCCTGGTTTCACCCAGTCTATATATGTACTTTTGGTTTTTCTTGCCTAAGTATAGGACTTTACTTTTCTCTACATTGAATTTCATTTTGTTAGATACGGCCCAGTGTTCCAGTCTTTCAAGATCTACCTGGATCTTGAGCCTATCTTCTTGGGTGTTAGCTATTTCTGCCAGCTTAGTATCATCTTGTCCAATCCACTCCTCAAGCAAGAGATGCTGAACTCTTCTGGACAAATTCCTGTCCAATTTCTTCTTAAAAACCTCCAGTGATGGACACCCACAACTTCAGGAGTCAAGCTGTTCCACTGATTGTTCCCATTGTCATGAAATTTCTTTTTGTTCTTCTTTTTGACAGCAAAAATCTAATGTCCTCAATCTGGTATATATACAAATATTAAGCAAGGCTGCAATTTCTCTAACCCACTGAGCTGCATATCAACATCAGCATCCTGGCTTGGGAAATATTTAATTCCACTATTTTTTCAGTTCTCAGAGATAGCAAATAAAGTGATATTTGTTGAAACACAGGAGGGATGCTATGAATATCTTCTGGGATTTATTCATGTTATTTATTCACAAATTGTGCCAGCCTGATCTATTAAGAAATGATCACACATTTACCAAACTAGATAATAACTATGTGTGCTCTAATGGTTATAATAGTTCCTGACAAATGTATAACATAATGTGTAGTGTGAACAAAACATCTATATGTTAGAATTTGTACATGCTTCAATCACATACTGTTGCTTTAGAATGAAACTAAGCATAAACCTGTTGTAATGACGAGGCAGTCGTGGTGTTTGATCATGATCAACTGAATCATGATGAACTTTATTGGAGTCTAGTCATGTATTTATACACATTTTTAGTTATCCTCCATCATTGGTTAACTTTGGTTTACTGCTTAACTTCCGTTACTGTTCAGTATAATAGTAATTAACACAATTCATTATCTCTAGCTAAAGTCTAACATATATTTACTTCCTCTCTCTAATCCTCCTTTAGATTAGTGACCTTGTTTGCCTGAGTTGTAATTGCTTGTAAACATTCTTTATCTGAGGTTTGCCATCCAAGATAAGTACATTCCTGCAATTACAACTCTACATATCCCCATTTTTTATTTTAAATGGAAGATTCAAAGATTTATGAATGTATCACAATTGTAGAGGATTAAGAGAGGGGAAAGCAGGACAAAACAATGTGAATAAATTTGGAATACATTGAATAAAGCAACAGGTTGCAATTAGTACAATAATAATAATTATAACATAAAACAAAAACTGTCTGAGCCAAGACCAATCAGAAAGCCAATTGGTTAGCCACTCAAAAGGTGAGTAATGAGCATGGAAATTATTTTGAATGTATGATTGTAAATTGGCAGGCTCATCCTCAATAGTTTTATTCAAAGAGTGAAAATGCACAGCACATCCACGGTGTCCAACTAACTTACAGAACCCTCCCTGATGGGTTAAAAGATAGTCAATGGCAAAACACTGCTGTAAGACATCTTGATTTAAGTCTTCTATTTCATGCTGCAAATCACGAATAATAGAAGCAGTAGCATTGATGGATTTTTCAAGTTTGCAGGTGAGACCAAGAATAGATTGTCTCTTTTCTTGAGCAATTATGCCAGGATAAGAGCCTAGAGTAAGGACTCCTGTAACAGCCCCTGCCAATGCACGGCCAAATATAGAACCAGAAGACAATTGTGTGTCAATAATGACTTCATCATTACATGTAGGCTCCAGAGAGGAACACCGCTGTTAAGTTGATGGGAGTGTACCGATTTGAACAGGTAGAGTAAAATAACCTACAGTTGCACATTGATAATTCTGAGGATGAACATTAGTGGCATATTTATCAAAAAAGAACCACATATTAGGATCCTTAAGCTGCCAACTAGCGCATATCGATCCTGTATTAGATTGATCAGAGGCATTAAAAATAGGAAAATTTTCAGGATACATATCAGGAGCTATATTAATGCCATGCAAAGAAGAATTAAAGGTACCTGACAACCAATAGTAGTTAAAACAATAACTATAATTCCCCAGCTTTTTTAATATGTTCTGGGCAGCACCATAATCAGACCAGTTATGAAGCCAAGTGTGTTTAGTGTGACAACAGAAACATAGACCCCTTGTAAATTGACTAACTTTCAAATAATGCCAACGGACAGAATTCAGTTGCGGGGGTTTAGTAAATAGCCAGGAGTGTGAAATAGATTGTAGTTGTGAGACAATAAATGTAGAAGACATGATCAAGTTAGGGGTAAAAGAAATTTGACCAAATGCCATTGGGGGCACATAGTATGAAGTAATATTTGTGCCAAGGGTCATAAACATGTATTGGGCATGACGAACCCACAAATTAGGTTAAGACGAACCACAGAAGTGTCATTTTGAGCAGAAACACCATTAACCATAAACAAGAAAATACAAAATAAAATTGTAACAGAATTAGCAGTAATAATAGCAAAAACAGCAGCAACAAGATTTTCAGGAGTCTGAGGTAATGAGACCTGTTGCAGTTGTTGTTGAGCTTGATATGTAGATTTAACCTGACCCCAAGTGATGGGTTGCGGGTGCTTTGACCTTGGAAGACAGACTTCTGTGTTCAGATGAAGATTGAAATCTGGAATTGGGTTGTGAAGGCCCTGATGTCATGTCATGATACGGACGAACACAGCGTGCTGGAACCCACACTGCTTGTCCAGTAGACGGATCTTCCATGGCAGTGTAACCACAACCCCAGGTGATCAGTGGTGTAGGACCTTTCCAGGTTGGATCTGGAGGTTGGCGATACTTTACCAAAGGCCTTGCTAAAGATTCAGTTGTTTGAAAATGCAAATTAACAAGTGAGTCTGCAAGATAATCTGAAAAGGTTAAATAATTCCAAGTCTATAATGCTATAGCAATGAGATTTTGAATCTTTCACAGATGGTCAGGGCCAGACTCAGTTTGGAATTGTTTCTGAAGCAATGCCTTAAAAGTACGATGAGCTCGCTCAACTATAGCTTGACCCTGAGAGTTGTAAGGAATTCCGTGCACTAAAGTAATATTCCATTTCTGACAAAAGGTTTGAAATTCCTTACTGATATAAGCAGGGCCATTGTCAGTTTTCAACTAAGAAGGCCAACCCATTACAGCAAAAGAGGATAGGCAATGAGAAATAACATCTGAAGTACGTTCATGTTTTGAAACAGTAACCCAAAGGAAATGTGAATGAGTGTCAATAGATGTGTGAAGATAACAGTATGGCTTAAAGGTTGAAAATTGAGTTACATCCATTTGCCAAATTGGGTTCCTCGTGGGTTGACACCCACTGGAAAGGGAACTGCCAGTTGCTGACAAGCTGGACAAGCATGGACAATATCCCGGGCTTGAGATAATGAAATTTTAAATTGCTTTGCAAGCAATTTGGCATTTTGATGAAAATAAGAATGACTATCAACAGGATCAACAAACAAAGAGGCAACATCCTTTAAGGATTCATCTGCCTTTCAATTTCCTTCAGTCAAGGCATTAGTAAAGGGAGTATGACTTCGAATGTGTCCTACATACAAAGAATACAAGCGAGTTTCCAAACTATTCTTTAAAGATAAAAACAAGGATAACAAATTCTTATCAAAAGAGACAGCACAATAAGAAAAAGGAAGAGATTGCATAGCTAAATACACATATTGAGTATCAACAATCAAATTAATAGGTTGGTCATTGAACAATTGTCAAGCCAAAATCACAGCAGCCAGTTCAGCACGTTGAGCTGAAGTCTGTGTGGCAGTAAATTTAGAATACCATTGTTGTTGAATCTGCCAGACAACCACCCCCCTTGTAGGTGATCCATCAATAAAGACTGTAAGAGCTTTAGAAATAGGATTTCACACAAAAATAGAAGAAAAGGCCGGATTTAAAGTAGTAGTAACTCTATTCGAGGATCCTTGGGTAAAGAATACAAGTTTCCCACATATTGAGTAAAGGTTATCTGATATGATTCTGAAATCATCATCAAATGCTCATGTTCAACTTTTGTACGAGTGAAAGCTATGCTAATGAGATCCTGTCCACATATCAATGCTTAAACTTATTCAATATTTCTTGAAGGCATGTTCTTTGAGGATCAGTTAATATAACTGGATCTCCTGGTGATTGTGCTCCATTCAAAGACTGAAATAAGGGCAAAATATCACCAGTTGTAATGTAGAAGAATGGGCGTGCCCAATTAATAATGCCAAGTATTTTTTGCCATTGTACTAATGTATATGATTTCTGTACTTGTAATTCAGGAAGAATTGGAATGGAAAAATTGTGCAACATTCTATGTCCTAAGTAAGTATAAGATTCTACCTTTTGAATTTTGTCTGAGGCTATATACAATTCCTGTTGTGCCACAATATCCATTAACTCCTTTAACAATGAAGATTCATCAAAATCCGGGGCTGCTATCAATATATCATCCATATAATGATAGACTAAATAGGAAGGAAATTTATTCTGAAAGGGTTGAAGGGCATTATCCACAAAATATTGACAAAGTGTAGGGGAATTAAGCATTCCCTGAGGCAACACTCGCCAATGATATCGTTTTGTGGGCATGCTATTATTAAAAACTAGGACAGTAAATGCAACTTTTTCTTTGTCTTGAGGCTGCAAAGGTATAGTAAAAAGGCAGTCTTTAAGATCAACTACCAATAATTTATAAAAATTAGGAATTAAGTGAGGATTTGGTAGACCACATTGTAAAGGACCCATGGGTTGGATACATTTATTAATTTCCCTTAAATCCTGCAGGAGGCGCCATTTCCCATTTTTCTTTTTTATAACAAAAACAGGAGTATTCCAAGGACTACTAGTAGGTTCTATATGACCAGCAGCCAATTGTTCTTGAACCAATTGTTCTAAAGCAGCAAGTTTTTTCTTTGATAATGGCCATTGTTCCACCCAAACTGGCATAGAACAGAGCCATTTAAGAGGAAGAGCCATCATCAAGAATCAAATGGGCATTAAGAAGAGAAAGGATATCATGGCCCCAAATATTAGTGTGAATATTTGGAATATATGGTTGTAAGAAAAAGGACTTACCAGCAGATGTTGTAATATTAATTTCCTGAACACTCTGCCAAGCAGCTGTAGAACCTCCTATTCCCCACAATGAAGAAACTGTCATTTTTGGCCACTGTACAGAGGAGATGACAGTAACATCGCCTCCAGTATCCAAAAACCCTTGAAATGGTTGTTTATTTTGGAAGAGCGTTAACAAAGGACGAGAAGAATTCAGCTGATGAAGTAAGCCGACAGATAAAGAAGTTGATCCAAATCCTCCATCCCCATGATTACCCATACCAGGAGATGGGATTTCATGTGGAAGAAGAAGCAATTGAGCAACAGAAAAATTACAAGGAAGAACTTGAGGAAGATTCACCCAAATCTGAATCATGAGGATACCAGTGTAATCTGAATCTATTAACCTAGGCACAACAAAACAGCCCTTTTTGTGTGCAGAAGAATGAGGCAAAATTAAGCTAATTAATCCTGAAGGAAGAGGACCTTTAAATCCCATGTCACACTGCACCAACGGATGGAAAGAGGATGTAAAACAGAGAAAAATGCTTGCCATCCATTGGTTAACACAATGCATCCGTTCTGTACTCACTGCGTGCGTGATTCATACATTCTATCCATCCAGCATATGTCTACTGACATTTCATCCGCTCAAAAAGTTTTGAGCTGCACAAAACGTTTTGAGCAGATAAACTTCCCGCAGCATCCATTCTACATCCATGACACATACCGGGAACAAACGTTCTACATCCATGACATGACCACTGTATCCGCTCGGAATCTGCTACGCATGCACACAACTTGCATCCGCTCCAGCGGAAAATGGAAAGAGGGAAGAAGCAAAACATACGTGGAACGTCCGCGCAGTGTTAGTAACATGGACATAGAAAGGATGTAAGTGGATGCAGCTCGCATATAAAGCATTAAAATGGAAAAAAACATTTGTATAGGGGTCGTATCTCGGATATTTAGGATGTCTGGAGGATGTCTAGAGGATGCGGAAGGACACCTAGTGTAAAACCTATATTTCCAATAAAAAGGGGGAGGAAATCACCTGGATCTCACTTTTAGTCCAGCAGCCTTGGTGTGCAGACCTCTTCAGCCTTGCTCTTGCTCTTCCACAGCATCCAGTCATCTCCACCATGGATCGTTGCACACTCCTTTTGGTAGCCGCCATCATTCTACAACAGTGCGAAGCCCTCTACAGGCTCTTTCACCTGTTCTATGCAAGGAAAAGGAGGCGTCCAAGAAGTGTGTGGGTCCGAGATGGATCGCGAGAAGAGTGGAGTATGGACTGTATGACAAGCTGATGGCGGAGCTGAGGAACGAAGATCCTCATGCATTCCAGCACTTCATGAGGATGCCACCAGCCATGTTTGATGAAGTTGTGGAATGGCTGAGACCCAGGTTGACCAAGGCAAACACCAACTTCCGGCCCAGCCTGGACCCTGGACTCAAGGTGGCACTGACTCTGCACCACCTGGCCTCTGGGAGCATGTACAGGAACATGCGGTACACCTGGAGGGTGCCACACAACACCATCAGCATTGTGGTCAGAGAAGTGGTGCAGGCCATCATCGAAGAATACCTGGAGGAGCTCCTCCAGTGCCCCTCCACTGAAGAAGGCTGGAAGAAAGTTGCAGAGCAGTGGTATCAGAAGTGGAACTTCCCCCACACCGTTGGAGCCATAGATGGGAAGCACGTGGTCTGCAAAGCTCCAGCCAACTCAGGGTCCAATTATTTCAACTACATGGGCTTCTTCAGCAACATCCTCTTCGCCATGGTTGATGCTGACTACAAGTTCATGTACATCGATGCTTCAGGCAACGGCTCATGTTAAGATGCCCAGGTATACAACGCCAGTGACCTCAAGGAGGGGCTGGAAGGTAACCTCATCAGATCCCAGATCCAGACCCCCTGCCCAACGACATGCAAGATGTGCCCTACTTCATCGTGGGGGATGACGCCTTCTCCCTCAGAACCTACCTCATGAAGCCCTACACTTCCAGACTCCTCACCCATGAAGAGAGGATCTTCAAGCTGTCCAGGGCAAGATGGGTGGTGGAGAACGCCTTTGGCTACCTGGCCAACAGGTTCCAGGTACTTCTCACCACCATGCAACATCGCCCAGAGACCGTGAGGAACATCGTGGAAGCTTGCTGCATCCTGCACAATCTCATGCACACCCGCTACCCAGTGTTGTAGAACAGGCTTGTGGACTGCCAACAAGGCAATGGGGACATGGAGCCTGGTGAATAGAGGCAAGGAGTAAACTTGATAGACACTGTGGATGTACAAGGCCCCAACAGAGCTTCACATGAAGGGAAGAATCAGCACAACCTCCTGAAACACTGATTTAACTCCCCAGCTGGAGCAGTGGAGTGGCAAGACAGGATGGTAGATGCTTAATGGATGCTTCCTTGAGTCTGTCTCATCATACTGATGAGGTTGTGCCATGTATGTTGAGTGGCCTTACAATGAATAGGGAATTAATGAAGAGTTGTGTTTATGTTGAAATGTGTTGATGAATGGTTAAATTGTTATTAAAAATAAAGGGCCATAGGTGTGGCACCTGGGAGGGTGGACCATACAGTCCCACTATGCTTGCACTGGAGGCTTATCTATCCCACTGCTATCCTTACCCATCCCAGAGCTATTACCCATCCCACAGGTATCCCTGCCCATCCCACTGCTATCCTTACCCATCCCACAGGTATCCCTGCCCATCCCACTGCTATCCTTACCCAGCCCACAGCTATTAACCATTCCACAGGTATCCATGCCCATCCCACTGCTATCCTTACCCATCCCACAGCTATTACCCATCCCACAGGTATCGCTGCCCATCCCACTGCTATCCTTACCCATCCCACAAGCATGCAAAGGCTTAAACCATTTCTAAAATTTTCCACCAAGACTTTATTGACAAAAAGAACTGAACCAAGTGTGTGAAGCAAAGATAACCTTTATTAATAACAAACTGTAAAAGCAAAATGACCCAAGTAAAGTGTCCCAAGCAAAAATAAAGTCAACAGGTGGCCACCCAGTCTCTGGCACTCTTCTCCATCACTCTGAGGTGTGCCCATGGTCTCAGGGGTGAAGGGTCCAGGTGCTGTGGAGTTGGCAGTGGCTGGGGTGCTGGTCTGAGGCGCCATTGGGGTACCTGGCCCCAAGAGGACAACAGTAGATGGTGTGTGGAGGAAGCTCTCAGAAAGCTGGCTCAGTCCCATGACATGGGGTGTCAGTCTCAAGACCGATGACAGATGTACTGAGGCTGGGCTTGGCTGTGGGGTGAAGGAAGGAGGAGTGTAGTGGGGCTGTCTGGTCTGCAGGTGAGCAAGGTGAGGCGTCGGTGGCATCTGTGTCATCTGTGGCATCAGTGGTATCAGTGGCATCGGTGGTACCTGTGTTGTGCGATGTACCTGTGCCTGGACTGGGAAGGGCTGCCTGTGCTGCTGGAACTCCTGGTAGCCGTAGCCTTGGTAGGTGAGGGACTGTGGAAAGCCTTGGAAGGGCTGTGACATCACCTGGGGTGGAGGAGCAGACCTGGACTGGGTCAGAGCACGTTCAGCTGGGCCTGGAGGGTGGTGCAGAAGACCTGTGATCCTCTACTTGATTACCTGGTACTGGGATTCGGGCATTTTCATGAGGGTTTGGTTCATGTAGGTTAGGAAGGGCTTTCTGAGGATGGTATGTCAGACTGTACCAGCTGAGAGAGGAGATCTACGCTGCTCTTGATGGTGTCCCTGATCTCCAAGAGGACAGTGTGGCTCTGTCCCTCCGGTCTGCCTCTCTGCCTGCTTTCTGTGGAGGTGGAGCTGGGGGTGGGGGTGGGTTGGTCTCTGGTGGCAGTGGCTTCTTCTTGCTCCAACTGTGTCATGGGGTCCTCCATGTGCTCCGCCATGGGAAGTGCAGCTGTCGGGGGGGTCTCCATCATGGGGCACTCCAAAGATACCTGCCTGGACACAGGAGCTCACTCTTGGCCAGAAGAGGACTGGCTCTCTGTGGGCTGCCTGAGAGAGAGGGTTGACAAAG
The DNA here is from genome assembly GCA_015471245.1 of Laticauda colubrina. Lineage (NCBI taxonomy): Eukaryota > Metazoa > Chordata > Lepidosauria > Squamata > Elapidae > Laticauda > Laticauda colubrina. The sequence goes on from BLBF01000053.1 coordinate 6,101,627, forward strand.
GGGCTGCTCCTCGGTGGTGGATCTCACCCTCCAAGAAGCTGCACTTGGCTATCACGTAGGTCTCCCAGTCGGTGAGCTTGACTGTGGCCTGGCCAGACTTCTTCAGGTGCAGCTTCCCGTACCAGGTGTGCATGTGCTTCCACCACCCCAGGAGGACATCCGAAGTGTAGCCCAGGCTCTCCGCCTTCTCTCTCCAAGCCACCTGCTTCCGCTTAGTGTCTCGATAGAGCCTGTGTCCCTTCCTCCAGAGGTACTCATTCTTCCTCAGCCATTCCAGCACCTCTTCCTCATGTTCTCTGCAATGGAGTACTGTCTCCTCTCACCCTTTTCTCACAAATGCCTCTTCCTTCCTCTGGCAGGGCCTTCTGGGCCCTCATCAGCAGGGCTTTGAGGTTCTAGGGGCTGGTCCACCACACCACCACCAGCAGCAGCAGCAGCAGCACCAGCACAAGCAGCACCAGCAGCACCAGCAGCACCAGCAGCACCAGCAGGACCAGGAGCAGCGCCAGCAAAGTCAGCACCAGCAGAAGCACCAGCACCAGGAGCAGCACCAGCAGAGTCACCACCAGCAGAAGCACCAGCACCAGGAGCAGCACCAGCAGAAGCACCAGCATCAGCAGAGTCAGCACCAGCAGCAGAAGAAGCAGCAGCAGCAGCACCAGCAGCAGAAGCCCCAGCAGAAGCAGAGTCAGCGCCAGGGGGTGGGATGGTGGTCCTGTCCTTTTTGCCAGGGCTGGCAGGAATAGGCTCAGGCTTCCTCTTCTTCCCCATGGTTGTTGGCTGAAGATGTGTCTGGCAGCAGGTCTTTCCTCTGAATGGTGACCTGCTTGCGAGCTGCTTCCCTTTATATCCACGGGGCTGACACAATGCATCCTCCCCACATGTGCAGTGAATGCTTTGCATCCGCTAGGCATCCGCTAGACATCCGCTAGGCGTCCGTGATGCATCCACATCATCTGCTAGGCATCCGCTACACATCTGCTCCTTCCTCTGTGTGTCTGCTTCGCTGTTCTCCCACAGAAGCCCTGCAGATGTGTCACCCACTTCCATCCGCTTCCATCTGCTAGGCTTCCATTGATCATCCGCTTAACATCCTCACTACATCCTCCCCCCGTCCATTCCTTTCCGTTGTTGTCCACTTAACATCCTCACTACGTCCTCCCCCCATCCATTCCTTTCTGTTGTTGTCCGCTCTCTTTATGCAAATTTGGGGCACTTTTGAGAGCGGATAACAACAGATGGAAAATTTGCTCGTCCGCTGTGTCCTTTTTACATATATTTTGCATCCATCGGCCGATGTGACCTTGCCTTTAATTGAGATGGAACTATTTTAACTTCCAAGGGAAATTTAAACTCAATTTCCTCTTGAGTTATTAAATTGATCTCAGCACTACTGGCTGTGGCTGGGGAGGAGTGAGAGAGACTGCTGGAGGAGTCGGAGTGATGGGAAAGACTCGCTTTGGATTCTGGGTGGGTGCCACACCCATTGTCTATAACTGCCTTTTTATATTTTCTTAAGATCTGAAAAGGCAGATCCTCCCATTTTGCTACTTGCAGTCCAAGCTGTGGCCCCTGACCAGGACGATATTGTACTGGAAAAACAGACAGTAATTTTGCAAGCTCTGTTCCTGAGACAGAGGCATCCTTTTTATAATTCTCAACCATTTTCTGAAAAGAAGACTGAACAATAGAGTCAGGAGGCTTTTGCCCTGTATCTGCAGGAGCTGAGGGAATTGAAGACATATATTTAGGTGAAGAAGGGGGATAAATGACAGCATTAGTATAATGTGAAGGTGGAGGTGTTAAAAGAGAAAGTTCATTGTGACCATATTTTTCAATTGCATGTCTATATAAATGCCACACATACAAAACTTCTATTTTTGCTCAAGGTTCAGTATGCAATGTTTTCCCTATACGTTCCCAATCAGTTAATTTTAAAGATCCCTCTTTTGGATACCATAAGCACTGAGCTGCAGTCTCCTAGACCAGCCTTAAGAGATTTCTCTGTGATACCTCAGTATTATTTTTCTTCAACAAATAGCCTAACTCATCTACATGCTTCCTTTGTTCCTCAGAAAGCGAAGACCCCATACTTACAGAAACCAAAAGGTTGAAGAAACCACAAAGGGTTGAAGGTGCACCAAATCCATTTAGTTATCCTCCTTCATTGGTTAACTTTGGTTACTGCTTAACTTTCATTTCTGTTTAGTATAATAGTAATTAACACAATTAATTATCTCTAGCTAAAGTCTAACATATATTTACTTCCTCTCTCTAATCCTCCTTTAGATTAGTGACCTTGTTTGCCTGAGCTGTAATTGCTTGTAAACATTCTTTATCTGAGGTTTGCCATCCGAGATAAGAAAATTCCTGCAATTACAACTCTACATAAACCTGTTCAATGTGCATCAATATTTATCTTGATACTACTTTTGTCAAACATTTTGATGGAGACATTGTGGCCGATACATGCATTTCACCATACATACCAAAAAGATTTTGGAGTTAATTATTGTGAAACTGCCACAGTTCCTAAAATAACTACTTTTAGTGCTTTGATGCAACCAAACCTGATATTATTCCTTTCCTTCTCCCCCCCTCCAAGATATGTAATCATTAGGGTGCAGATAGGGAACCAAGATAGACAGGAGTGATTGTGATTTGCAGTTCTGTCTGAGGCCCCCAAAGAATGTAGCTCAGACTTTATAAAATAAAAGCTAATAAGAATCATAACAATATTGCTGTCTCTTCAGCCTGCAGAAAACCTAGCAGAACATGGGAATTGATAAATAAAGGCCATCAACGTTGCCTGGCACCACCAGACTACTGACTCCCACTGCCTGCATTCTCCTCCTTCTGTTCCAAATTGTTTTGAAATCATTACATCTTCCATGCCTATTTCATTTTTGCAATGAAGTCATCAAACATAATGACAGGGACTTTTCCAAGAGTGAAATCAATCAGTAGCTTTCCTGTTTTGCTTTTTCTACTCAGTGAGAAAATAGGTGAATAAATTCTAAATGAGACAAAGAGATGATGGAATGGGCAGCAGCAGACTTTGTAGAACAAAGAGCAGGAAAATAAAAGGCCAAATGATACACATGTACAACCGAGGCAGGAGCTTGTTTCAAAGCATTCCTTCCATAAGCCATTTGAAAGCAAAAGCCAAACCTAACATTTCCCAAATGTACAAAAAGAATTCCAATCTCCCTTGCTGAATTTGGGTCATTACACATTATAAACACATACATGAAAAAAAAAAAAAAAACCAAAAAAAAAAAAATGCCAATGCTGAAAAGAAAATGTGATTAATCCAGCCATTTTCTGCAACTGAGCAGACAATCGGAGTCAATTTGGCCATTTCCTTCCAAAGCAAAAAATTTGGAACTGATTCGGAATATTAAACATTTTTTGTTTCAGGTAAAATTGAAATACTAATTCTTTCACTCTCCCTTTATTGATTTATATTATATCTTTCAATAAGGAACTGAGACTGTTCCAACTCCTGTTTTCCACACAACAACCTTATAAAATGTGAGATACTGTCTATTCCATAAACTTCACAACAGACACATCTGAACTGGACATGCCCTGTCTCAAGTCACAAAATAGCAACTTCTAGCAAGATGTATCATCCTCATGAGATTATCCATTGCTATCTATTACCAGAAAGAGAGAGGTATGTAAACCTGGCAGATGTTCTATTACATGTCACAGTCTTTATTCTACATGAACATCTATGCCAGGGGTGTCAAACTGAAGGATGTGGCACACAGGGTAGTTAGATCTGGCTTGCAGAGACACTCTAGAAACAGCGAAGGACTGGCCTGCAGTGCCTCTGTTAGTGAAAATAGATCTTGGAAGGGCCACGTATGGCCTTCCCAGGCTCTGTTTTTCAGTCACATTGGCCCCTGCAGCACTCTGACAGAGAAAATGGAGCTGGGGGCCAGCAGAGGCAGTGGGCAATCAAAACAATCTAAAAAACAAAAAACAAAAGGGGAAATGTTTCCTCTTTTGCATTTGAGTATCCAAGAAGGGACAGGAAAAGAGAAAGGGAAAGAGGAAAGACAAAGAAAAAGATGGGAATAGAGCAAGGAAGGGAAAAAAAGAAATAGGGGATGGAAGAAGAAAGGAGAATGAAGAAGGGAGGAAAAAGAAGAAAAGGGGAAAAGGAAGGAAGGAAGAATACTTGGATTCTTTATCTAGCCAACCACTAGATATAGTGTCCATATTTAGTTCAAGGCCTGTATCGCTTTTCAGTTTCATTTAATACAGAAAAATAGATCTGAGCATTATAGTTACATTACTATTTCCAATATCTTTATGTTCTGCTTTCCACAGAATGGAATCTTGCAAAACTCAAATATCTTAACGAAGATATGGCCAGCTTATACTGTCTTCTCAATTTAATTCACCAAGGATGGGAGAATCCCCTCTACCCTACAGAGTTGGAACAGAAGGATATAATGACCGATAGCATTTAAAGCTGCTAAGAGTTCAAGAAGAAATTTCCCTTGAATTTTATTTATTTATTCCCTGAGTAATGTTCACATTTAAGATAAGGATAAAAGTTTCCCTTCTCCTTGTCCAGTCATTTCTGATTCTAGGGTGCTCATCTCTTTAGCCAAGGAAGCCAGCCTTGTCTGAAAACATTTCTATGGTCATGTGGCAGGAGATGACTATATGCCAAGGCAAATGGAACACTGTTACCTTCCCAACTATTTATCTTTTCACATTGGAATGGTTTCAAGATGCTAGGTTCAATCTGCTAAATTCCTATCCATATCTCTAGGTTCCAGTTTGAAACTGATTCCATAAAACTTGATAGAATAGGACATTGGGCATGCTTTTAAATTTTCATTAAATATAAGACTCAGGTCAGCATGGAGATAACATTCCAAAATTCCTTGTAACTAACTATAACAATAGCAAAGCACAACACAATTGTTATATAAATGATAAGGGCACCTGCTTTAAAAATGGGTGATTCATATTGTATTCTTGGTCAAAACCAGTGGCTGGATTCAAATTTTTTTACAAACAGTTCTGTGGGTGTGGCAGGGAAAGGATACTGTAAGATATACAGTCAGAGGTAGTATTTGCCGGTTCTCCAAACTACTCAAAATTTCTGCAACCAGTTCTCCAGAACTGGTCAGAACCTGCTGAATAACACCTCTGGTCAAAATGTGACTAAATTGTCCTCTTCAATATGTGTGCATCTTATCAGTAGATTAAACAATCTATTAAATAGATTGTTCAAGGCATTATACAAAATTTCTTTGTTTTGAGGAACTGAGGCCTTTATTGATGTGTTACAAAACACTAGAATGTGACAAGTGCTGCAGGTAATAAGTTTGTCCTTCCAGTCTTCAACCAAGAATCAATATACATATGTGGAGGTGGCAGCTGGTATTTCTTGGCTTCAGCGGAAAAGTTAGGATTAATGAAGAAACTTAATTTTGATAACACGTGTGGCTGATTTGCAAGACATGTAAACAAAAGCTGAGGTTCTGACTGAAAACTTGTACTTGACATAACCAAATTGTTCCACTTCAGAGAGAAAAATGTATCCTTTCAGAAAAAACACATACACATTTTTATGGAGCAGATTTCTTTTTGTTCAGTTTCATGGATAAATCAGTTCTAATTTCAGAAGTCTGCTCCTATGTGCTGGCAAACAAACTATGCAGATGAAAGGAATGATGCAAACACCTGCACTGTTATAATCTATGGCTTTGTACAAACCACACAATGCCTAGTAACACCAGAGACAATGTGCACGCCTTTATGACTACAGTAAAATGGTAGGGCAAAAAGAGGCATGGAAAGAGCAGATAAAGAATCTCACTAGTCTACCTATCAGTATTCTGATTTTTTTAATATCACATGACAGATGTACAGAAATAGATGTACAGAATTAGAGATTCAGTGACTTATGAATCTAATTTCTTTAATGTACTAAAACACATACTTTTCTAATGCTTAAGAAAAAAATTACATGTTTGAAAATATCCAGATAGTGTGTGATAAAAAGTTAGAAGTAGAAGGTTCAAATCAGGAATGTTAGACACCATGAAGACTTTTTAGCTCTGTCTTAGTCTTTGTATATTCTTTGACATCAGTGATACTGTCGTTACAAAATAAAGGAGGCCCCATTTTGAAACATTGCTCAAGAAATGTTTAGCGGCTAAATCAGAATCTGCCTAAACATTTCATAACAGATTTTTCGATAGTGTTCCATAATGTACCTTAATGGAAAAAATACATACAGATAGTTTTTGTTTAGTGACTTTCTTGTTTAACAATTATTCATAGTTACAATAGGGATGAAAAAAAAAAGTTTATGACCAATACTGTATTTACAGTGTTTGTAAATCTGTAAAGCAAAAAAAAAAAAAAGAAGAAGTAAGAGCATGAGTACAATTGTTGTGTCACTTAGCAAGCACTTCACTTGATAATTGGGCAACCAATCCCAATTTATAGTACTATAGTACTTTAAAAATATGTTCATCATAGTGGGGTCTTTTTAAAAAGTTTGCATTGAAATTCTGTTTTTCAGATGCAACTTTCCAAAATATGAACTCTTCTGAACACTAATTCCTCAAACTGGACTCTTATTGTAAATATTTCTGGATGAAAATGGATGGAGTTTAGAAAATTCCTTTCATTGCTGCTTGCCAATTCTACAGACAAAGTCTGTTTTGATGGATCAGGCTAATTTGTTTGAATTGAAATCCATGATGTATTTATCTTGCCTCTGTAACTACTTTCTAGTAGGTTTCAAAACAAAATACTATTTTTGATAAAAACACAGTAGTTCACATGCAAAGTGTTGCTGTTCTGTCACTGAAGTTAAACACCTTTCATAACATATCTGAAGAAATAAAAATTCATGCTTGGCAGTATTGAAGACCAATTCTTCAATAAGGTAAGCTTAAATTACTTTTTGTTTAAAAAAAATCATGTTTCGTCAATGTATCTCTCTCCCACACATGAACATAAAAACAACAACCAGAACAATAGAAAATTTAGATAATTTTTTATCTCTCTTCCCTTTGTAATCTTATAAGCAGTCCCCCAGCAGGCTACTGGGGGTTTGAAAGGGTTTGGGAGAGCCCCTAGCTAAGACTCTATTCAGTTTGAAGAACCGCCAAATCCCACTCCTGGCTGGCCCCGCCCACTCCACCCCACCCTTCTCAGGAGTCCCCACATGGCCCCTTTTGGATGCAGGTAAGTGCAGGGTCTGCATGGACGCTCAGGAAGTTCAGGAAGGCCGGAAATGGGCCCGTTTCCAGATTCCAGAGAGCCTGTGGAGCCTGGCAAACATATACACACACCTATCATGGTGCAGGAGGCCGACCAGGCCATGCCTACCATGGCACACCCACCCAGCAACCAGGCAGAGAACCCTTTGCTAAAACTTTTGAAAACCACCCCTGCTTGTAAGTGGTTTCAATGTATGTGTATTTAATCATTTATAGAATGGAGCAGAATAAAATTCATAATGGTCAATAGCCAATGCAAAATCACTTGCAACAATAGTGATTTTACATTTTAATTCCACATAGAAAATCAAGTTGCTTTATATCCAGTCATACAATTATTTCATTTTACCCATGTTTCTCTATACTGTACTGAATGGCAGCGAATAGCTTTCAGGCAAGCTCTTTTCCAGCTGTACGAAAAGTTATCATGGATTGAAAGTAAAACAGGACTGTATTTTTCCATTGAGCCATGTCCTACAATTTGGCCATAATATCAGCACATTATCCCTCTAATTAGTGATATTTTCTGTGATTATCTTTGCTCATGAAAACAAGCATGAAAATGGAATAGAGATTAGACAAATTGGCACAGAATACCTAGTATATAATATCAAGATATATTTGTCTTACAGTGTGTGAAATAAATTTCATAGTTTTTAGCTGCTTCATTTTATCACCACATCTTTTCAGTGACCTGAGTATGAATATACACACTCTTTAAATGTAACATTTAATGAACATGTGGACTTTCATGTATCACAACATCTGGAGATGAAGTGAAAAAGAAAGGAAAATACCTTATTAAAGCACGGTTTAATGCTTTTTACAATTCATCAATTATTTTATTGGAAATTTAAACACTCCAGATAGTACCATGCTTATACACAGGAACAATTAAAAGACAATTGAACCACACTGCAGCAACAGGAGGTTGTCCCTTCAACAGTGTTGTATTTCTTAATATTAATAGGTGATTTTTTTCAGTTCCAGTAAAACTTTAAAAGCCTTTAGGTTTTCCACTTTTTGTTTCTGAATTATCCTAAATTAATTTGGCAGATCTCAGCTATCACCAGTACAGTAATTCCTCATCTCTAAAGAAATATAGTTTCTCCTTCAGCATTTTTCTGCTGGTGAAAAACAAGGCCAGTGACCTGGCATTGAGTGACAGTAACACCATGGTAGCCATTTTCCTAATGTCCTTGGTGAAAATTTATTTTCAAGAAAAATGAGATCCATCAAAACAGAATCTATAGAAGACAAATGGACAGGTAATTCACAGAATCAAGTATGATGAATCTGAAGAGATTTCTCAGCTTAGAAATTGAATGCAAATATATTTATCTTTGGAGAAGATGACAGACACAATGCATATATTTGCTTTTCCTCTTTTGGGGAAGAGATAATTAGTCTTATCAACAGCAGTTGCAGTAGATTTTGAAAAAGTTTTATTTTATTCCCTGTCCTTTTTGAAGAGCTGTTTATGAGCAAATATCTAAGAAGTTGTATTTTCCTTTGAACACTTTCCTGGGAATTCGATTCACTTTATACTGGTCTCAGAGAGTAACAAATTAGAGCTTGAAAGTAAACTTGTATCATATGCTAATTTTGTTTACATTTGGTGCAAGGTTGATTTGCTCTGGTTCTTTGTAGCAATAAACTACAATTTTGTAATTCTCGCAGCTCATTATATAACAGAGAACATACTCTGGTTGTCTAATATGTAAACTTACAGGTTTTGCAGATTTTCTGAATCTTAAAGAGGCTTTAACATGAAGTGTGTACCCTTGTGAGTGTGACTTCTGAGTTAACATAGGAAAATGGATAATCTCTCTACAAATCCTTCAGTTTTAGCCAGCAAAACTATTTCAGATAATTAATTCCAAGTAGCAGTAGCTTTCAAAGGTAGTGGCAAACTGATGAGCTTTGTTTGATAGCCATGTGGGTTAATTTAATTTACTCTATCAATGCAGTGTGTTAAGACAGCAGTTACTCTATTAGTCTGGCACTTTAGCTTTTTATATGCTGCATATTCTGCATATTTTATAGCAGTCCATTTTTTATCATTGATGGAAATAAAAATATATATTATTGCACAAAGATATTATATAGATGCAGTATTTTATGAAATAATTTTAACAGATGCATTTGGATAAGTGTGTATGTAAACTAGGCAATTATGAGCTTTTTTAAAGAAAAGAAATCTTAAACTATTATGGAGAATGTTTTAATAGGTTTTGTCTATTACATCAAGCCCCATATTTTGCGGATGCCAGTCATAAAATTGTTAGATGTAAATTTCTAGAAATATTTTATGTATCTTTTAACTTAGCTACTCTTTATGTGATTCACCCAGTGACATAAGTATTGGCTGTGTATTATAATTATATTAATATTTATATATAATTCCTATTATTATTTCTCTTTTACATAATACCCTAAAGATTCTTCCATCACAAGAAAATCATTTAAACCTGACATATGCCACATAATTTCTATTGGTAGCTACATTCCCCCAAAAGATACAGCATAAAACTAAGAAGGGGCTGATTTTGGAACCTGGACAAAATCTAGATCTCTTTTTACTTAATTAACTAAACTGTCCTCATAAGAAACATATATAAAGGTCATAGTACTAACAGAACTTGCTGAAGCCATAGTACTAACAGAACCTGCTGAAACAGGCTGATTTCTTTCCAGGTTGGCAAAGAAATATGACAAAACCGTATACTCTCCTCTTTATTATTCAATCTATATGCTGAATACATATGAAGGGAAGCTGGATTAGAAGAAAATGAGCATAGTTTTAAAACTGGAAAAAAAAATCAGTAAACTATACTACAGTAATGACATTACCCTGATAGCCAAAAAATGCAAAGGATCTACAAGCTTTAATACAAAAAGTCAAAAAGTTTAGTGAAGAAATAGGAATAAAATTAGATATAAAGAAGACCAAACTAATGACAATAGGCATAACAGCCAGCTTTAGAATTGATAGTAAAAACATCAAAATGGTGGATAACCTGTCTTTTAGGATCAACCATTAACAGGGAAAGAACAATCAGTCGAGCATGAAGATCTTACTAGTAGAAGAGATAATCAGATGCCATTAGGTTTTTATTCCTATAACACTCAGACTAGTATAAGTCATGGTATTTCCTATGATATTCCATTAAAGCAAAAGTTGGACTATAAAGAAGCAGAGTAGAACTTTTGAAATTTGAGGTTAGAGAAGATGCATGAGAATACTATGGAGAGCCAAAAAGAAAAAAGAAAGAAAGAAAGAAACCAATGGGCCATTGAACAAACCAGAATTTTCATTCAAGACACAAATAACTAGACTCAAATTATCCCATTTTTCACAATTGTGCAAACATGCAGCACTTGGAAAAGGCTCTAGTGCTGTGAAAGGTGGAAGAAAAGAAAAGAGGATGACCAGCAACAAGGCGGATGGACCCAATTACTGTAGCAATGATTGCACCATTGGAAGACTTTATGGTTGTGGAGAAAATCTATCTGGTTGCGAAGAGCTGAAAACAATTTTATAGCACTTAATCAATAAATTTCAATAGACTTTAGTTATATTAATTCCAGGAGATACATTTAAACAGTTGCTAAAATTGGTGCAATTGATGCAATTCCTAAAATTGAAAACATAGGTAATACTGATAAAAACATAAAGATATAAAAACATGGAAACTATTTAATAATTCTCAGATATTTCCAATTTTATACACCTAAATTTCCATAAAGAAGAAGATCGTACATTTATAATTGCTTAGAAACAAAATGATTTATAAAGAATGGGAAATTTTCAGCAAATTTTTCATAAATACTTTGAATATTGGTATGCTATATTGCAATTAATTTTCTTTTGATTTTGTTGTTTTGGTTTAATGTGAACATCAACATCAACATTGACAACTTGAAGCTGTATAATTCAAAACATGAAGACTGAAAACCCTTCCAAGAACTGAATTCTAATTACTTTTATTAAACTGTCATATTATCATTTTTATTTCATCTCTATATTTGTACAGTTACTGTTGATTGCAAGTTTAATCCAGGTTTAGTCCTATTTATCCAATAAGCAATCAAAGACACTTTCTACTAAATAAAGTTTTTCATTTCATCATATATCATATCTGAAATATTTTAAATTATTTAGGGCAACTATTATGCTGCTTTAACAAAAAAAAAATAGTGCATTCAGAGTTACAGAAGCACTATACATTGTGAAAAAGATCCTTTGGCAATAAATAATATTTGAGCAGGAATAAAACTATGATCCTCGATTTGAGAACTAAGGCATTACCAGCATGTTCTATTGCTTATGATGTGATGGAACAACATACAATATCCAACTTCCTATATGAACAGTCATTTTGATATGACTGTCTGAAACATGCCAATAAAAGCTTTGTCTCCTTTGTCTTAAAAAAATGTTAGCATTTTTTTCAATAACACTGTTACAAACTAGAAAAGGGGAGGGGAAAAATATTGGAGAACCTAGAAGTTACTGCCCAATCTGCCATACGGCCAATATATTTGATTTTTTCTCTATCACTTTCTCTTGCCCATCCCTCTCTTTTTGCAGAATGAGCTTTGGTAAAGTGCAAATTTTCTCCAATTTGCTTCATTAAAATTATTCAGCAGATGGTATTCTAATTTATTATTGGCTATCTGTGCGGATTTGAAGCAGGTCACTAATATGAATACTTGAGACTAACAATCTGAGCAGTGTCAATTAGTTGACATTAACGGCATAAGGCTATGCAGTATTTTTTTTTCTGCCAAGCTCACTTGATTGATGTGTATATTTAAGTTCTTGGTTAAAATATGCCTGTTCTTGGTATGTGGCCCTGACAAATAGTCTTGCAGTAGGAAAACAAAAGAGTAATGAATCTACAACAGGCTTTTGCATGCCCTCAATATTACTCAAATGAGTAATTCATCTGCATTCAGTGTGATTGCTCTTACAGACTTCACAGCTATAGATTCTGAACATACGGAAGGTCTTTTGAGGCATATCAAGTACTTTCTACAAATGAGGAAACGAAGCTCAGACATATTGTGCGCATCAAAGACAAATATTTGATTTGATTTAATTGTTCCATTGTTCCCTCCAACCATCTATATATATGCTGTTCAGCTTCCTTCAGGTATTATCCTACGTCATTGTAGTGCTTTTAGAAAGTTGTAGCAACGTTTCAGCAGAATCTCATCTGCCATCATCAGGCATCTGTATGGAGTTTGTATATATACAAACTCCATACAGAAGCCTGATGATGGCAGATGAGATTCTGCTGAAACGTTGCTACAACTTTGAAATTAGGTATTTCAAAGGTATTTGAAATTATGGCTGATGATAAAATAAAGCTACTTAAAAATAAAGCTACTTATGACTTGATTTCAAAGTTATGATAGCCGTATCACCAAGGGTCATGTGATCACATTTGGTGCTTGGTTCATATTTATGGCATTTTGCAGCATCTTGCAGTCACATGTCCAGAATTTTGACTTTTTGCCAGCTTTCTATCTTTATTTCTGGTTTCTGGGGGAAAAAAAACACTGAGTAAAAATTATGTGTTTAATGACTATGGTTCCTTTAATATCTATAGCAAAAAAAGATTTAAAATCAGGCCTGGTCATGCAATAATTTGCTAATAATCATGATGACTCAATATAATAATTCTGAGCCCAATTATGGGCATAAGTTGAAATATGATTATAATAGTAGCAAAATTTTATAAAATTCAATTTTTAATGTATTAATTTTGTCAAATACATAAGTCTTGGAAATACTGAAGAACATAAAATATACAGATTAGACTATTTTAATTATAAAATCATAGAATGTATTTGATTAAAGAGACCTTATATCTTATTTCATCCAAGGAAATGCTCATATGAAAAATTCATAAAATATTTCAAATGGTTGATTACCCATCTTCAGCCCTCTCAGTTGATGGGAACCCAACAATGGAAAGTATTTTTCCTTTTTAATAGGCCTTACCATCAGGACACTTAACCTTATATTCAGTTTAAATCATTCACTTTATTTCATTTCACTTTATTATCCTGCCTTGGTTTCAACAGTTCTCCTTGTTTGTGACAATCTTTAAATATTTGTAGATTGCTATTAAAGCTCTTTCCAGACTTTCCTAGGCTAGATCTGTGCAGTTTCTTTAACTGCTTTTCCTTATCATCTGAAAAGCTTTCCTCTGAATTTACTGCATCTCCTTTTAAACTGCTATTCCCAGAATTGGGTAATCTTATCAATACATAGGAAGAATGGAACTATTACCTCACATGAGCAAGGCACAATACTTCTAACACATTGGAGCACTGAATTGGCTTTTTTTTAGCAATATATCACACTATGTATTCATGTTTAGTGGGTGGTTTATTAGTAAACCTAGAATCTTTCTCATACATAGCTATTAAACCAGGTACTCCAAATCTAGTATTTATACATTTGATTTTACATATCCAGAAGGTTAGGTTTGCCACATTTAAGCATTACAGAGATCATTTTGAACTGTGTTTTTTTCTGTAAGGAATTAGCACAGTGATTTGAAAACTTTGAGACAATGAGACACACTAAAATTATAAAACAAATGTGTGTGTTTCCCTTACCCATCCCATCAATAAAGTTAATAATTTCATTGCGGACTGGATTTGGTAAGAAATAAAGGCCCTGTCCCACTGCACTTATGGATGCAAAGAGGATGTAGAACATTTAAAAAAGCTTGCCATCCATTGGAAAACGCTATGCATCCGTTGTGTACTCATTGCATACGTGTTTCATACGCTCTATCTGTCGAGGATCCGTCCACTGCGATTTCATCCGCACAAGAAGTTTTGAGCTGCACAAAACTTGTGAACAGATGAACTTTCCGCTGTGTACAATGTAAACCTGCGACATACGAGCAACAAGCGTTCTATGTCTGTTTATCATCCGTTAAACGTCCGCTGTACCCTCTCTGCATCCTCTGGGCATCCTCGCAACTCACATCCACTCAGCTGAAAATGTAAAGAGGGAGGAAAGAAAGGGTACATGGAACGTCTATACATCGTTAGTAGCACGGAAATAGAAAGGATGCATTTGCATCCGATATACATCCGTGCGGCATCCCCTTTCTTTCCTTTAGGCATATGTGATGCATCCGCTTCATCCGCTATGCGTCTGCTTCGAAATTCTCCCCCGGAACCCCTTTGGAGGTGTCATCCGCTGTCATCCACTAGGCTTCCTATGAACATCTGTTTAACATCCCCGCTACATACTACCCATGTCCGTTCTTTTCCATTCTTTTACATTCTGTTTATGCAAATTTTCACCACTTTTTGAAGTGGATGACAATGGATGGAGCCATCCCCGAAATTTTGCTAGTCTACTGTGTCCTTTATGCATATGTTTTGTGTTCGGCGGCCAGTGGGACGACGAACTTAACTTTACTGGTTTCTTAATTAAATTTCAATCTGTAGCTCAAACAGATCAACTGTCAGTCTTCAAGATCTTCTGCTATTGCTTTGCATCTTTTCGACTGCCATAAGTAACGGGGGGTGGAAAAGGGAGGTAGGAATAGTTGGGGAAGTGAGCTGGAGGAGTTACATTCGTCTGATGTATAAATGGAAGGGGGGAGCATAAAATAGAGTTAGGTTTCTATTTCTCGCTTAGCTTTCTTCTCTCTGCGCAACTGCAACCCGTTATCAAACTATGCCAAGGTCAACGGACAGAGGCCTCATCATCACCTGAAGATGCCCACATGATCATATCCACAACTTCTAATTGGAAGTGTCATTTGAACTATTGGGGGTGGGAACATTTCCATCACTTTCTATATGTGAATTGTGCGCCTAAATTCTCAGATTCAGAATTCTTTGGTTGCTACCACTTCACTTTCAGTAAAAGATATCATTTCTCTAAACTAAAGAGTCTAAGTATTTCTTTCCTGGATTTTGAATGGAGCTGCACCTGACATCAACAATACAACTTTATAAAATTAAAATGTACATTGGAAATGATGACAAACAATACAATGTAAAACTGTATTTCTAGTGGGAAAGACAAGTTTGCTTACTTTGGTATAATGTCTTAAACCAAAGGTTTATTCCAGCAGTGGAATTACTATCCATCAAGGTATTTTACCTCACCACTGGAGGCCCTGTTTCACACTTCTGCTTCTTCCTAAATAAGTGCTTCCCATTTGATGATAGTGGGGGAGAAGAGATTATTCACTGTAGATTACTCCAGATTTCAGTCCTTCAGTCTTTTATTTCCTTTTTATTATTTACAAAAGGAGACAGGAAGAATTGATTGGTCACTTCAGGGTATCATATCAGTTTACTGATGATACCAATTTGCATATCCTACCATGGTGAATTTATCCAGTGTCTAGATGCTATTAAGGTCTGGACAGGATGAGATAGATGAAGCTTAACCCAAGTAAGAGGGAGCAATGTCGTCATGCATCAAAGTTTTTTTATCAGTTTTGGGATTATCTCTTGAGAGAGGTTGCAATTCTTCTGAAGGAACAGGTGGTCTAGTCAGGGAGCTATTCCTGAATTAGTGGGTGGAGTCCATTGGCAGAGTCCAGAAGGATATCTCCTGAATTCTAGATGATATGACAGTTGTAATCATACTTGAGTGGGAGGACCTTACAATGGTGACTCATGACTTCGTGGTTATTCAGGATACCTGTCATATGCCTAAACTACAAGCCAATTATTTTTAAAAAATATTCACTTACCATAATTATTTTTAGCAACATTTATAGAGTAACTGAATTATTTTCAATTTAGAACAAGATATCCTTGGAAATATTAGGACAGAGACCTTCTTGTGAGGAAGGTCTTAAGGAAGTGTGTGTTTCATTATTGTATCATTGCTATTTATGCCCCAGATGTTTTATATATTGTATTATATTAATATTCTTACCGTTTAAGCATTTGTAATTGCAGAACACCATATAATCAGTTAATCTCTAAACCTTTCTTCCTGTGCTATGTTGAACTTCATCATTATATGTTCCCTTCCCCTAGAATGCCTGGCATTCAGACACCTACCAGTTTTAGAGTTCTAGTCAATAAAGGTATATTTTATGGATATTCTGAGAGTTGCCATCTCAACACGTTTTGTATGACTGCTAAGTGAGGTATATAAAGGCAACTGAAAGAAATAGAAATAGAAATTCTACACAGTGATGATTCAAATGCTACATTACAGTTCCATTATGCTCATCAAGTTCTTTCACAGTAATTGTGAGTGTTGTGGAATCCTATATTATATGTGTTTGTTTTTAAAGCTAAGAACTTCATTGCAACATCTACTTAATGTTGCAAAATGTGAACAATACATTTATTGGAATAATAGACATCACCACTTAAGCTGAAGAAAAATGAAAAGCTAGTAGCCTCATAAATCTTTCAACAAATATATTGCTTTTATCATGCGCTATTGTTACATTTCCTTTAAATAAACAAATATATTTCTATGATCAACTTCTAAGAAAGGTACATTTCATGAAGAGCTGACAACCATAACTTTATTAAGAGTCTTTATGGTTAGAAGGTTAGCATCATAAGATGTAAAATTATTTCTTTAAAAATTGTCTTAGAAGTGGATATAAAATATTACTCACTCAGCTGGAACATAAATTGCAGGAAGTCTTCCTCACCACCTCTAACCCTCAAAATATACTTGGATGTGGAACTACCTCTACCAGTATTCCTCAAATAGAATGTCAGAGGTAGAACCAATGAACTGAAGACATTTCATTTGCTAACAACAAGAAGACACATTTCCCATTTCATGTACATGCTTGTCTGATGGACCATTACATCTTATTCCACACTGGGAAGATACAGGTTAATTTAGGAAATAACATATAACTTTATATTCCAATAACTTGCTGTTATTTTTCAAAATCTGCCACAGAGGGGATATTCTAGAACTGTGTAGGGCCAATCCTAGTTAGATGCATTAATTGATCTGGTGATTTCAAATTCTTTTATCCTCTCAATATACACATCTTTAAAAAGGAAAGATCATCTGAGAAAAGAAAGAAAAAATGCCTAATGTCAATTTCTACTTCTGGTTGCATGATCTAGGATACCATCACCATATTTGTGGAACATATTCCTCTAAATAATCACTAACTGCACTGATTGCAAATTTAAAATAGAAAGAGTAATGCACTAAATATTTCATTATCAAATACCTACCTTTTTCCTATTAGGTTTGTCTATAGAAAATAAACTATATAGATGAAAGCAGGGCTGTTATACAAAGGGCTAGGTAATTTAACTTGCATATGAAGTTTTTTTCTTATTAGGTGAGGACTTTCAAGTTTTGGACTTGCTTATTTTTTAAATCATTCAGAACACATCCACACATTCATCATGAAACCACCTTCAAAAAGTGTAATATAAAATACAGTAAAAGTTCATAACATTTATCAGCAAAATTAATATTTTCATTTTGAAAATGAATATGAGGTTATTGTATGCATAGAGATGGAATCAGTGGTGCCATTCTACCGGTATGGCCGGGTTCTAGTGTACCGGTAGTGCCCAAGATCAGTGGAGACCAAACCAGTTCTCTCTGAGGAGCTGCTGTTGGGCCCACCCAGGCTCTCAAACTGACCATTTTTCCCTGCTTTTGAAGTGCAGCTGCTTTGCGTGGCACAGAAGATTGCCATGCGTCAGCTGTTGAAGATACAGGAAGAGTGAAGGATTGCAGGAAGTGAGTAGGAAAGCCTCTGAGCATGTGCAAAGTGCACATTTGGTGTGTGCACACAAAGTGTATGTGCGCATACAAAGCATGCCCACCAAGCCATGCCCACCGAACCGGTGGGAAACTACTTTGAAACCCCCACTGGGTGGAATGCTACAGAAACACCAACAATGGTGGAATGGATTTTGAAAATGGTTGAATTTATGAAATTGCTAAAGTGACTTGGTTGATGAAGGAGGAAACTGCAATTACTTTTTTAAAACAGTGGAAAACCTATATAGAGATTTTGTTGAAAATGGATCAAAATGGGAGACTTCCAGTGGCAGGCAAGGACGAGTAGAGGTGCAGAAGCTCTTCACGGTTTCAGTTCATCTCTTCTTGCGGTTGGTGCGATCCTTAGAGGTGCTCGAATCCCAGAGAGATTTGTGTTGGTGTGGGGGATACTCCAGCTGCAGTGTGGGGAAGGCAACCCCCCGGCAGCAAAGAGGAGCCCTCCAGAGCCCAGAGAGCAAGAGAAAGCCTCCTGTCAATGGAGGTTCTGAAGTCCGGACTGTCACCAATACCAAAAAGTGAGTAAGTGACAGCTTGTGAGATTGTATAAAAGAAGTGTGGCAAGGGGAACTTAGCGGTGGAGAGGAAGATCAGCAAGTTATAGTCTTCTGAATAAGTGACACTTGGAAGCCTGAAAAGAAAGCAGCTAAAAAGTGGAGGAGAGAGGAGCACGGGCGAAAGGACTCGGCGGACTGAAGTGAAAATGTGGGTTGTGATGAGTGCAAAGGAAATCTATGCGGTCCGGAAATTATTATTTTACAAAACTCCAAGGTTGGGGATGATTTGGAATTCTTTATCTGACTATTAATTAGATAGATTCTTTTGGATAAACTTTATTGAAACGATGATGGGAAGAGGATTGGGGCTGACTGAAAGGGACAGTGTGGCGCCAGACGGGACAGGACACTTGGAAGTCTCAGGGATACAGCAACAACTTATTTAACTTTATTTATTTAATAGACTTTTCAATAGATCCTTGGGAGAATTTTGCTTTAACTGAGAAGTTGGTGGTGGTACGTGGAAGAAATCAAAATTTAACTTAGAAACGTTTTTTTTTTTTAAAAAAGGAGAGAGGTGGATTGGAAGATTCAGAAGAGTGACTGATTGACTGCAGTTATTATTCAGCACTTTCTACCTCCCCACTTCCAGTATGTTTGAAGAGTAAAAAAAAAAAAATCCATATTAGAGATAAAGAACCAAAGAATGACTTTGAAATCTTTTTTCCTTTTTTCTCTTGCTTTTTTCCTTTTTGTATAAATTTGCCTAATTCTTCTTTTTTTTCTCTCTCTCTCCCCTCTTCTTATTTATATTTTGCTGTTATCTCTTCCCTCTTCCCTACTTTCTATTATGATTATAAATTTACTTATTTAGATAAGAAGTATTGATTATTGTATTAGATTGTTAAAAAACTGATTTGATTAATCTACTAATAATAAGGATAATTACACCTTGACTAGATATATTAAAAAAAATAGTAAGAACATTAAGAATATTATGAATCATTTAATCAATAAGTATAAGACTTAATATTTAATACTCTAATAGTTAAATTTATGGTGTGAATATAATTAAAACTTGAATTTGGTTGGATTAGATATACCATTTATATTATTTATTATATATTTACTATAATTATTATATACATGTATTATATAGATTGTTGTATAACATTGTATAGTGTGCATAGAAATTGAATATAAAACCCATAAAATTACTTATTTGATTTAGATTTAAGATTTGAAAAAATATAGATAGATTAATTAATGAAACTTTGGTTAATTCTAATATAGAGGTTATAATATTGAATGTTAATCTGGGATAACATAATTAACATAACCCAACAACAGAAACAAATATTAAAAGAAATGACCTCGACAACTACTACAACTCTGAAAACTGGAAGGAAAGCTACTCCAACATTAACAACGACACTGGCAACAGCTTTGCCCATGGCTCAAAAAACTATAGAAGAAACATTAGCAGTAGAAAAACAAACCAATATTTTGAATGCCAATATTCAATCAATTTTACTCATGCTACAAGAATCGATGGCAAAACTACAAGAAACAATGATAAAAAACCACAACAAGACAAGAGGAGATATTAATGAAGTAAAGGAGGAGATGGGGAAATTGAAATTAGAAATGAAAGCGGACATCTCCAAAGTAAAAGATAAAATTGGAATACTACAACAGGCCCTGGAGAAAAACGAAGCAACAATAAAAGAAGTAGAGAAAAGGACTGAACGAACTGAAAGGAAACTTGAAAGGGTAGACGAGGAATTAAAAAATGTAAGCAAAGAAATGGAAGATTCATTGGTCTATCTAGAGATGGACAAGGCGGCTACATACCTGAGATTTCAGAATGTAGAGGAATTCAAGGAAGATCTAGAACAACTGATGGCGGGAATACTGGCTGGATTATTGGATAAAGACAAAGATGATATTTTAAGAGAGTTCAATGAAGTTTACAGGGTCAATACCAACTATGTGAGATGCCATAAATGCCCAAGAGAAGTCTATATACATTTTACGAGAAGGTGTGTTCGTGATATTATATTTAGGATGTCCAGGGATGGAACAATTATGTATAAAGGTAAAGAAATTTTGATTCTCAAACAAATCCCAAGAAGAGTAAAAGAAACAAGATGAGATTACAAATTTTTAGCTGCTTACTTAAATCAAAAAAGAATTGTATTCGTTTTATATAATAATTTTATATAGATAATCCCAGAGGGAAGGTTAGTTTTTTGGAAAGAAAGAAAAAATAAAATAGATACCATGGAAAGAGCCCAAGAATTTTATGAACAACTAGTAAGTTCAGAAGACCTGAGTAGTCAGGAGGAACTGGAAATAAACCTACAAGAAGACCAAAGCTACTACAGAAACAAAAAAGAAGGAACCTTAAGCCAGCAAGCATTAGGAGAGACCAGAGTTATCATGAGACAAAGAGCGAAACAGAATTAAGTAAATGGAAGAAGAAAAGAAACTTCTATCAATTAACATAAATGGCCTAAATTCGACATTAAAAAGGAAAAGGATATTAACAAAACTAATTAAACAAAATGCTGATATAATATGCCTCCAGGAAACCCATATAAGGAAAGAAGACAAAAGATATTTAAATTGCCCAAAATTAGGGAAGCTATTTACTGCAACAGCAGACACAGGAAAAAAGAAGGGATCGCAATATATGTTAAAGAGGATTTGAAATCAGAATTAGTATGGTCAGACCCTGAGGGAAGAACTTTGGTTTTGCAGATCTGGATTAATGACATTTCAATTTTGTTTGTAGTAATTTATGCCCCAAATGAAGATCAGAAAAAAAATTTTAAACACCTATACCAAAAAATAATAGGATTTGAAAAAAGGAATATCTGTATTATAGGAGATTTTAACTCTATTTTCGATTATCAGAAGGACCATAGTAATGGGGGAAGAATAAAAAAAGGAAAAAAGAGTTCCCTAAGATATGTAAGGAAATGATTAAAAAAAAAGAATAAAAAAAGAATAAAAGAAAAAGAATAAAAAAAGGAAAAGAGAGTTCCCTAAGATATGTAAGGAAATGATGAAAGAATTAAATTTGGTGGATTTATGAAGAAGACTATATCCCGAAAAAAAAAACAATTTACATTTTATTCCAATCTGCATCAAAAATGGACACGAATTGATATGGCATGGATGAATGGGAAAATAGCAAATGAGATAAAAGAAATTGATATATTAACGAATGAATGGGCAGACCATAACTCAATTCAGATAATATGGAAAGGCAGGAAGAAACCAAAGAAAAGATGGACATTAAATACCCAATTAATAAGAGAAAAAGAATATATTGATAAACTTAAGGAGGAATTAAACGAAACAAAACATTTGGGATACAATGAAGGCATTGTAGGTAATAAGAGGTATAACAATTTCTTATAATGCCAAGAGGAATAAAGAAAAATATGCCCAACAAAATAAACAGCAGCAACAAATTAAGGAATTAGAAATGCAATTACAGAAGACCTCAAAGAACTCAACATTGCAAAATCAGATAATAATAGCTAAACACAAATTGAATTTAACTGAACAAGAGAAAATGATTATAAATTTGAATATGACTAAACGAACCTACTTTGAGAATGCTAATAAGCCAGGAAGATGGTTAGCTTATAAAAAAAAAGAAAGAAAAGAGACGGATATACCAATTAATAGATGGGAATGGCGACATACAACAAGAGATAGAACAAAAAAAAAAAAAAGAAATTGTACATAAATACTTTGAAGAGTTATATAAAAAAGAAGAAATAAATGAGGACAGAATAAGAAATTACTTAGATGAAATTAAAGATAAAGAAATTGAGGAAGAAAAGATAGAATTACTTAACAAAGATATATCTTGGTCTGAACTGAAATCAGCAGCAGAGAACCAAAAAAAATAATAAAGCCCCGGGCCCAGATGGGATTCTGGGAGAGCTATATGAAGTAATTGCAGAACAAATTGGACCTTTTATGATGGAAATTTTCAATGATGTATTATTGGCAGCCAAGATACCGGACTCATGGAGGGGAACACTGATTTCGTTGATCCCGAAGGAGGAATCTGAATCCAGATATATTAATAATTACAGACCAATTTCATTATTAAACACTGATTATAAAATATTTCCCTCCATTATAGCTAAAAGACTAAAAAGAATTTTAAATCTATATATACATGAAGATCAAAATGTATTTCTCCTAACCAGACAGATTAAGGCCCTGTCACACTGCCCAACAGATGCAAAACGTTAGTAAAAAGGACACAACAGATGAGAAAAATGTTCCATCCATTGTTATCCGCTCTCAAAAGGGGCAAAAATTTGCATAACCAGAGCGGATAACACGGAAAGGAACGGACGCGGGGAGGACACAGAGCAGATGGAAAGCAGATGCGGAACGGAAGCCCAGCGGATGGAAGCATATGGGAGCATATGGCACATCTGCTAGGCTTCCGGGGGACCTCAGCAAAGCAGACGCGGAACGGATACAGCGGATGCAGAGCGGATGCAGAGCGGATGAAGCAGATGCACAGCGGAAGCCTAGAGGATGCACAGCGGAAGACTAACGGATGCCGAGTGTTAATTGCGCATGTGGGTAGGATGCATTGTGTAAACCCCGCGGATATAAAGGGAAGCAGCTTGGAAGCAGGTCACCATTCAGAGGAAAGACCTGCTGCCGGACGGATTGACAGCCTTACCTGCCCTGCCTGCATGCCTGCCTGCAAGCCTTGCTGCCAGCCTTGTTGCCAGCCTCCCTGCCAACCTTGCTGTCTGCCTGCCTGCCAGCCTTGCTGCCAGCCTGCCTTCCAGCCTCCCTGCAAGCCAGTCTGCCTGCCAGCCTTGGTTCCTGCCTGCCTGCCAGCCTTGGTTCCTGCCTGCCAGCCAGCCTTGGTTCCTGCCTGCCAGCCAGCCTTGGTGCCTGCCTGCCTGCCAGCCTTCCTGCCAGCCTTCCTACCAGCCTTGCTGCCTGCCTGCCAGCCTTGCTGCCTGCCTGCCTGCCAGCCTTGCTGCCAGCCTTGGTGCCAGCCTGCCTGCCAGCCTTGGTGCCTGCCTCCCTGCCAGCCTTGGTTCTTGCCAGCCTCCCTGCCAGCCAGCAACCCCACAACCATGGGGAAGAACAGAAAGCCTCAGCCATCTGCTGCCAGCCCTGGCAAGAGGGACAGGGCTACCATCCCACCCCCTGGCCCTCACTCTGCTTCTGCTGGGGCTTCTGTAGCATGGGCTCGCTCTTCTGGGGCTGGAGCTTCTGCTGCTTCTGCTTCTGGAGTAGCTGATGATGCTGCTTCTGGCGGTGGTGCTTCTGCTGGTGCTAACTCTACTGATGCTGCACCCCAATGGCGCTTCAGACAAGCACTCCAGCACCAGCCACCTTCACAGCACCTGGACCATTCACCACTGAGACTGAGCGACCAAGAGCAGTGCCAGAGACTGGCTGGCTGGCTACCTGTGGACTTTATTTGGACACTTGACTTGGGTCATTTTTCTTTTATAGCTTGTTGTTAATAAAGTCTATCTTTGATTCACACACTTGCCTCATTTCTTTTTTTTTAATATAGTCTTGGTGGAAACTTTTAGAAATGGTTTAAGCCTTTGCATGTTTGTGGGATGGGTAAGGATAGCAGTGGGGTGGGCAGGGATACCTTTGGGATGGGTAATAGCTGTGGGATAGATAAACCTCCAGTGCAAGCATAGTGGGACTGGATGGTCCACCCTCCGAGGTGCCACACCTATGGCCCTTTATTGTCAACAACAATTTAATCATTGATCCACACATGTGAACATAAACACAACTCTTTATTAAATGCCCTGTTCATTGTAGGCCCACCCAACATACATGGCCCAATCTCATCAGTGTGATGAGACAGACTGAAGGAAGCACCCATTAGTCATCTATCATCCTGTCTTGCCACTCCACCACTCCAGCTGGGGAGTTGCACCAGTGTTTCAGGAGGTTGCGCTGCTTCTTCCCTTCACGGGAAGCTCTGTTGGGGCCTTGCACATCCACAGTATCTATCAGGTTTCGCCCTTGCCTCCATTCCCCAGGCTCCATGTCCCCATTGCCTTGTTGGAGGTCCACAAGCCTGTTCTGCAACACTGGGTAGCGGGTGCGCATGAGATTGTGCAGGATGCAGCACGATGTTCCTCACTGTCCGTGGGCGATGCTGCATGTTGGTGAGAAGTACCTTGAACCTGTTGGCCAGGATGCCAAAGGTTTTCTCCACCACCTGCCATGCCCTGGAGAGCCTGTAGTTGAAGATCCTCTCTTCACGGGTGAGGCATCTGGAGGTGTAGGGCTTCATGAGGTAGGTTCTGAGGGAGAAGGCGTCATCCCCCACGATGAAGTAGGGCACATCTTGCGTGTCGCTGGGCAGGGGGTCTGGATCTGGGAAGCCCATAATGAGGTTGCATTCCAGCCCCTCCTTGAGGTCACTGGTGTTGTATACCTAGGCATCTGAAGCTGACCCATTTCCTAGAGCATCGATGTACATGAACTTGTAGTCAGCATCGACCATGGCAAAGAGGATGATGCTGAAGAAGCCCTTGTAGTTGTATAAGTGGACCCTGATTTGGCTGGAGCTTTGCAGGTCACGTGCTTCCCATCTATGGCTACAGCAGTGTGTTGGAAATTCCACCTCTGATACCACTGCTCTGCAACTTTCTTCCAGCCTTCTTCAGTGGTGGGGCACTGGAGGAGCTCCTCCATGTTTTCTTCGATGATGGCCTGCACCACTTCTTTGACCACAGTGCTGATGGTGTTGTGTGGCACCCTCCATCCATACTGCATGCTCCTGTAGGTGGTCCCTGAGGCCAGGTGGTGCAGAGTCAGTGCCACCTTGAGCCCAGGGTCCAGGCTGGGATGGAAGTTGGTGTTTGCCTTGGTCAACCTGGGTCTCAGCCGCTCCACAACTTCATCAAACATGGCTGGTGGCATCCTCATGAAGTTCTGGAATGCACAAGTGTCTTCGTTCCTCAGCTCCACCATCAGCTTGTTGTACAGTCCATACTCTGCTCTTCTTCCGATCCATCTTCAGACCCAGACGCTTCTTGGCTGCCTCCTTTTCTTCCCGTAATAGAGGTCAGAGAGCCTGTAGATGGCTTCGCACTGTTGCAGAACGATGGTGGCTGCCAAAAGGACCCTATTATGATCCATGGTGGACATGACTGGATGCTGTGGAAGAGCAAGATCCAGATAAAGACTGCAGAGGTCTGCACAGCAGGGCTGCTGGTCTGAAAGTGAGATCCAGGTGAGTTGCTCCCCCTTTTTATAGGCAATATAGGTTTTCCCCTATGTGTCCTTTTGCATCCTCTAGGCATCCTCTAGACATCCTTAATATCCGAGTTAGGTCCCCTCTGCGGACGTTTTTTCCATTTTAAATGCTTTCTTTGTGAGCTGCATCCGCTTTCATCCATTCTGCATCCATTCTGCATCCGTTCCGCGTCCATTCCGCTTCGCCCCTGCGTCCGTTTACCGCTGGAGCGGATCGAGTTGTGCGGATGCATAGTGGATGCCTAGCGGATATAGCGGATGCGTAACGGATGCAGAACAGATGCCTAGCGGATGCCTAGCGGATACAGAACGGACATATTTGATACATTTTCCGTGCAAAAGTTTTGAGCAGCTCAAAACCCTCTGAGTGGATGAAACGTCAATAGACGGATGCTGGATGGATAAAGAGGAAGCAAAACGTATGCAGTGAGTACAAAATGGAAGCATCGCGTTAACCAACGGATGGCAAGTGTTTTTCTCCATTTTACATCCTCTTTCCATCCATTGGTGCAGTGTGACAGGGGCTTAAGTAATAATTCAAGAACAGTATTAGATATTTTAGAATTTTATGAAGCCCACCCGAGAAACAAATCGCACTTACGTTCTTAGATGCTGAAAAGGCCTTTGATAATTTAAATTGGCAATTTTTAATCCAACAAATATATTATATGAAATTAGGCACTAAATTTGAAAATATTATAACAACTATCTATGATACACAACAGGCCAATATTATAGTAAATGGGGAATATACTCGCCCAATAAAAATAGAAAAGGGAGTCAGACAAGGTTGCCTGCTCTTGCCCCTGCTCTTCATATTCTCATTAGAAACACTATTAATACAAATTAGACAGAACTCAGAGATAAAAGGATTAAAGGTTAAAAGAGAAGAATACAAGTTGCAAGCATTTACTGACACTATGGTTTTCTTTATTGAGGAACCAATAGAAAGAGGACAAAAATTGATTAATGAATTAGAACAGTTTGGAGCGGTAGCAGGACTCAAAATTAATAGGAAGAAAACAAAATTAATGACTAAAAATTTAACAGAAAAACAGAAAAAAGAATTAGAAGAAGTTATGGGAATACAAGTGGCAAAGAAAGTTAAATATTTAGGAATATAGTTGACAGCACCTTGTAAGGCACTTAAAGAAAATAATTATGATAAGTTATTACTTCAGGTAAAGAAGGATTTAGAATTATGGGGCAGACTGCAACTCTCACTATTGGGTAGGATTGGTACCATTAAAATGAATATTCTCCCAAAATTCTTATATTTGTTTCAGATGATTCCAATTAAATTACACAATTTTTTTTTTGAAGAACTTAACAAAATTACCGCTAAATTTATTTGGCAAGGGAAAAAACCCAGAATAAATTTAAAAGCAATGTAGGATATGAGGAGTAGGGGAGGGTTGGCACTTCAAAATTGGGAATTGTGTTATATTGCTGCCACTCTAGCATGGTTAAAAGACTGGGTGAACTTAAATAGTAAGAGAATCTTATTTTTAGAAGGCCATGATTTACAAAGGGGGTGGCACGCCTTTTTATGGGACGTCAGGAAAGTTAACCAGAAATATTTCCACAGACACTTAATTAGAGATTTATTATTAATTAATTGGAAAAAAATACGCAAAAAACATTATTTAAAAGCACCGATCTGGCTATCAACAATGGAGGCGATGATCCACCCAAAAAAATTGGATATTTCTAAAATGATTAAATACACAGATTTTATTAGACATACAAGGAAATTTGAAATCATGACAAGAACTTCAAGAGCAGGGATTTAAAATAGATGAATGGGTATACTTACAAATTCATAGTAGATATAAAAAGGATAGGAAGGAATTTGGAATTAACAATAAACCCCAGCAATTAGACAAAACTTTATTAGTCCCAGGTAAAAAAAATATAACTAAATTTTATAATTGTTTATTAGAAGTAGAATTAGAAGAAGAAACAGTAAAAGGGAATATGATAGCCTGGAATAGGAATGTAGGACATAACATTACCCTAATAGAATGGGAAAAAGTCTGTGGAAGAAATAATAAGATTACAAAATCGGCAGCATACAAAGAAAACGCATATAAAATGTTTTATAGATGCCACCTTCCCCCTTCGAGATTGGTGAAAATGTGCCCCAAAATGAGTCCAAAATTTTGGAAATGTAAAAAAAAAAGAGGGAACCTTTTCTCACATGTGGTGGTCATGTATAGAAGCCCAAAAATACTGGAAGAAAATTAGAAATTGGCTGGAAGATATAACAAAAGAATAGATCGAGTACAAACCAGAGTCCTTTCTATTAGGAATTTTTGATAAACAAATATAAAAAATAACAAAATACACAACAATACACATACTAACAGTGGCCAGATTGGCCTTTGCTCAATGTTGGAAGCACCCTCACATAGCTACAGAGGAGATGACCATTCAAAAAATTTCAAATTGCGCAGAAATGGACAGATTAACTTTAGGTTTAAAAAACAAAGATACTTCAATATATTATAATAGTTGGAATTATTGGTATAAATTGTTAGAACAAAGATAGACTTTATATCATAAGATAGTAAGAATAGGATAAATTTATATGAGTGATGTACAAATTTTTGTAAAGACAAAGTGTGCAGATATGGCAAAATTAAGGGAAGAAAAGATCCTACAAACTGTGGAAAATAAGAATGTTTTTAAATTTTTTCTGTTTCCTTCTCCCTACCCCTTTTTTCTTTTCCTTCTGCTTTTTCATATATGTATGTGTTGTCGAGTTGTTGTTTTTTAGTTGTAAAATTAATAAAATTTGTTTAAAAAAAGAAAAGAAAATGGATCAAAATGAATTGAGGATTTGTTGATTAAATTTGTTGATTAAAAAGTTTATTTATGGAAAGAAGGGGACTAAGATATGCAATAAGGTAGAGTGAAAATGGTAATGGCTATGTTTGAACATAGGAAATATATAAGAGTAGTTCCTGCAAGTTATGGTATCATGTAACCAGAGCTTCGTCAATTATTATTACCTTATATAAATATACTTTAATTATATTTAAGTAAATATAAGTAAATTGTCTTACTACTATCATTAATTAGAACACAGTTTTTGAGGAATGAAGATCTTATTACTATATGGCTACCAGACTTAGGTTCCAAAATATAGATAACAGAGTTTTTTTGTCCACAATTTTATAGCCCAAATTCAATGGCTCTACTATATTTTCTTTTTTATTAATTTATGTTGTTGTAGAGAAAAAGACTTCTAGAGAAATATATTTGCCTCTAGCCAATTTTTATAATGCAGAATTCATTAAATGCTTGTCACTTTTTTAAAAAAAATAAGGATTTTAAAGGAAATAGCCTAATTTCATTTTTTTAAAAAAAAGATCACAGAACAACTATCAGACAAGGCAATATCTTTTCAACCATATACCAATTATTCTGAGAGGAAAGCACTTTCACTCCATTGATAAGAGCTGAGAAAATTCACCAAAATGGAGTTTTTCACCAAGTTTTAATAAGGAGACATTTCAGTTCAACTGCACAGAAATGACATATTAAATAGTATTATTTGGAAGCTGAGCAAAATTAAACAAACAATTGGTTTTTTTTCTCAATAAATATATATAGGATTTATTGATTGTATGTTTGATTTTTTACATATTATAATTCAAGTTAGAAATGTTGCCTATACATATCAGCATGATATAACAATGGGAGAATGATATAACTATTGGGAATAGATAGAATCAGTATTGTTGTTTTAAAAATCTTATTGCTTATGTCCTTTTAAACTTGTGTTATAGGATAGGATATTTATTAGGCTCTACTGGTTAAGGCCCTGTCACACTGGCCGACGGATGCAAAACGTTTGTAAAAAGGACACAGCGGACGAGAAAAATGTTCCATCCCTTGTAATCCGCTCTCAAAAGGGGCAAAAATTTGCATAACCAGAGCGGATAAAACGGAAAGGAATGGAAGCCTAGTGGATGGAAGCGGATGAGAGCGGATAGGTCCCCTCTGCGAACGTTTTTTCCATTTTTATGCTTTGTTTGCGAGCTGCATCCGCTTTTATCCTTTCTCCGTCCGTGCTACTAATGCTGCGCGTCCGTTCTGTGTCCATTCCGCTTCCTCCCTGTGTCCGTTTACCACTGGAGCAGATTTGAATTGCGCGGATGCGCAGCGGATGCCTAGCGTATATAGCGGATGCGTAACGGATGACAACGGATGCAGAACGGATGTTCCCCGTATGCCTAGAGGATGCAGAATGGACAGGTTGGATACATTTTCCACTCAAAAGTTTTGAGCAGCTCAAAACTTTTTGAGCAGATGAAATGTCAATAGATGGATGCTGGATGGATAGAGAGGTTGAAAAACGGAGGCAGTGAGTACAGAACAGATTCATCACGTTAACCAACGGATGGCAAGTGTTTCTCTCCGTTTTACATCCTCTTTCCATCTGTTGATGCAGTGTGACATGGGCTTTAGTATAGTCCTGTCCTAGAGTTTCTTTTCATTTTGGACTTACATTAAAAATTATCAGGGGGGAAAAGTGCCAAGGCAAACTCTTAACCCCTTTGGGCTTACTTCACAATTTAAGCATTCAACTGAATTTTTCTGTTTTATCCTGTTTTAAATTTCCCCAGTGATTTTGAAATATGTAGGGCAATATCCCTGAGCTGTATTCTAACAACAAGCAATTATAGGCAAAATAATGGTTAGGTGCTAGAGAGAAACTGGGAAGAGAAGTAAACCTTAAACTAGAAAAAAGTTTCTATCTTCCCATGATGGGATAAAATGCAACAAAAAATAAGGGATTCATGTGGCTTGCTAACTTTGAGTAAGTAATTAATAGAAAAACATCAGTAACAGCATTTATTCATTGATGAAGGAAGTGTTCATGTAACATCCCCAAATATAGCTACAAAAAGTCTGCATAAGAAATTCACAAGGATATGCACTATGCCTGACTATACTGGTAGCTGTCAGAGCTTCAGTCTGAATACAACTATAAATCTCTCTTTAGGAAGACAAATATGCACTTATGAGCTTACCAGAAAATGAGTCAAGGACAAATCTCAGATAAGTTGCTTTTATTGTAGATGTGAAAGAAGCTCTTGTATTGATAAATATCATTTCCTGCAGAATCTAGTAATCTAGCTATATTTATGTGTCAGTCCCAGCATTTAAACCCAGCATCTCTCTTCTTCCACCTCTACAACATTTTTTCTAATCCATTCTTTCTATCTTGGATATTGAGGGCACTTGCATGATATTTTGATAACAGTGCCATTGCATTTCTTATTTCTGGATTTGCCAGCTTCAGCTTTCTCAAGAAGCATTTCTTCTTATTCTTTTATACCATTGTTACTGTTGAATTCTGCACATCTTACAGCTGTTGATGTTGAGAAACACTATTCTAGGTCATGAGTACACATGTAATTTATTTTATTTATTTGTTTGTTTATTTTGTCAAATGCTTACAATATAATAGAAATAAGAATAAACATAAGTTTAAATACATGAAATAGGAACTAATAATTTGGGACAATAGGATAGGGATGGTAGGCACTATTGTGCGCTTATGCACGCCCCTTACAGACCTCTTAGGGTGAGGTCGATAGAGGTTAGTTTGAGGGCAAAGGAGTGGGGGTTTGAGGATGTGACAACAGAATCAGGTCGTGAGTTCCAGACATTGACCACTCTGTTGCTGAAACTGAAATTCCTGCAATCAAGTTTGAAGTGGTTTACATTTAGTTTATTTCTATTGCGTGCTCTTGTGTTGTTGTGGTTAAAGCTGAAATATTCATTAATTGGTAAGACATTGTAACACATGATTTTATGTACTATGCTTAAGTCCAATTGTAGCTGGTGTAGTTCAAGGTTGACTAAGCCTAGAATCTCAAGTCTGGTGGTGTAGGGCATTCTGTTGCGAACAGAAGAGTGTGGTACTCTTCTTGTAAAACACTTCTGGATTCGCTCAATTGTATTAATGTGTGATATACAGTGAGGATTCCAGGCAGCAGAGCTGTATTTCAGTATTGGTCTAGAAAATTTTTGTATGCCCTAGTTTGTAAATCAGTATTACCAGAGGAGAATCTTCATAAGTTAAATTTACAACTCTTAAAATTGCAATGTTATTGCAGTGAGTTCTGGTCCTTAGGTCATTTGATATGAGAACTCCAAGGT
Source organism: Laticauda colubrina (assembly GCA_015471245.1). Lineage (NCBI taxonomy): Eukaryota > Metazoa > Chordata > Lepidosauria > Squamata > Elapidae > Laticauda > Laticauda colubrina. The sequence continues at coordinate 6,133,648 of BLBF01000053.1, forward strand.
CTTTGACAGAGTGAGGGTTGACAGTGAAGTCATATCCACCTAGCTTGTATTTGGTGTATTCATTTTTTTGAATCAATATGTAGGATAGAGCATTTATTGGTCGAGATTTGTAGTTGTCAACTGTTTGACTATTCAGACACATAATCAAGGTCACTTTGAAGGAAGGTAGCATTATCAGTGGTATTGAATAGTTTTACATCATCAGGGAAGAGGACACAGTTACTTATAAGATGATCACAAAGGTCATTTATATAGAGTATAAAGAGTGTGGGTCCTAGAAAACTCCTTTGGGAGACACTGGTGCAGGGTTTCATAAGGCGTTTCCTATTTTTACTAATTGTTGCCTGTTTGACATGAAGGCAGTAATCCACTTGTGAAGAGATCTGGATATGCTGTAAGATTTTAATTTTAATAGTAGTTTGTCATGTACCACTGAATAAAAGGCTTTGCAGAAGTCTATGTAAATTACATTTATTGCTTTGCCCTGGACAAGTAATGTAGTCCATATGTTTTTGCAGTGTAGAAGTTGCAAATTGCAGGACAATTTTTTTTTGGAAACCAAATTGTTTGTTGGGGAATAAGTTGTTGTCTCTAAGTAGAAGGTAATTCATTGATTAATAATTGATTCCATAACTTTGCATGTGACACAACACAATAAGATTGGTCTGTAGTTTTCAACCATAGGTTTAGTAAGCAGCTGGTTCTGAATGATATTTCATATATTATGCTTAGGGGTTCTGCTATGGTGGTGGAGAGCTTTTTAAAGAAGTATGCACATAAGCCATCCAGGCCAATAGATAAAGATGGTTTTAGGTGACGTAGTGCATTTTCTACATTATCTTCAGTAAAGTTAATATCATTGCAGATACTTGTGGTACGATTAGGAAATGTGGGGCATGAGCCATTATACTGTTTACAAAGACTGAATTGAAGAACGTGTTGAAGAGGTGTGCCTTAACAGCTTCATTGCTATAGTCTTCCCATTTGGTCCTTTTAGGGGCGTGTTGGTTTTTGAGTCTTTAAATTTGGTGTTTAAAAAGTTATAGAAGGCGCGGGTGGATTTTGTGTGAAGAAGATTTTCCTCTTGCTTGCAGTGGTAAATGGTACATTCTGCCTTTATCTGTCAGCATAAGGTGTTGTATCATTTTTTAAATTAGTTATGTACTGGACGAGCAAAATTTTGGGAGTGGCTCCATCCATTGTCATCCACTCCAAAAAGTGGTGAAAATTTGCATAAACAGAATGGAAAAGAACGGATGTAGTATGTAGTGGGGATGTTAAATGGATGTTCATAGGAAGCCAAGCGGATGAAAGTGGATGGAAGCGGATGACACCTCCGAAGGGGTTCCGGGGGAGAATTTCGAAGTGGACGCATAGCAGAAGGGGCGGATGCATAGCGGATGAAGCGGATGCATCACGGACGCCTATAGGAAACAAAGGGGATGCCGCGCGGATGTATATCGGATGCAAAGTGTTCACTGCGCATGTGGGGAGTATGAATTGCATCAGCTCCACGGATATAAAAGGATGTAGCACGCAAACAGTCAACATACAGGGGAAAGACATGCTGCCACATACATCTTGCAGGAACACCATGGTTTATCAGTCAGGCAAGAAGAGGAAGCCCGTGCCTACTTGTTCAAGCCCTGGCAAGGTGAAGAAGGGCAGAACCAGCATCCCACACCCTGGCACTGATTCTGAAGCTGCTGACGCTGCTGCTGCTGCTGTGGTGGACCAGCCCCAAGGCCTTCAAAGCCCTGCTGCTATAGGTCCTGCTGCTCAAGCCCCTGAAGGCCCTGCTGCTCAAATCCCTGAAGGCCCTGCTGCTCAAGCCCCTGAAGGCCCTGCTGAAGCCCCTGCCAGAGGGAGGAAGAGGCAAGGGAAGGAGAAGGGAGAGAGGAAACAGTACACCATTTCTGAGGAGCATCAGGATGAGGTGCTGGAATAGCTGAGGGAGAATGAGTACCTCTGGAGAAAGGGCCACAGACTGTATTGGGACACCAAGAAGAAGCAGGCAGCTTGGAGAGACAAGGCAGAGAGCCTGGGGTACACTGCAGAAGTACTCCTTGGATGGTGGAAGCATATGCACACCTGGTATGGCAAGCTATACCTCAAGAAATCCGGACAGGCCACTGTCAAGCTCACTGACTGGGAGATGTATATCATGGCCAAGTGCAGTTTCCTGTAGGGTGAGATCCACCACCTAGGAGCAGCCCCTCTGAGACCCCTCTCCCTTAGACAGCCCAAAGACAGCCAGTCCTCTTCCAGCCAGGAGCCAGGTACCCTGTCCAGGCAGGTGTCTTCAGAGGGCCCCACACCAGAGATCCCCCCAACAGCTGCACTCCCCATGCCGGCAGACTTGGAGGATCCCATGGAGGATGACGCCCTGCTGTCACAAATGGAGGAAGAAGCAGTAGCCACCAGAGGCCACGCCACTCCCACCCCCAACCCCAGCTCCAGAGGATGCAAGCAGAGAGGCAGACTGGAGGGCCAGGATCACAGTGTGCTGTTGGAGATCAGGGACACAATGAAGACCAACACAGTACTTCTCTCTCAGCTTTTCCACTTGGACAGAGCATCCTCGGGCCGAAACACCTTCTTCACCTACATGAGCCAGACCCTGAGGGACCTGCCTGAGGCCCAGTACCAGGTGATGAAGCAGAAGATCAAAGCACTTCTGCACAACCCTCAAGGCCCAGCTGAAGCTGCTCCTACCCAGTCCAGGTCTTGTCCTCCACCCCAGGCGATGTCACAGCCCTTCCATAGCTTTCAACAGCTCCTCACCTACCAAGGCTATGACTCCCAGGACTTCCCACAGCAGAAGCAGAACTTCCCAGTCCAGGCCCAGGTTCATCGGATGCCACAGACACCAGTCCTCAATCAACTGCAGACCAGACAGCCCCACTACACTCCTCCTTCCTCGACCCCACAGCCAAGCCCGTCAACGGGTCCCTGTCCCCATTTCCTTGTTGACAGTTGACAATTCTGTTCTGCAACACTGGGTCGCGGGTGTTCATGAGATTGTGCAGGATGCAGCAAGCTTCCACGATGCTCCTCACAGTCTCTGGGTCATGATGCATGGTGGTGAGAAGTATCTGAAAGCTGTTGCCAGGATGCCAAAGGCGTTCTCCACCACCCATCTTGCCCTGGACAGCCTGTAGTTGAAGATCCTCTCTTCATGGGTGAGGAGTCTGGAGGTGTAGGGCTTCATGAGGTAGGTTGTGAGGGAGAAGTCGTCATCCCCCACGATGAAGTAGGGCACATCTTGTGTGTCGTTGGGCAGGGGGTCTGGATATGTGAAACCCATGATGAGGTTGCATTCCAGCCCATCCTTGAGGTCACTTGCGTTGTATACCTGGGCATCTGTATATCATTATATAGCTGTAGGCCATCATTGTATACCTGACCTGTTGCCTGAAGCATTGATGTAGATGAACTTGTAGTCAGCATCAACCATAGCAAAGAGGATGATACTGAAGAAACCCTTGTAGTTGAAATCAGTGGACCCTGAGTTGGCTGGAGCTTTGCAGGCCACGTGCTTCCCATCTATGGCTCCAATGGTGTGAAGAAAGTTCCACCTTTGATACCACTCTTCTGCAAATTTTCTCCAGCCTTGTTCAGTGGTGGGGCACCTGAGGAGCTTGTCCACGTATTCTTCGATGATGGCCTGTACCACTTCTCTGACCACTTTGCTGATGCTGTTGTGTGGCACCCTCCACGCATAGTGCATATTTCTGTATGTGGTTCCAGAGGCCATGTGCTGCAGAGTCAGTGCCACCTTCAGTCCAGGGTCCAGGTTGGGACGGGAGCTGGTGCTAGGCTTGGTCAACCTGGGTCTCAGACACTCTACAAGTTCATCAAACATGGCTGGTGGCATCCTCATGAAGTGATGGAATGCACGAGGGTCTTCATTCCTCAGCTCCACCATCAGCTTGTCATACAGTCCAAACTCCATTCTTCTCATGATCCATCCTCAGATCCACACAGCTCTTGGACGTCTCCTTCTTCTTCTTCTGTGTAAAACTTGATACAGTCTGAACAGGTTTGGTTCTGGTGATGAATGAGTGCAGCTATCATACGGACTGTGTCATCATCCATGGTGGAGAACAATTGATGATGTTGAACACCAAGACCAAGGGTGAAGAGGTCTGTACACCACGGCTGCTGAACTCATACTGAGATCCAGATGATTTTCTCACCCTTTTTATAGAAAATATCGGTTGTCTGCTAGGTGTCCTTGTTCATACTCTAGACATACTCCAGACATCCTAAATATACAAGATATATCCCAGATACAAATGTTTTGTCCATTTTGAATACTTTATATATGAGATGCATACGCTTACATCCTTTCTATTTCCGTGCTACTAATGCTGTGTAGACGTTCTGTGTACCTTTTGTTTCCTCCCTCTCTCCGTTTTCAGCTGCAGCGAATGTGAGTTGAGGGGATGGCCAGAGGATGCAGAGAGGATACAGCAGACATTTAACAGATGATAACAGACATAGAACGTTTGTTGCCTGTATATGTTGTGGATGTACATCGTATGCAGTGGAAAGTTCATCCCTTCACAAAGTTTTGTGCAGCTCAAAATTCTTGCACAGATGAAATTGCAGTGGACGGATGCTCGACAGATAGAGTGTATGAAACACGTATGCAGTGAGTACACAACGGATGCATCGCGTTTTCCAATGGATGGCAAGCTTTTTTTTAACATTTTACATCCTCTTTGCATCCGTAAGTGCAATGGGACTGGACCTTAAAATGATTACAGGAGTTTATGTACAAAATACAGAAAGCACAATTTCATTGGTGTTTGAATGTAGGATATCTCCAGCAAACTAAGTTACTTACTGATGACAACTGTTTTTATTCCACCCTTCATCTTATGATACCAGAATAATTGATGAATCATATTTGAAGCACACTATAAATCTGATCAATATTATAGTCCCAGGAAAGCTGAATGAGAGTTAAAATTTAATTGGATAGCCCAAGGAAGGTGATATTTACTCACATAGCCCTCTGAAGGTGTAATAATCTCTCATCTCAATTACACCTTACTTCTATCTTATCAGAAAATATGTATTTGTTCATCTCCTGATAGGCATTAAAATCTAAATGTATTCTGAGCTATGATTCTCAGGAGGACCTGTCATGGAAGAAATTTGGAGCTACGGAGCTTTTTCAGCATTTTTCTCCAAAGACAAAAGAAAGAAAAAAAAGTCTACTCCTACCAGTATCACCATTGGCCAAAATTGTTCTGTGAACAATGAAAATGGTACCCTGACTTTTGTTTTTAGAACACATGTTTCTTTGAAGTTCTGAACTGTTTATTGATATAAGTTAAATGAAAAGAAGATGACTTGGACATTGTTGTGAAAAAGTGTACTGATTAAATATTTGAATAAAAATGTCTCTTTTCACTGAACACTGATCTTCAGGTATATGATGTGTTGCTCCAGGTGTTGCTTCGTGCTCTCACTAAGGCCTTAAGGCCCTGTCACACAGGCCGACGGATGCAAAACATTAGTAAAAAGGACACAGCGGATGAGAAAAATCTTCCATCCGTTGTTATCTGCTCTCAAAAAGGGCAAACATTTGCATAATCAGAGCGGATAACACGGAAAGGAATGGACGTGGGGAGGACGCAGGGCGGATGGAAAGCGGATGCGGAACGGAAGCCTAGCGGATGGAAGCGGATGGCACATCTTCAAGGCTTCCGGGGGACTGCAGCAAAGTGGACGTGGAACGGATACAGCAGATGCAGAACTGACACCGAGCGGATGAAGCGGATGCACAGCGGATGCCTAGCAGATGAAGCGGATGCACAGCGGAAGCCTAGCGGATGCCTAGTGTTCAATGTGCATGCGGGGAGGATGCATTGCGTCAGCCCCACGGATATAAAGAGAGGCAGCTCCCAAGCAGGTCACCATTCAGAGGAAAGACCTGCTTCCAGACACATTGAGTGCCTTGCCAGCCTGCCCTGCATGCCTGCCCTGCATGCCTGCCTGCCAGCCTTGCTGCCTGCCATCCTGCCAGCCTCCCTGCCAGCCTCCCTGCCAGCCTCCCTGCCAGACTGCCTGCCACCCTTGCTGCCAGCCTGCCTGCCAGCCTGCCTGCCTGCCAGCCTTGCTGCCAGCCAACAACCCCACAACCATGGGGAAGAAGAGAAAGCCTCAGCCATCTGCTGCCAGCCCTGGCAAGAGGGACAGGGCCACCCTCCCACCCCCTGGCCCTCACTCTGCTTCTGCTGGAGCTTCTGTAGCATGGGCTCGCTCTTCTGCGGCTGGGGCTTCTGCTGCTTCTGCTTCTGGAGGAGCTGATGATGCTGCTTCTGGCGGTGGTGCTTCTGCTCGTGCTTACTCTGCTGATGCTGCTTCTGGCGGTGGTGCTTCTACTGGTGCTTACTCTGCTGATGCTGCTTCTGGCGGTGGTGCTTCTGCTAATTCAGCTTCTGGAGGAGCTGATGCTGCTGCTTCTGGCGGTGCTTCTGCTGGTGCTTACTCTGCTGTAGCTGCTCCTCGTCCTGCTGGTCCTGCAAGTCCTGCTGGTCCTGCTGGTCCTGCTCGTGATCCTGGTCTTGCTCATCCTGCTGGTCCTGCTCGTGCTACTGGTCTTGCTCGTCCTGCTGGTCCTGCTTGTGCTCCTGGTCCCGCTCATGCTCCTGGTCCTGCTGGTCCTGCTGGCGCTGCTGGCACTGCTGGCACTGCTGGTGCTTACTGCTGCTGATCCTGGTCCTGCTGGTGCTGGTGCTGCTGATCCTGGTCCTGCTGGTGCTGCTGGCGCTGCTACTGCTGCTGATCCTGGTCCTGCTGGTGCTGCTGCTGATGATGATCCTGCTGCTGCTGCTGCTGCTACTGCTGATGATGATGATCCTGCTGGTGCTGCTGCTGCTGGTGGTGTGGAGGAGCAGCCCCTACAACCTGGAAGCCCCTCTGATGAGGGCCCATCTGGTCCTGCCAAAGGGAGGAAGAGGCATATGTGAGAACGGGAGAGGAGGCAATACTCCATCGAGGAGGAACATGAGGATGAGGTGCTGGAGTGGCTGAGAGAGACTGAGTATCTATGGTGGAAGGGACACAGGCTCTACAGGGACACCAAAAGGAAGCAGGCTGCTTGGAAAGAGAAGGTGGAGAGTCTGGGCTACACATCAGAGTTGCTCCTCGGCTGGTGGAAACATATGCACAACTGGTATGGGAAGCTGCACCTCAAGAAATCTGGCCAGGCCACAGTCAAGCTGACAGACAGAGAGACCTACGTGATGGCCAGGTGCAGCTTCCTGGAGGGTGAGATCTGCCACTGAGGAGCAGCCCCTCTGTCTACCCTCTCTCTCCGGCAGCCTGCTGAGAGCCAGTCCTCTTCCGGCCGAGAGTCAGCTCCTGTCTCCGGGCAGGTTTCTGTGGAGCGTGCCATGGCGGAGAACCCGCGGACAGCTGTTTTAACCGTGGCGGAGCATGTGGAGGACTCCCTGGTGCAGTGGGAGAAAGGAGAGAGCACTTCCACCACAATCCTACCCGCATCCACCCCCAGCTCCACCTCCACAGAAAGGCAGAGAGCCAGACAGGAGGGGCAGAGCCACACTGTCCATCTGGAGATCAGGGACACCATCCGGAGCAGCATAGACCTCCTCTCTCAGCTGGTCCACACCGACTCCTCATCCTCCAACCGCAAGCCCTTTCTTACCTATATTAACCAGATGCTCACGGACATGGTGGAACCCCAGTACCAGGTGGTGAAGGACCGGATCACCGATCTGCTTCACAACCATCCAGATCCAGAGGAGCCTGCTCCCACCCAGTCCAGGTTTGCTCCTCCACCCCAGGTGATGTCCCTCCCATTCCAAGGCTTTCCACAGGTCCTCACCTACCAGAGCTACGGCTACCAGGAGGTTCAGCAGCACAGGCAGCAGCCCTTCCCAGTCCAGGCACAGGCACATTGGACGCCACCATTGCCATCGGTTCCACTGATGCCACCGATGCCACCCATGCCACTGATGCCACCGATGCCACGCATACCACCCACGCCAGTCCTCACACAGCTGCAGACCAGACAGTCCCACTACACTGCTCCTTTCTCCACCCCACATCCAAGCCCAGCCTCAGTACATCTGTCATCGGTATTGGGACTGACACCTCATGGCATGGAGGAAGGAGCTCTCAACATCACGGGGCTGAGCCAGCTGTCTGAGAGCTTCCTCAACACACTGTCACGTGTTGTCCTCTCGGGGCCAGGCAACCCAGTGGGGCTTCAGACCATCACTCCAGCAGCACCCACCTCTACAGCACCTGGATCCTTCACCCCTGAGACTGGGCACACCTCCGAGTGACCGATAAGAGTGCCAGAGACTGTAGACTTTATTTGGAGACTTGATTTGGGTCATTTTTCTTTTACAGTTTGTTATTAATAAAGATTATCTTTGCCTCATACACTTGCCTCATTTATTTATTAAATAAAGTCTTGGTGGAAACTTTTAGAAATGGTTTAAGCCTTTGCATGTTTGTGGGATGGGTAAGGATAGCAGTGGGGTGGGCAGGGATACCTTTGGGATGGGTAATAGCTGTGGGATGGGCAGGGATACCTTTGGGATGGGTTAAGATAACTGTGGGATGGGTTGAGATAGCTGTGGGGATAGATAAACTTCCAGTGCAAGCATAGTGGGACTGTATGGTCCACCCTCCTAGGTGCCACACCTATGGCCCTTCATTATCAACACTAATGTAATCATTGATCCACACATGTCAACATAAACACAACTCTTTATTAAATGCCCTGTTCATTGTAGGCCCACCCAACATACATGGCCCAATCTCATCCATGTGATGAGACAGGCTGAAGGAAGCATCCATTAAGCATCTACCATCTCTGCAACTTTCTTCCATCCTTCTTCAGTGGAGGGGCACTGGAGGAGCTCCTCCAGGTATTCTTCGATGATGGCCTGCACCACTTCTCTGACCACAATGCTGATGGTGTTGTGTGGCACCCTCCAGCCGTACTGCATGCTCCTGTAGGTGGTCCCTGAGGCCAGGTGGTGCAGAGTCAGTGCCACCTTGAGCCCAGGGTCCAGGCTGGACCAAAAGTTGGTGCTGTGCTTGGTCAACCTGGGTCTCAGCTGCTGCACAACTTCGTCAAACATGGCTTGCGGCATCCTCATGAAATTCTGGAATGCACGAGGGTCTTCGTTCCTCAGCTCCACCATCAGCTTGTTGTACAGTCCGTACTCTGCTCTTCTCCTGATCCATCTTCGGACCTAGACGCTTCTTGGCCGCCTCCTTTTCTTCCCGTAGTAGAGTTCAGAGAGCCTGTAGATGGCTTCGCACTGTTGCAGAATGATGGTGGCTACCAAAAGGACTGTGTTATGATCCAAGGTAGACATGACTGGGTGCTGTGGAAGAGCAAGAGGCAGATGAAGGCTGCAGAGGTCTGCACAGCTGGGCTGCTGGTCTGAAAGTGAGATCCAGTTGAGTTGCTCCCCCTTTTTATAGGCAATATAGGTTTTCAGCTAGGTGTCCTTTTGCATCCTCTAGGCATCCTCTTGACATCCTTAATATCTGAGATAGGTCCCCTCTGCGAACGTTTTTTCCGTTTTTATGCTTTCTCTGCATGCTTTAATCCTTTCTCTGCACGCTTTAATCCTTTCTCCGTCCGTGCTACTAATGCTGCGCATCCGTTCCGTGTCCATTCTGCTTCCTCCCTGTGTCCGCTTTCTGCTGGAGTGGATTTGAGTTGCGCGGATGCGCAGCGGATGCCTAGCGGATGTAGCGGACGTGTAACGGATGCCGACGGATGCAGAACGGATATCCCCCGTATGCCTAGAGGATGCAGAATGGATGCATTGGATACATTTTCCACTCAGAAAGTTTTGAGCAGGTCAAAACTTTTTGAGCAGATGAAATGTCAATAGACGGATGCTGGATGGATAGAGAGGAAGCAAAATGGAGGCAGTGAGTACAGAACGGAAGTATCTCGTTAACCAATGGATGGCAAGTGGTTTTCTCCGTTTTACATCCTCTTTTCATCTGTTGGTTCAGTGTGACAGGGGCTTTAGTAAGTAAGGAAATAGAATGTGATGCTGGAAACCATGGTTCAAATAGTGGAAGAACCAGGGATTTTCATTTCTGTACTATGCCAAGGTTCACAACATGCAAACATATGTATACATCAAGCCACTGAATCTTAAAAGAAATCAACAAATGTCAACTTTAACTTACAGCTTTACTATTTCTTGTAGTCTGTTCCATTTTCTTTACAATACAAAATGGTAAAGAACTATTGGCTTACAAGAGGATTGATATTTTCCCTTCTCTTCCATTGTCTATAGCCAATAATCACTACTTAAGCATTTACTTTTTCTGAAAATATTCGAGATCACTGCCTATATTTATTTAAGTTATTTTGTCTGCTATTTTTCCATTAACATCTTATCTTTTTTCTTAAAAACATATTCAAAATGTCTAATGCTACCAGAATATAGTTTTTTGTTCACATAATTTTGGGAATAATTTGATAGACATGAAGTTTATTATTTACAGAATGCAGCTATCATCATGCTAATATAATGCTTTAACAGTTGGGAACCATGCCCAAGTTATGCAACCTGGTTTGGAAGACACTGTACACAGCATCTTACATAGAAATATATAAATCACAAAAATGGGAAATCATCAAATTCTATATAGCACGTATAACTTGAATGAGAAATGGAGGTTTATGAATCATCTAATCCCCAAACTTTTCTCTAGGAATTCCAGTTCTTACTTAACCATTGAGAGTTCTCACAAAATTCTATACAATGTATAGCAAGATTTTTTAAAAATAAAATGCTTAAAGGATACAAAACCCCAAGTCTACCTTTACAGATCATATGTGAAACCCAGAAGAATTGTACAAACTTTAGTTGTGCAATGTAACATAGATGAGGAAATTGCAACAGACTGAGCTAAATCTGAAATCATGACCTGAAATTCTGTGTAAATGTATTCTGTGGTTCCATTAGGTGAGGCATCATCCTCTGAAGAAAACAAAAGATTTGCTACAGCATTGCAAAAAGTGCTAGTGGAGAAACTCCCAGCTGCTTGGCAGACAAAATTGGCCTTTGGCACTACCACTGCTCTGGTTTGTCATTCACCTTACTTGCTGAATAAAAGATAAAGGACTTAAGGTTATTTTGAACCCAGAAGCAAGGAAGTCCTAAATAACTCTCCAGGCTGCCTCTAAGCAAGTTCCATCTGTTTTCTCCAGGGATAAGCAAATCAGACCACTACAGCTTCTCTTAAATACTTCAGGCAAAATACAACATTTGCCTGAACAGAAATAGAATGATGGAAGGGAGGGCCTTCACAATTTCACACATTTAGCACAAAGGTTTCTATAGGCTCATTCAGAAAACATGAGTGCCTGAAATCAAGTTATCTGTTAAATTAATAAAACTCTGTACACATTTCTCATCTATTAATAGTCTTAACTTAGAATAAAAGATTAAAATATTATCCTATACATAAGCAGGATCTCCCATGAAATTCAGGGGTTGACAAAAGGATTATGAATGAATGACAAATTTCCTCAGGATTAAACCCTGCCACTCTTCCCAACTTTCAATCCCTACAGAAGGCTTGGATAGAAAGTAGTGAATTCTCCAGTCAGTAAGTATTTTTGATTAGCTTTCTCTTTACTAGCAGAAGGAAATGGTCCATTAACACTTTTCAACAATCCAGGAAGAATGAAGTAAGAGGTGTGAACTGTGTGAGATTTCCTATTTACTCCTGGTAGACTGACCCCATTAGGGGGAATCTTCATGCCTAGTTACTTAGTAAATGTCTGAGACATGACAGGATATTACATGATAGAAAAAAACAGATAACTGTGCCAGAAAACTAGATTTTTAATGACCCTAGAAAAACTCAGAGAGAAAGATTCTTAACCTAACTGCATGGATGAATAGAGATAGAGATGATAGATAGAGATAGAGAAATAATAGAGAGATAGAGACAAACATCCAGACATGCAGATAGAGACAGCAGGGATACACATCTTTGCTTTTCAGTTTGGGTAAGAAGTATACTATGAAATTGCCAACTTGAATTTGAACCAGTGTGTGAACAGAATGTGGAATGTTTGTTATTTTCTGAAACGAACTTCATAAAACATCTCAGGTTGTTTTAGTCAGTCTTCCAAGTAAATCAGACAGAAACACAATTAGATACACTAATCTAATTTATTACAAGTCGTAATTTTGCAATTCTGCAGGTACATATTTTTCATCATTACTTTTAACCATGAAATCAATTTGGATGGTTTTTCCCAAGTTTCTTTCATTGACCATTTAGCTACTGGGACTCCTGCTTTTCTTGTCTGATTGTTCCTTAAGGCTAGGTCACACTGGCCAACGGATACAAAACGTATGTAAAAAGGACACAGCGGACAAGCAAATTTTCCATCCGTTCTTATCCGCTCTCAAAAGTGCCCCAAATTTGCATAAACAGAGCGGACAACAATGGAAAGGAACAGACGTGGGGAGGATGTAGCGGGGATGTAAAATGGATGTTCGTAGGAAGCTTAGCGGATGGAAGCGGATGGAAGCGGATAACACATCCGCAGGGCTTCAGGGGAGAACAGCGAAGCAGACGTGTAACAGAAGGAGCGGATGCAGAATGGATGCAGAGCGGATGACGTGGATGCATCATGGACGCCTATAGGATGCATAGCGGATGCATAGCGGATGCAAAGCATTCACTGCGCATGCGGGGAGGATGAATTGCGTAAGCTCCACAGATATAAAAGGATGCAGCTCGCAAGCAGTCAGCATTCAGAGGAAAGACCTGCTGCCAGAGACTTCTTGAGAGAACACCATGGGGAAGAAGAGGAAGCCTGTGCCTACTCCTGCCAGCCCTGGCAAGAAGGACGGAACCACCATCCCACCCCCTGGCGCTGACTCTGAAGCTGCTGCTGCTACTGCTGCTGCTGCTGGTGCTCCTGGTGCTCCAGGTGCTCCTGGTGCTGCTGGTGCTTCTCCTGCTGCTGCTGGTGCTTCTCCTGCTGCTGCTGCTGCTTCTCCTGCTGCTGCTGCTGCTGCTGTTATGGACCAGCCCCAAGCCCCTCAAAGCCCTGCTGCTGAAAGCCCTGATGCCCCTGCCAGAGGGAGGAAGAGGCAAGGCAAGGAGAAGGGGGAGAGGAAACAGTACACCATTTCCGAGGACCATGAGGAGGAGGTGCTGGAATGGCTGAGGGAGAAAAAGTACCTGTGGAGGAAGGGCCACAGGCTCTATCACAACATCAAAAGGAAGTAGACAGCATGGAGAGACAAGGCAGAGAGCCTGGACTACAGTTCAGATGTACTCCTTGGGTGGTGGAAGCATATGCACACCTGATATGGCAAGCTGCACCTGAAGAAATCCGGGCAGGCCGCTGTCAAGCTCACTGACCTGGAGTCCTATGTCATGGCCAAGTGTAGCTTCCTGGAGGGTGAGATCCGCCACCGAGGAACAGCCCCTCTGTCAACCCTCTCCCTCAGACAGCCCACAGAGAGCCACTCCTCTTCCAACCTGGAGACAGCTACCGTGTCCAGGCAGGTGTCTTTGGAGGGTCCCACGACAGAGACCCCACACACACATCTGCACTCCCCATGCCAGAGGACGTGGAGGATCCCCTGTCTCAGATGAAGCAAGAAGAAGCAGCCACCAGAGACCAACCCACACCCACACCCAGTCCACCTCCACAGAAAGCAGGCAGAGAGGCAGACTGGAGGGACAGATCCACACTGTCCTCTTGGAGATCAGGGACACAATAAAAGCCAGCACAGATTTCCTCTCCCAGCTGGTCCACTTTGACATACCATCCTCGAACCGCAAGCCCTTCATCACCTACGGGAGCCAGACCCTCATGGACATGCCCGAGGCCCAGTACCAGGCGATGAAGGAGAGGATCACAGCTCTTCTGCACTACCCTACAGGCCCAGCTGAACCTGCTGCTACCCACTCCAGTTCTGCTCCTCCACCCCAGCTGATGTCACAGCCCTTCCATGGATTTCAGCAGCCCCTCGCCTACCAAGCCTACCACTACCAGGACTTCCCACAGCAGAGGCAGCCCTTCCCAGTCCAGACCCAGGTTACCCGGACTCCACAGACACCTCACCTGACCCAGCTGCAGACCAGACAGCCCCACTACACTCCTCCTTCCTCCACCCCACAGCCAAGCCCTTCCTCAGAACATCTGTCATCAGTGTTGGGCCTCACATCCCAGTTCCTTGAGGAAGTGCCTCTCAACCTCACGGGACTCAGTCAGCTCTCTGAGAGCTTCCTGCACACACCATCTCCTGTACATCCCAATGGCACCTCAGACCAGCACTCCAACAACAGCCACCTCCACAATCCCTGGCCCCTTTACATCTGAGACCATGGGCACGCCTCAGAGTGACTGAAAAGAGTGCCAGAGACTGAGTTGTTACCTGTTCACTTTATCTTTGCTTAAGACACTTTACTTGGGTCATTTTGCTTTTGAATAAAGTCATACAGTTTGTTATTAATAAAGGTTATCTTTGCTTCACACACTTGGTTCATTTTTTTTACTTAATAAAGTGTTGGGGAAAACTTTGAAAAAAAAGAGTTAAACCTTTGCATGCTTGTGGGATTGGTAAGGATAACTGTGGGATGGATAGCTATGGGGTGGATAGCTGTGGGATGGGTAATGATAGCTGTGGGATGGGTAAGGATAGCTGTGGGATAGATAAACCACCAGTGCAAGCATAGTGGGACTGTATGGTCCACCCTCCCAGCTGCCACACATATGGCCCTTTATTATCAATAACAATTTAATCATTGATCCACACATTTCAACATAAACACAACTCTTTATTAATCCCCTATTCATTGTAAGGCCACTCAACATACATGGCACAATCTCATCCGTGTGATGAGACAGGCTCAAGGAAGCATCCATTAACCATCTACCATCCTGTCTTGCCACTCCTTGTACATGAACTTGTAGTCAGCATCGACCATGGCGAAGAGGATGATGCTGAAGAAGCCCTTGGAGTTGAAATAAGTGGACCCTGAGTTGGCTGGAGCTTTGCAGGCCACGTGCTTCCCATCTATGGCTCCAATGGTGTGGGGAAAGTTCCACCTCTGATACCACTGCTCTGCAACTTTCCTCCAGCCTTCTTCAGTGGTGGGGCATTGGAGGAGCTCCTCCATGTATTCTTCGATGATGGCCTGCACCACTTCTCTGACCACAATTCTGATGGTGTTGTGTGGCACCCTCCAGGCCTACTGCATGTTTCTGTATGTGCTTCCAGAGGCCAGGTGGCACAGAGTCAGTGCCACCTTGAGCCCAGGGTCCAGGCTGGGATGGAAGTTGGTGTTTGCCTTGGTCAACCTGGGTCTCAGACGCTCCACAATTTCGTCAAACATGGCTGGTGGAATCCTCATGAAGTGCTGGAATGCACGAGGGTCTTCATTCCTCAGCTCCACCATCAGCTTGTCATACAGTCCAAACTCCACTCTTCTCCCAATCCATCTTCGGACCCAGACAGCTCTTGGACGTCTTTTTCTCCTTGCGTAGAAAAGGTGAAACAGTCTGAAGAGGGCTTGGTTCTGGTGTTGAATGATGGCGGCTACCAAAAGGAGTGTGCGATGATCCATGGTGGACATCAATGCATGATGTGGAAGAGCAAGAGCAAGGTTGAAGAGGTCTGCAAACCAGGGCTGCTGGACTGATAGTGAGATCCAGGTGATTTCCTCCCCCTTTTTATGGGAAATGTCAGTTTTCCACTAGGTGTCCTTCCACATACTCTAGACATCCTCCAGACATCCTAAATATCCGAGATATGTCCCATATACAAATGTTTTGTCCATTTTAATGCTTTATATCCAAACCGCATCTGCTTACATCCTTTCTATGTCCGTGCTACTAATGCTGTGTGGATGTTCCGTGTACCTTTCGCTTCCTCCCTCTTTCTGTTTTCAGCTGCAGTGGATGTGAGTTGCGCAGATGGCCAGAGGATGCCGAGAGGATACATCGGACGTTTAACAGATGACAATGGACGTAGAATGTTTGTTGCCCATATGTGTCGTGGATGTACATCGTATGCGGTGGAAAGTTCATCCACTCAAAAAGTTTTGTGCAGCTCAAAACTTTTTGAGCGGATGAAATAGCAGTAGATGTGTGCTCGACGGATAGAGCATATGAAAGACGTAAGCAGTGAGTACACAACGGATGCATCACATTTTCTAACAGATGGCAAGCTTTTTTGTCCGTTTTACATCCTCTTTGCATCTGTTGGTGCAGTGTGACATGGGCTTTAGGCAGCATTTCTTTCCTTTATCCCCCACGGTTCTCCACATATTCTTTTGACAGTTTCCAGATTTCCAGTGGCATCCTAGAATATTTGACACTAAAGTGTATCTGGGCAGAATCGCAGCCACAGTGTTTGGGCTGGCCCAACCACACCACCATCAGTCTACCTTTGTCTCTGCACCATGCCCAAAGCCATCAAATCAGTGCACTGGAAGCAATGACTTGAATCCATAAACTTCCAGACAGATTCCCAATCAGACCAGGATCCTATGCTTGGTGGTCCTGTTCACCATTAAACCCTTTTTCCAATCAGCCTCCATGTTTCCAGTGTCTTTCTCTCTGCTTGAAACTGAACCAGATGAATATTTCTTCCAACACATGTTTAGCAGAAAAGATGTTCTGCCTTTTGTCCCCAAGTCACAAAATGTAAACCACTTTTAGTCAATTGGGTTTTTAAAATCTCTACAGATAATGTACTTGTAATGGTTTGCAAGAGTGACCTTGGCTGATATAAGGAAGAACTGCAGACTAAACAACCTTCATGGAAATGTATCTCAACCCATAGAAGCAAAAGGCCTCAGAACATCCTTAGTTTTCTTGAAAGTGAAAGTAAAAGGGAGAGAAATGCTTACAGACTTGTAAGATCTGTTATTATAACTCTACAAGGAAGGTAGTGATGGTAACTCATGATTTGTGTTTTTTATCTGGATTACGTTGAAGTGTAGTACTCTTTCTTGTCTATATCCAAGGGTGAATTTATCCCCCTAGCCTTCCTTGATATACTCTGGGTGTCTGCACAGAACCAGTTCATCATTTTGGATGGATGTAAAAGGTAAGAAGCTGAAAAAAAAAACTCTTTTCCATTCACCACCCTAACTGCCTTGCAACGTGCTTTCTCTCTCTCTCTCTTTTCCACTTATTACATTTTGATGTAATAATTTTTCACATAGGAAACACCACTATAGTTTTTATCCAAAATATTTTCCCTATAATCACCCTGACAATCCTATTTCTAAGCCTAAAATACAGAACTGTGAGCTGATATGTGGAAGACAGCTATGGAGAGTAATTTAAAACAAAAAATCCTATAGTTTAGGACAAGATTTTGCCAAACACAGAACTTACTGCATTTATTAATATTAATTCTGTTTATGTTAATATCAGTAGTAAGTGTCTACTGAGGAAAGAATGATGTGCTTTAAAGGAATGAAATACAAGAATGGAAGAGTGAGTGAAGACAATTTGGGCATACTAATGTCTGCTTTAGGATGAAAATTCTATATTTTCTAATGCCTGTATGAAAGAAATCTCTCCATGGCTTTTTTCACAAGTTCATCTTTTCTTGGAATGAAACCTGCATATTTAGAAAAATTAAGTTATTGCCTTTGGAATGGAAAGGAAATGGAGGAAATCTGCTTAGTCTATTGGAGGATGGGAATATTTTTGCTTTTCTGAACATCAGGCTAGGAAAAATATAACATTATTTCCAAGTGTAGAAAGGCTGAAAGTGCCTTTCTCTGAGGGTTCGAATTTTTCTGCTGGGAGAGCTCTGGCGCAAGGATACAGATAAATGCTTGAAAGCTGGATCTTTTTATTTTCAGGAAGGAATGATTGCTCCTGACCAATATTTTGAGCTAGCTCTTTCAGGTGTTGGATGCCCCTCCCTACGAGTTCTGAGGTTTCGTTCAGATTGAAGCAACACATCCCTTTGAATGTTTCGCAGCCATAGTTATGCTTCAAGAGAAGGAAGTCTATTGCTGCCCTATTCTCCAGAGTGGCTTCTCTGACCTCCCTCAGTTCTCTGTTAAGGGCATCCAGGGCATGGGAGGTCGAATTCAAACTTCGAATTCAAACTTTGCCAGGGTACATGCTAGTCTGTTCAAATTTTTAGAATTTCGCACTGCCAATCCAGGTACCCCTACCAAGGATATTGCCAATGAGATGTATTCTGTTTTGGTGGAAAGGGAGATTTTGGAATCACAGTCTGAATCTAAGGTTTGGAAGGCTCTCCTGTGTCGTCTTTGTAAGGAAGGCATAAGCATCCTTAATCTTCCGAAGGTGCAGGGACCATTTGTGGCATTTGCAGGAAGGTTTGAGTATGCTTTTAAGCCACACAGGAAAAAACATCCTGGTGGGAGCTTTAGATAACTATATGAAAATGATATGGTCTCTGTGTAGTTGCATTTTAGTCTGTGTTGCTAAGACTGGTGCATTTTGTGACCCTAGGTGAGCTGCACCCAGTGACATTAAAGCATTTCTCAGAGGTGGTTACTGCAGCAATGTGTAGGGCATACATGGTGTTGTCCTTAGTTTCTGTAGAGTGGCCCCAGATAAAAATGCTTTCGTGGGAGTCAGGAAGGTTTCTAAATGTGGTGTAGTTGATGATGTTATGTGGCCTAGTTGCTACTCCCATTAGCCATGTAGTTAGGATATCCTTGACTGATTTCCCTCCTGCTAGGCAAAAGTTA
>BLBF01000053.1:6152803-6182624 GCA_015471245.1 Laticauda colubrina
ATATATATATATATATATATATATATGTTTTTTTAAGTTATCGCGGGTACTTACATGTGTGCTGTTCAGCTTCCTTCGGGTATTATCCCACGTCATTGTAGTTCTGTGTGTATGTGTGTGTGTGTGTGTGTGTGTGTGTGTGTGTGTGTGCGCGCTGTTCAGCTTCCTTCGGGTATTATCCCACATCACTGTAGTGCTTTCAAAGTTGTAGCAACGTTTCAGCAGAATCTCATCTGCCATCATCAGGCTTCTGCATGGATGTGGGTCTCACAGCTTCTGGTTTCAAATTTGAGGCTGGTCTATTCTGATTGGCTAGGAGTCTAGGTCTGTGTTCACTGGACTTGGAGTTTGATTGATTGGTGTTTCTGGTTTCTTCTGTCTGTTTTGTGGCTTTGATTGGCTGGCAACACTCTGTTCCTGTGTTGGAGGCTTTCAGTGCAGCTCGGCTTCGTGTGAAAGGACGGCTGCTATCCATTAGGAAGCTAGGTTTCACCTGGGTGCCTGGTGGGGGGGTGTTTGAGTTGGAGGCATCAGAGGGAGTCTGTTTGTGCTCAGGTGTTTGTCTGTTTTGTGGTGTGGGGATCTTTCTATTTGAGAGTGCAGGCTTCCAAATGATTGACAGTCTGCTGGAATCATCTCTTCTATTCATGCTTTCAGGTCTTTTTTCAATCTCTATGGCTTCTCTGATGATTCTGTGGTTGGGGTTTTCTATAGTGGCTAGGGTTTTAGTGCCATTGAAGTTGATGTTGTGACCTGTGGTTTTCATGTGTTGGACTAGTGAGGAGGTGTGTTCCTGCTTTTTTACTGCATTTTTGTGTTCATCTAGGCGGGTACTTATACTTCTATTGGTCTGTCCAATGTATGTGGCAGTGCATGATGTATAGGGAACTTCGTATATGCCTTGGTTTTCCAGGTCAATTTTGTCTTTGGGGTTTCTAAGGATGGCTGCTATTTTTTTGTCTGTTTTGAAGGCAGTCTTGATGTGATGCCTGTGTAGTATCTTACTGATTTTATCTGTAGTACCTCTTATGTAGGGCAAGACAGCTGTTCCATAGGTCTGTTGGTCTTCTAGGTCTCTGTTATGTCTTGTTGTGTTTTTGTGGATCAAGTTGGTGATTTTGGTTTTTTGGAAGCCATTGGCTATCAATACTTCAGTCAGGGTGCATAGTTCAGTCTTTATATGTGTCTTATCTGCCAGGTGTTTGGTTCTGGTAATTAGTGTTTTCGCCACGGAATTTATCTGTGCTGGGTGGTGGTGGGATTGGGCGTTGAGGTAGCGGTTGGTGTGTGTTTTCTTCTGGTATATGGTGTGTCCCAGTGTGCCATCTGTTCTTTTGTAGATTAGTACATCTAGGAATGGTAGTTGTTTGTTTATTTCCATTTCCATGGTGAACTTGATTTTGGGGTGTGTGCTGTTTAGGTGTGTTAGGAAATTGTTTAGGTTTTCTTTTCCATGGGCCAAATCACAAATGTATCATCGATGTATCTTAGCCATAGTTTGGGTTTGTGGGTGGCATTAGCCAGAGCTCTGGATTCGAATCCTTCCATGAACAGGTTTGCAATGATGGGTGACAGTGGTGATCCCATAGGGGCTCCTTCAATTTGCTTGTATCTTTGTCCTTTGTATATGAAATATGTGTTGGTTAGGCAGTGCTCTGTTAGTTCCATGAGGTCTTTAGCTGGTTGGTATTTATTTTTGATGATTTCAAGAGTTTCTTTTATCGGGACTTCAGTGAATAGTGAAACCACGTCGAAACTTACAAGCAGATCTTCAAACTCCAAGTCCAGTGAACACAGACCCAGACTCTTAGCCAATCAGAATAGACCAGCCTCGAATTTGAAACCAGAAGCTGTGAGACACACATCCATGCAGAAGCCTGATGATGGCAGATGAGATTCTGCTGAAACGTTGCTACAACTTTAACAGCACTACAATGACGTGGGATATATATATATATATATATATATATATATATATATATATATATATGTATATCAAAAATTATAAAAGTCTCTTCTTTGTTAAAAAAAAAATACAAAAAAAGGAAGAAAGAAAAAAAATGCAGAAGAAAAAAATAAAAAATATATACAGAAAAAATAATAGTGTTATAACTCAGCACCTGGGAGTCCAGTGTTGTGTAATTCAATGATTGTCCTTGGTTCCTCAAAGTTGTTTTGTTCAGTGATGTTGAAGAATGCTGTAAACGTCCATTGATCTATGTCTGATTTTTCTTGAGTTTGATGGGTGGGATTGATTGTGGTGGAGTTTGGCTGTCGTCTATGACTGCTGGCTTTGCATGTGTCCAATGTATCCAAGAGTCTCATTCTGCGATCTTAATGGTAGTGTGAATAGTCAGTAAAACTTGATATGGTCCTTTTCACCTGGGTTGTAGAGGTGACGTTCTGGTGAAGAACTTGATCCACACCCAATCTCCCGGTTCATATGGATGCTGGGCTTCTTCCAAGAGTAAGGTCTGTGTCAGTGCACTCTGAGTCCTCTGAGAGGGTCTGCACTCTGAGAGGGTCTGTAGTCACTTTTGCAGGGCTGCAAGATAAGAAGAGAGAACCATATCCCCCCTATCTAGGCAGAGGGAATGAGGATTGAGACCTTGTAAGGTATCAGGAGGCCGACCAAAAAGGATTTCAAAGGGGGAAATACCTATGTCCTGTCTTGGTCTAGTTCTGAGATAAAAGAGGGAAATTGGGAGCACTTGTGGCCAGGAGAGGTGTGTCTCCTGACAAAGTTTACCCAGTAGGGTTTTTATCTCCCTGTTAGCTCTCTCCACGGCTCCAGAGGAAGTGGGAGAAGAGGGTACATGGAGGTTTTGGGTAATGCCGAGAGCCTGAAATATATGCGTGAGGACTTGGGCTATAAAATGTTTTCCCTTATCCATGTCCAGAATGGTGGGCACTCCAAACCTAGGCACAATATCCTTAAGGAGATGCCTGGCTGTTTCTAGGGCAGTAGCATGGTGGCATGGGAAGGCCTCTACCTAGTGAATTAGTTGGTCCTTGAAGACAAGAGCATATTGATACCCATTTGCCTTAGATAGTTGTATATAATGCATTTGAATCTTTTCAAATGGTTTCTGTGCCCAGGGTCTTCCTCCTTCATGAATTGGTTTTTTGGAGGTGGTATTATTTGCTTGGCAGGTTTGGCATGTTGTGGCTATTCTGGTAGCCTCACTATAGGCTCCAGGTGCATACTATACTCTCCTGATGGCATCCACCACAGCTTGCATGCCAGAATGTCCCTTTGTATGTAATCTTTGGCAGATTAGCCTAAGGAGACGTCGTGGGGTTATAGGTCTGCCATCGGGGACTCTCCAAAATCCTTGGTTAAAAACTGCTGAAAATTTCTTTTCCCATTGGTCAGATTCCCCTTTGTCTAGAAATTGCATGTATGATATTTCTGGTTTTGTTGTCAAGGCTGGTGTGATGATGGTATGAGGTAGATGTTTGGTGGCCACCCATTTGGCTGTTGCATCTGCATATTGGTTTCCTTTCGTTATTGTAGAGTCATCTGTTTGATGGGCTTTACAATGGATAACTGCTAGTGCTTGTGGTAATTGGATGGCTTCTAAAAGTTTGGCTACTAATGATGCATGTGCTATTTGTTGTCCTGCTGAAGTTAAAAAACCCCATTGTTTCCATAGGGCTCCTGTCGCATGGCAGACTCCAAAAGCATATTTGGAGTCTGCATAGAGGTTGGTAGATCGGTTCCTAGCAGTTTCGCAGGCTTTCGTTAAGGCTATAAGCTCAGCTGCTTGGGCACTATGGGAAGGAGGAAGGGGGGAAGCCCAAATAATTTCTTGTAGAAAGACTATAGCTGCTCCTGTTACTCTTTTGTTCTGGTGCATGTAGGAAGAACCGTCTGTAAAAAGTTCCAAGTCGGGGTTTTGTAGCGGGGTATCTGTTAGATTGGTGCGGGGTAGTTCAGCATCATGCACTAAATGGAGGCAATCATGGAGATTGCCTTCTTCCTGTTCTGTGGGGAGCAGGGGAGCTGGGTTTAAAGTAGTACATCTTTCAAATGTAATGTGATCAGAGGTAAAAAATTCAGCTTCATATTGAGCCAAACGCTGCTGAGTAAAGGCTTGTGTCTAGCTCTTTAAGAGAATTGCAAAAACTTCATGGGGAACTTTTAGCAGTAGAGGATGCCCGAGTACCAAATCTTTAGATCGTTTCACCAGTTCAACTGTAGCTGCCACAGCTCGTAAGCAGGGGACAGTGCCCTGAGCTACTGGATCTACAGAATAATAAGCAACTGGCCGGTGTGTGTGTCCAAAAGGCTGTGTTAGAACGCCAGAGGCAACACCTAATTTCTCATGGATGAATAAAGTAAAAGGTTTCCTATAGTCAGGTAGCCTGATGCTAGGGTTTGTTTGATGGTCTGAAGTGTTTTGTCCTGAGATTTGGACCATTCAATGAGGTCAGGCATGTTTTTGCCTGTTCATTGAATGAGTGGTCGGGCTAATTCACCAAATGAGGGGATACATGGGCAGCAGAAGCCCAGTACTCCCAGTCAAGCTTTTACTTGACGTTTTGTTTGGGGTGGTTTCATGGCTAAAATAGTTTCTACTCGATTAGGGGCCAGTTTTCTAATTCCTGGTGCAATAATATAGCCCAGATATGTTATTTCTTGTTTTAAATATTGCAATTTGGAGGGAGAGGCTTTGTGACCCCTTTCTGCCAGGGCTTTGAGTAAATACAGAGTATCTGTTTTACACGCTAGCTCAGTTTGAGATGCTAACAATAAATCATCAACATATTGGATTAAGGAAGACTGATATCGTAGGGAGATGGAGGAGAGGTCTGCCTTTAATATTTGTGAAAATAGGGTGGGGGACTCAGTATAACCTTGTGGCAATCGAGTCCAAGTATATTGATCTTGCCAGGTAAAGGCAAATAGATATTGGGATGCTGGATCCACGGGAATGCTAAAAAAGGCAGAGCACAAATCAATGACAGAAAAATAAGTGGCTGAGGTTGGGACTTCAGTGATTATAGTGGATGGGTTAGGCACTATGGGGGCTCTTGGTATCACGTGATCATTTATGATCCTCAAATCATGAACAAATCTAAAGATGGGGTTTCCATCTTTATCTACTGTAGATTTCTTTACAGGAAAAATGGGGGTATTGCAGGGAGAGGTACATTTAATGAGAACTCCCTGTTGTAGGTATGCTTGGATTAATTTCTTTATAGGGAGAATTGCTTCTGCAGGGATTTTGTATTGGGGCACGCATGGAGGTGGCCCCTGTTTTACTTGGATAGTAACTGGTGTTGCTCTTTTAAGTAGTCCCACCTCTGATGCATCCCAGCCCATAAGGAGGGTGGTAGGCTTTTTAAATCCTCATGAAGCCCCGTGTTGTTGGTTATCAGCATGATTGTTCTGTGCGTTCCTTTTCCTGAGATTTCTAATTGCAGCCCCTGTTTTCCACGTTATGGTAGCTCCCATTTTACATCAGAGATCCCTTCCTAATAGGGATAGTGGCGACTGGGGGAAAATAGTGAATGCATGGTCTATTGTGAAAGGTCCTAGTTCTACGAATATGTTGTGGGTAAATTCTATAGGGATTATTTTCCCTCCCACTCCCATTATGTTATCTTGAGCCCCTTCAGCCACTGCAGCTTTATATGGTGGTTCAGTAATTAATGAGGAGGTGGCTCCAGTATCAACTAAGCAATTGTATTTCTTTCCTAACAATGGGTTAGGAAAGTAACAATGGGTTCCCCTTCTGGGCCATTTTTTAAGGGGATAGCTAGTCCGTTAAAGGTAGCCAGGAATTCAGTACTTTCATTGTCATGTTCTAGTCAAGAAGGGGGTAACTCATGGTCTCTCCTTTGCTCCCATTGATGTGTATTGTTAGTGTTTATGGGAGGAAAGGGAGCTCTGGGTGGTGTCTGGTGACTGAAACCTTGTTGCTCAGTGTAATGAATTGGAAAATTGTGTGGTCTCGTGTTTCTAGGTGGTGGGTGATACCGGTTGCAGGAGGGGTGTTGCCTACATTGCCTGCTAAAATGCCCTTCCTGTCCGCACCTATAGCAATGCTGGCATCTGCCTTGCGACCACCCTGCTTTATCGCAATGCCAGCATTTCTTTGAATTATAAGAAGTTCTATCAGGCATTTGTCTGGCATTATGTTGCACTACAGCAAACATTTTCAGGTCTTCCTGTCTTTCTATTCATCTTTTTCTCTATTTCTCTTCCTCTTTCAACTTGTCTCTTTGATCATAGACAAACGTAGAGATTCTGCGCAACTCTGCTGTGTCTAAAGTTACCCAATTTGAAACAAAACAATGGAAATGTTGTTTAATATCTAAGGTGGATTGATCCACGAAGGCTGAGGCTAAAATCCTCTGGTCCTTGAGGCAGCTGAGGTCTAGATGGGCATATGCAACAGCTGCCTCTGATAGGCGGACCCAAAAAAACATCAGGGTTTTTTTTTTCCCTTTTCGTGGTTCTTTGGAATTCAGACCAATTTAGAGGCTTTTTTCCAATTTCTTCTAAGGCTTCTAATAAGTTATTTTTTGCTCTTGTGTATTCATCCCAATGATTGGTACATCCCTATCACTGTAGTCCCAGTTAGGGCAATGTACTGGCCATGCGATGCGGGCTGGGGCTGCCTGTCCAGGTATGGTTGGTAGTTCAGCTATTTGTTCAGTTTTCTCAAATAGTTTTAATAGCTCATCTTTCATTAGAAAGATTTGTAGCAGCTGGGTCATGTCACCCCAAGATGGATTGTGGCTGTCGATGATTGACTTCAGGTTTTGAATTAGTGTTTGAGGATCAGCCCTGAAGACTGGGGTATCTTTTTTCCAGATGACTAGGTCAGAGGCAGAGAAGGGAGTGTGGGTATAAATGTATTTTAATTGTCCCCTATTTTGCACTGGTCTGTTTAAAAGGAGAGCCATGAACCGTGCCTCAGTTTGTCCATCCAGGGAATGGGTTTCAGGTTTTTCCTGATCTTTTCCCTCAATCAGGGTTTTTGTCCTAGCCATTTCAGCCCAGCGGTACCAATAGGGTATTTGGCTGGTTTTAATGCGTGTTATAAGTGTTTTAGGGTTTTATGATCTAAAGTACTGTTATCAGGCCAAATTTGTCTTCCTGTGTCATCTCGCAATAAAGCCCACTTTTTGCAAATTCTTTTTGTGTCTCTTTTATTCATTCCAGGCAGGACAGGCACTTGCCTTTCATCCCAAGCCTCAAGTAATTTATCCAAGGGGGTCTCTTCCATTGCCTCAAGCTACAACTTCCCATATTCCCTACCTTATGTGGGGATTATATATATAGTATATATATACTACTGCCGTCAGTTTTCAGACAAAAAAGGTCTGGAAAGGACTCTGGTTTCCCTACACATGGAGTACGGGCCCCTTTCTCTTAGGGAAACTCCGCCATCAGTTTGAAGACCCTCCCCTAAAAAACGGGATCTTGGAGGACCGTCTGGCCCCTAGTAGCACCGGTACGGGCCCCTCCCCACAATCCGCCGTCAGTTTTCAGATCTCCCTTAAAGGTGGGGATCTGGAAGGACCTGCTCTGCTTTTTAAGGCAAACTATTTCCAATTGTGTTTGCCAGCAGCCGGTACGGGCCCCTTCTAACTGCATAGGGCTTTGCTTGCGGGATGCACCAGAACTATTTTCCTGCTTTCTATTTATTTCCCAACACCAGTTCCTTTCTCAGCCTGCTCGGTTTTTCATACGTCCTTCAGAAGGACTCACACTCTGTGATCACCCCTTGCGTTCCCAAATCCAGCTGGTCACGGCTTGTTGGAGCTAGCAGCTGGTTGGGGTGTGGCTGGCAATCACGGAGGAAGTGAGGTTCTTCTGTTTCTGCAGAGAAAACCCACAATCACACACCTGAACCACTCACGCTTCCACTCTCCTACCTAGTAAGGTTAGAAATTTAAACGGTACTCACCTGCTTTCAAGCAGCTGTTGAGGAGAAAGGCTCATGAACTCCCTTTACTACCCTTATGCCTTCCGGGCTGGGTCCATGGATATTGTCCCTGGACAAAGAAGGTCC
The DNA here is from genome assembly GCA_015471245.1 of Laticauda colubrina. NCBI lineage: Eukaryota > Metazoa > Chordata > Lepidosauria > Squamata > Elapidae > Laticauda > Laticauda colubrina. Next base: position 6,160,834 of record BLBF01000053.1, read on the forward strand.
ATGCCAGCTGGGAATGGATCTGCGGGCCCGGTCTGGTGGCAGGGTTGGCTGGAAAATCTTCGTGGGTTGCCAATTGTAGAAAGGCTGAAAGTGCCTTTCTCTGAGGGTTCAAAATTTCCCGCTGGGAGAGCTCTGGCGCAAGGATACAGACAACTGCTTGAAAGCTGGATCTTTTTATTTTCAGGAAGGCTAGAAACAGCGTGACTGCATTCCTGGGCTAGCTAGCTAATTTTGAATGGTAAGTTCCCAGTTTTTTATTCCATTTTTTTTCTCCCTTTGTGTATAAATGTTCGTTTAGTGTTTAAGGTTTAGACATTAAAATCCTGTCAGAGTTTATTTTTTTCACCAGAAGGCAAACTTAGCGAGGTGCGAAAATAAACTCTGTGGGGCAGCTTGTTTGTATTATCGGTTTTTTTCTCTAATCTCTTTTAGTTTTAATGGCTTTTTTGTCATAATCTTCTATTTGTAATTCCTGTCTGTTTGGCTGATTTGGTTTGTTCTTAATTACTTGGCTTTTGTCTAAGGGGCTCCTTTCAATTTCTTTTATTAGATTTCTTTTCCTCTGCAAGTTCATTTTATGGCTGGCCTGATGTTCCCTTTGGGCTTTTTCCTTTCTGGGTGACACCACTGTCCTCATGAAGTTCCCTTTCTACACTAGCATCAGTAAATTAACTAATTAATGACTGAATGAATGAGTCTGTGGAAAATTACATCCTGTGTTACAGTATTTTTGAGTCATTTTCAGAGGCAACTTCCGTCGCTAACATATGGACTTGTTTCACAACTGCTGCCAAACTCCTGTGTAGAAATTGTAAGTGTTGTGCAAAATACTCTCACTAATGCTTATGCTGCTGCTATTCCCCTGTAGTTATAGCAATCGACCAAGCTGGGAAGGGTGGTGTTTTGGAATAGATCATACTGATTTGCAACTGTTTAGAGCAACACAGTCCAAGAATAAATATACTGCCATTTTCTGATTCTCTCCAACCCCCCCCCCCCCATCATTACATGAAAATGGCAGTTCAGTTTTTGCCATATAAGAAGGATGGCTTCTGACTCACAAAGGGAAGCTAATCTGCAAGTATACTAAACATTGCATTGGTAAAAACCAATGGTGCACAAGTCACATGCCATCAATTCAATTTTTACAATCCCCAGAACACCCTCATGGTACTACAGTAAAACAGCAGTTCTCAGAGGCATGGATTTTGCCCATTTTTTTTCATTATTAAATCCTATACCATATATACACTGTACTCTAGAAGAATTAAATGCATCTATTTCCTCTAAATCTACTCCATAGGCCCCAAAATTAGAAATTGTTTTAAAATGTCAGACATGGCTATTCAAATATCCTCACATTCTTTCTTCCTGTAATGGAAAAAAAAACTGTGTTCCACCAGGGCCACAACAGTTTAGTACAAAAGGATACATACCAATTTGCAGATAGTATGTGATAAACCTGGAAGCCAAGAGTAGTTTCAACTAAAAATGGGAAGGTAATACTATTTTTTATTCATTTACTAGCCAATAATCCAGCATTGCCCAGGTACTTATTCATCCCAATCCTGTATTAGACAGGAAAATCCTGTAATCAGGACTCATGCTGTTGTACTGTCTCTCACGCAGTGTTGCAAGGCTTCTATTCCCCTCTTGGAAGTTTCTTGTCTACGCTGGTGTTCCTTTTTTGTATTGCACTTGGCCAATTGCCTGATGTTTCCTTGGAGGGCTGAGAGGGAGCCCCCTTGTGGAGTACTGTGAAGCCGTTACAATGGCATACAGTAGACAGTAGAAGCCATTATAAAGTGTGTGCACATACCTTGAGGGGTGTTAAGGGTGTCTTACTGCCACAGTATTTGTTTCCAGAGGGTAAGTCATCTCCAAGTTTGGTTGAAATTGCTCAAGGCATTCCAGAGTTATGCTGGATACACACACACACACACACACACACACACACACACACATTTATATATATAAAGGCAGGGGTGAGATTCAACTGGTATAACAACCAGTTCAGTGAGACCACATATGCTCCACATTTTAAAAAGTTAATACTTACCTTCAATTGCAGCTAGAGAAAGCAGCTGAGATATGGCAAATCACTTTGCCACGTGAATCAGCTGTGCTCTTAACAAAAAGAGATAAAAGACAGGAAAGAGCAGGGGCAGGCAGGCAGGCCCACATGCTCATCAAAGCAAACCAGTTCGGAATCACCTGATTGTCAGAACAAGGGGTAAATCCTACCTTTGTAAATAGATATTTGTTAAATTATTGATTATAAACATTCAACTATACTAATTGAATTAATTATTCATATGAAGAAAAAAAAACATACCTCCTGAAGTCTTTGGAGAGACAATTAATCATAAAAGTGCAGCCTACCAAAAATGGAAAAAATATGACATTTGGTCACTTTTTTTTTCATATAAGAAGCAAGGTTGTTTCTGTAGCATGCCTGCCCTTTCCTCTTAGCTGGTTCTGCTGCATAAGTACTTAAAAGATCAAACATGTTTGATTAACTTCTTCCGGCAGTCCAGCAAAATCTTATTGTTGGAATCAGTCTATGGAAGGAGCTATTAGCCATATTTCAAGAGTACAATTAATGGGTAAACCAAGCACAAATAATCTTTTAAGTTCTTTGATTCAAGGATCTTGTGTATTTATTTACTTATGGCATTTGAATATGACCCAATTAACTATGTCTTTTGGATGATTAACAATAAAAGCTATGACAAAAGTCAATCAGCAGAGCTCTAAAAGTCATTCCCTCCTCATAAGGGATGGAAAAATTGGTCGGCTATGTTAGATTCACATATAATAAATTAAGTTACTAAATCTGTCCATTTAAATTAAACAAAAGTATGAAAGTTTACAATAATTTTCATATGTATTTCTCCCTAATATTTTATAACATATCCTAATCTATAGATTTTTAGCAACTTTTCCTAAGAAATACATATATTTTAAATAAATCTTTCTTAAATACATACCTCTTTGTTTATTTCGTTATTCAAAGAAAAGTAGAGTCTGAAAGATTTCTGTGCTCCAGAGTACTTATTCATTTGGAAAGTCTGGATGAAATTAAATTTCTTAAAGAAACTTAACTATATTAAATTAATTAAAGAATAATGGAATTGTTCCTTTTTTCTAATTGTGTCCATCAGTATTCTACTACAGATATAAATTTGACTAGAAATTAATGGCAAATTGGTGTTTTTGTCTTAATAAAATAGGGCATACATCAGAAATGTAATTCCATTTTTTTACTACTAGTTCTGTGGGTGTGGCAGGGGAAGGATACTCTAAAACCTCCAGTCAGAGGTGGTATTTGCCAGTTCTCCGAACTACTCAAAATTTCCACTACTGGTTCTCCAGAACTGGTCAGAACCTGCTAAATACCACCTCTGACATACACACAGTGTACTGGATTGAACCCCATTGTTCCTACTAGGTTTCTCTAAAACCCAGCCATAATTTAATTGCACTCTAAGCCATTTCCCTTCAGTAATGCTGCCACAAGCCACTTTGAAGACCCAGATCACAATCTTCAATAAATATCAAGTACAATCCTTCCTCTAGCTTTCCATATTTCCTAGTTTGCTGTTTCAGCCTCTGATCTGCACCCCATATTTCACTGGGTTGGGATATATTTTCTTAATGGGCTTGCATCAAGATCCAGAGGAAGGGTTCTATTAGAAAGAGAAAGGTAGAAAGAGAAATGAGGCCTACTTTCTCTTCTTTTTAAAAGGTCACCTCAGCAGTGAACCGTCTGCTGCTTTTGGCTCCTCAGAATTTTTGCAGCCTTCAGGTGTCCCTTAGTCATCTACCAGGGTTTTCTTTAACACCTCTGTGTCTGAAGCTCTTGGAATAGGAATTCCAACCCCCTCAATCACTACAGGCCATATTGTGCCACAGAGGGGCATCTGAGTTCCTGAGGTCTTCCTTCAACAAGTAGCCACAACTGTAAACTAGTTCTGTGAAATGATTAGAAAAGGGCAGTGTCAGCTGACTCTTAGGAAATTCGGAGTTCTAGCAGGTTTCACACATATTTTCAAAATTCACCAATTATATAGTATTTTGAATGTTATGGAATTAGTTGTGCCAGCTATGCAGTTGGGCAGCTGCAATAGCCCAAAGAAAGATTCTATTACTTTATTACTAGTTCAAGACTAGGTTAGTATGGATTATGCAATCCTAATAGAGGATCCCTGACTTTTCCAGGAGCAAGTTCTGGGTTTCATTTATGTATTGTAGTTTTACTCTCTGACATGCAGTAAGAAGACATCTGGTTTTGCTTCTAAGCTTCTGGGTGAAAATAAGAAGAAGTAATTGGTCAATTAAAAAGTTTTAACCAATATATACTTTGTATTGGATTTGCACTATTGGTCTCAAAGGACTTATTGTAGGAAATAGCCCTTCACTAATTGAAGGGGATAGGAGGAAAGCCACACGCTCTGTTTTAATGAGGAGAAACATGGGATTGAATCTGCCTTATAACTACTGAATCTAAGAGTGCAACCGCAGTCACCTTCTTTGGCATCTTTAGTTGGACATTAAGTCTAGATGGATATTCCATAACCTTAGAAGTTAATTCTGTCATATCCATTTGAGAGTTGCTGTTATTAAATTTGTTTCCTGCTGAATGCCACTAGACTGTCATGGTTTATAACAGCAAAATATACAACATAATAAAGCATTTGTGATACTAATTAACCAATTAACTCAAAAACAATATCACAGTATCAATATTTATAAAAGTAAAATACAATCGTAATAAACACCAACTACAGCATATATATAGATTAAAAAAAAACAAACATGGTGAGCTGCCAATTTCCAAAATCAAATTTCCTAGCAGTTTGATTTTTAGCCTCTTTGATAGGTTGATACCAAAGAGGACAATCTAATTTCCAAGAGGAGACTGTTCTATAGTATTGTACCATAAAAAAAAAATTAGCACTTTTTATCTTCAGTCTTGAAATGGTGCGCCACCACCAAATTTTTCTAGTTTAACATCCTTTAAATGAGGTTGGAGCACCCAATCCTGCACTTTCCTGGGTGCTAGGTTGTATAATAGATAATAAAAAATCAAAAGTTGGCATTTTCAATTGTACTAAGGCAGAATCCACTGAAAATATATAATACGATCATGAGGATAAGTTCTAGATAACAGACTAGTGCATTTTGAACCAATTGCAATTTCTGAGTAGAATTTAAAAGCAATCCAAAAACTGCAGAAATCCAGGCCAGAACTGAAAATTCACTATAGTAAAGCCCATGTCACACTGGCCAACGGATGCAAAAAGGACACAGCGGACAAGCAAAATGTTCCATCCGTTGTTATACGCTCTCAAAAGGGGCGAAAATTTGCATAACCAGAGCGGAGAACACGGATGCGGGGAGGATGCAGGGCGGATGCAAAGCGGATGCGGAACGGAATCCCAGCGGATGGAAGCAGATGGGAGTGAATGGGAGTGTTTGGCACATCCGCAAGGCTTCCGGGGGGCCTCAGCGAAGCAGACGTGGAACGGATACAGCGGATGCAGAGCGGACGCCGAACGGATGAAGCGGATGCAGAGCAGAAGCCTAGCAGATGCACAGCGGAAGCCTAATGGATGCCTGGTGTTCACTGCGCATGCGGGGAGGATGCATTGCGTCAGCCCCGCAGATACAATGGAAGCAGCTCGGAAGCAGGTCGCCATTCAGAGGAAAGACCTGCTGCTGGACACATCGACTGCCTTGCCTGCCCTGCCTGCATGTCTGCCTGCCAGCCTTGCTGCCAGCCTTGCTGCCAGCCGGTCTGCCTGCCAGCCTTCCTGCCTGCCTTCCTGCAAGCCTTGGTTCATGTCTGCCTGCCAGCCTTCCTGCCAGCCTTGGTTCATGTCTGCCTGCCAGCCTTCCTGCCAGCCTTGGTGCCTGCCTCCCTGCCAGCCTTGGTTCTTGCCAGCCTCCCTGCCAGCCAGCAACCCCACAACCATGCGGAAGCACAGCAAGCTTCAGCCATCTGCTGCCAGCCCTGGCAAGAGGGACAGGGCTACCATCCTGCACCCTGGCCCTCACTCTGGTTCTGCTGTGGCTTCTGCAGCATGGGCTCACTCTTCTGGGGCTGGGGCTTCTGCTGCTTCTGCTTCTGGAGGAGCTGATGACAAGCACTCCAGCACCAGCCACCTCCACAGCACCTGCACCCTTCACCCCTGAGACTGAGCAACCAAGAGGAGTGCCAGAGACTCATTTTTATCTTATAGCTTCTTGTTAATAAAGTCTATTTATGATTCACACACTTGTTCATTTCTTTTTTTTAATAAAGTCTTGCTGGAAACTTTTAGAAATGGTTTAAGCCTTTGCATGCTTGTGGGATGGGTAAGGATAGCTTTGGGATGGGTTAGGATACCTGTGGGATGGGTAATAGCTGTGGGATGGGTTAGGATAGCAGTGGGATAGATAAACCTCCAGTGCAAGCATAGTGGTACTGTATGGTCCACCCTCCCAGGTGCCACACCTACGGCCCTTTATTATCAATAATAATGTAATAATTATCCACACATGTCAACATAAACACAACTCTTTATTAAATGCCCTGTTCATTGTAGGCCAACCAAACATACATGGCCCAATCTCATCCTTGTGATGAGACAGGCTGAAGGAAGCATCCATTAAGCATCTACCATCCTGTCTTGCCACTCCACTGCTCCAGCTGGGGAGTTGCACCAGTGTCTCAGGAGGTTGCGCTGCTTCTTCGCTTCATGTGAGGCTCTGTTGGGGCCTTGCACATCCTCAGTGGCGATCAGGTTTCGCCCTTGCCTCCATTGCCCAGGCTCCATGTCCCCATTGGCTTGTTGGAGGTCCACGAGCCTGTTCTGCAAGACTGGGTAGCAGGTGTGCATGAGATTGTGCAGGATGCAGCAAGCTTCCATGATCCTCCTCATGGTCTCTGGGCAATGCTGCATGGTGGTGAGAAGTACCTGGAACCTGTTGGCCAGGATGCCAAAGGCATTCTCCACCACCCGCCTTGCCGTGGACAGCCTGTAGTTGAACATCCTCTCTTCACGGGTGAAGAGTCTGGAGGTGTAGGGCTTCATGAGGTAGGTTGTGAGGGAGAAGTCGTCATCCCCCACGATGAAGTAGGGCACATATTGTGTGTCGTTGGGCAGGGGTTCTGGATCTAGGAAGCCCACGATGAGGTTGCATTCCAGCTCCTCCTTGAGGTCACTGGCATTGTATACCTGGGCATCTGAAGATGAGCCGTTGCCTGAAGCATCGATGTACATGAACTTGTAGTCAGCATCGACCATGGCGAAGAGGATGATGCTGAAGAAGCCCTTGGAGTTGAAATAAGTGGACCCCAAGTTGGCTGGAGATTTGCAGGCCACGTGCTTGCCATCTATGGCTCCAATGGTGTGGGAAGTTCCACTTCTGATACCACTGCTCTGCAACTTTCTTCCATCCTTCTTCAGTGGAGGGGTACTGGAGGAGCTCCTCCTTGTATTCTTCGATGATGGCCTGCACCACTTCTCTGACCACAATGCTGATGGTGTTGGATGGCATCCTCCAGCCATTCTGCATGCTCCTGTAGGAGGTCCCTGAGGCCAGGTGGTGCAGAGTGAGTGCCACCTTGAGCCCAGGTTCCAGACTGGGCTGGAAGCTGGTGTTTGCCTTGGTCAACCTGGGTGTCAGGCGCTGCACAACTTCGTCAAGCATGGATGGAGGTATCCTCATGATGTTCTGGAACGCCCGAATGTCTTCGCTCCTGAGCTCCACCATCAGCTTGTTGTAGTCCGTCCTCTGATCTTCTGGCGAACCATCTTCGGACCCAGACTCATTTTGGATGGCTCCTTTTCTTCTCGCAGTAGTGTTCACAGAGCCTGCAGATGGCTTCACACTGTTGCAGAATGATGGTGGCTGCTGAAAGGGCTTTGTTACAATCCACGGTGGACATGACTGGATGCTCTGGAAGAGGAGAGGCAGATGAAGGCTGCAGAGGTTTGCACCGCTGGGCTGCTGTTCTGAAAGTGCAATGCAGGTGAGTTGCTCCCCCTTTTTATAGGCAGTATAGGTTTTCCGCTAGGCATCCTCTAGGCATCCTGTAGGCATCCTCTAGACATCCTTAATATCTGAGATAGGTCCCCTCTGCGAACGTTTTTTCCGTTTTAAACACTTTGTTTCCGTTCTGCATCCGCTAGGCATCCGTTCTGCATCCATTCTGCATCCATTCTGCTTCCTCCCCACGTCCGGGCGAATGGAGTTCCGCGGATGCACAGCGGATGCCTAGTGGATATAGTGGATGCGTAACGGATGCAGAACGGATATGTAGCGGATGTGCAGCAGATGCAGAACGGACGAACTGGATACATTTTCCGCGCAAAAGTTTTAGGCAGCCCAAAACTTTTGGAGTGGATGAAACGTCCATAAACGGATGCTGGACGGATAGAGAGGAAGCAAAACGGAGGCAGTGAGTACAGAACAGATACATCGCATTAACCAATGGATGGCAAGGTTTTTTGTCCATTTTACATCCTCTTTGCATCCGTTGGTTCAGTGTGACATGGGCTTAAGGGAGGACTATAGTTGGTGCTTCCAGACAAAGCAGGATAAAGATTTTTCTGATTAAGGCCTATTCCTGTTCATCTTGAAATACCTCTGAGCCCAAGAGGATCTCAAACTGTAGACTTGTTATTTCAGGGCCACCACTGCAAAAGACCACAATGGAGCTTGCAAATATGTATATGTACAAAGAGCAACTCTGTTTTATTTGTGTTGAACTTTAGCCTCTTTCAACCTATCTAGAAATCTTCACCTGATCATATGACAATATTTTGCTGTCACCTCCAGCTGGGTCTGAGGTCAAAATATAAACCTTGATATTGCCCCAAACTGTTGAATGGTTTCTCCCAGTATTTTAATATTGGTATTAAAGTCCATGTTTGGGATGGGCAGAGGAGAGGAGAGGAGAAGACTATTTTCTGTGTGTTAGGAAGAGGATTCCCTCTCCTGCCAACATTGACTGGAATCACCCACTGGCATAGAAATAACAGCACTTATTATTCCCAATCCCCACAAGCTATCAAGAGGACACCACCATTGCCAATATCAAAACCTGCTGATATGTATTGCTAGATTAAAAAGATTCCACAACCCACATCAAGATACCAATATTGTGACAAGTTTCCTCAAGCAGTCCTGGATCCTCTTATGCAGGATATGCAACATATTCTCTTTCAAGGCTGCTAGTGATCTCTTCCTAAATGGAAGGGTTGATCGTGTCCCAGATCCAGCTCATCATTACCTCATACACAAGACAGGCATGGATCAGGAAATGTGGCAACATTTATAGGAGATAGAGTTCTAATTACTTCTTCAAAGTCTTAAGGTCAAAAGGATTTCCAGCTGTTCAATACCACAGACAATACTGCTACCCTTCAAAAAGATCTTGACTATGTATCAGAATGGTCAAACAAATGGCAACTTCAAATCTAAACAAATAAATGCTCTGTCTTACATATTGGCAAAAAAAAAAAACAACCCAGAAAATAAAATACAAACTGAATAGTCAAGACCTTGTTGATGATCCAAGCTCTGTAAAGGAACTCGGAATACTTATATCTAATAATCTAAGTGCTAGAGCCCACTGTAACTACGTAGCCAAAAAGGCATTAAGAGTTGTTAACCTAATCCTACGTAGCTTTTTCCCTGGTAATAGCACACTACTAACTGGAGCATACAAACATTTGCTAGAACAATATTCAAATACAGCCCATCAGTCTGAAACCCACATTATGTATCTGATATTAGCACAATTGAGAAAGTCCAGAAATATTTCACAAGAAGAGTTCTCCACTCCTCTACTCATTGCAGAATACCTTATGCCACCAGACTTGATATTCTAAATTGAGAAAACCTTGAATTACGCCATCTTCGGTCTGATCCAAGCATGGTATATAAAATCATACATTGCAATGACTTACCTGTCGATGAATACATCAGCTTCAACCATAACAACACAAGAGCACACAATAGATACAAACTCAAGTTTAACCACACCAAACTTGAATGCAGGAAATACGACTTTGCAACAGAGTGTTCAATACTCTACCTGATTCTGTGGTTTCTTCCTCAAACCCCAAAAACTTTAACCTTAGATTGTCTACTTTTAACCTCACCTGTTTCCTAAGAGGTCTCTAGGGGGCGTGCATAAGCGCACCAATGTGCCTACCATCCCTGTCCTATTGTTTCTTTTATTTTTCTTATATGTACCCATTTAATGTATTCATAACTATGTATATACCTATACCTATTATCTTGTAAGCTATTGACAAATCAAAATAAATAAAATAAATAAACATAGTCACACATGGGTCCATACCCATAAACTGATACCTTGACAAGTCTGAATTACTTTACTGACAAAATGCTGGGCAAAATTGTTGAGTGAATAAGTAGGAAATGACCTACAGATACATTACTTCATCTTATCACCTTGTTTTATATTTAACTTGAGATTGTACTCATTCTTCTCTACTATGTCATACTATTACTTTATCATTTCTGATTCACCTCACCTTCAGTGAATCTAGGAGATCTTTTAGATCAGAATTTTGAATTAAAGCACAAAAAAGAATGCCTTAGTGACAATCTTTTTGAGAGCCTGGATTTCCTTCTGCTACCACAGGCTAACAGGTAATAAATGGAAGTGCCATTCAGATCACTGAGAATCTCTTTAAGTGCACTTCTGGATCTATTACATGGCTACATGAGTAGACACTCCTACAGAGTACATCACTTCTGCAGAAGTTTCAAGTTGCAGTAAATCTCAGTTGGATCAGAAAGTTGTCTAACAATAGCATTGGGTTCAAGGTAAAGCTCTATATATTCTGCTCATAGCTCAACTATTATAAGGAAAAATGGAATCGAACATACAATATATCTATCAGAACTTGGGAGAGACAGCTATTACTGGGACAAGTCTATAGTAGCCATGGAGGTCAGAATCTGGTACCCAGGGAAAGGGGATTAAAATTATTCAATTTTAGAAGACAAGTACTACTCCAGCTTGGAGACCTGTTCAAGGAGCATGAAGAGAGATCAAACTGGGGAGCAGGACAGCTAATATATCAAGGTGCCAGCTTGTCCCAAAAACCTAATTTAACAAGCAGGCAACATTGTAAAGTCCATTGTGTAAATATAATTTTAAATGAAAGGAGAAATGCAAAACTGAAAATAGATTGAACAATAGATGCATGTGGGTATATACTTTCTTGGATGGGCAGGCATTGTCAGATATTTCCACTGTAGTTAGCAACAAATGAAATTTAAATAAATAAATATCTGAAATGGCATCAACAAAAGTACCAAAATCAATCACTAAAAACAAAATATTTCAATGTTCACCTCTAATCCTATACAGTACCAAGAATATGATGCCCAGTTCTGGACACTAAATTTGAAGAAGGACATTAATAAACTGGAGCTCATCCAGAGAAAAGTAAGCAATCTAATAAGGAACCTGGAAAGAAAAACCTGTGATGAGCAGTTAGATGCTCTGCAGAAGAGCAGATTGCAGAGAGACATGTCATCTGTTTTTAAGTACCTGGATGCTGTCATGGAAAAGATGATGTAGTATTGTTTAGAGTTGTCTGTGAAGATTAGAAAAGAAACAATAGTTTTAAATTACAAGGAAGCAGATTTTAAGTGGACTTTGGGAAGAAAATTCTAACAGTAAGAGCTATTAAGCAATGAATTGCTTTGGGAGTAGTGGGCTTTCTTCACTGTAGGATTTTAACAAGAGGCTGAATAATTTTCAGAGACATTGTAGTGATAGATTCTTAGGCTGAATAGAAGATGAACTAGATTAGGGCTGTCAAACTTGCAGCCTGGGGAACAAATGCATCATGCACTGGCCACACCCATGCCCAATTTAGCGAAGGGGGAAAAAGTCACACTATATCACATGACACTGTCATGATGAAGCAAGGCACTCCTGAACTAGATCTTCTTCAAGATCCATTCCAAATCAGATTGATAGGTATATTCAAACTATGTTTAATTTAATCTACATTTTTGTTCCACTTTGGAATGTATATCCAAATTTATGTTGGGGTTTCTTGGCAGACAAAAGGCAGAGGACCTATTTCATTAACCTACATTTCTATCTTTATATAATCATTTCATGGTTCAGTAAGAAAATAATTTGCTTTGAGACCCTCTCCAGACCTTTCTTGGTCCTTCACATAATTGTACTGTTTCACTCTGCCTAATTATAGGAATATCCATCTCCTACTGTGAAAAGTGAAGTTCAAGATGAAGGAAAGAAAGAGAGAGAGAGAGAGAGACAGAAAGAGAGAGACAGAAAGAGAGAGAGAGAAATAGGCAAACAAGATAGAAAAAGAAAAAAAAAAAGAAATAAAGAATAAAGATAAAAGTAGTACTGAGGCTAATGTTAAAATCTATTCCGAAATCAATAGCAGGCTAAATCCCAAAATAACTCTAGTAAACTTTATCCCCTACACCAGTAATTATCATATTAGAAACTTCCCCTGATGAATTGTTTATATAAATATTTCCAGAAAAAAACAGTTCAGAATACAGAAGAAAATGGCAGCCCTCTTTAACATGTGATAATGGGAAACAATGTTCTGAAAAGAAAATGTGAAAGAAAGAAGTGCTAAACAAGAAACCAAATTCAATGTGATTTTTTGGTTCATATAACTTGTTAAAAAAAGTGGCTGGCTTCCCATTGCTCACTGGACTACAAAATATTCAATTTCATATTCGGTAGTTCAGAATGCTGTGATAACCCACACAGTTAGCTTTAAGGAATAGATGAAGTACTGGTTGCTTTGCAAAAAAAATAAGATTACATGCCGTATTTGGCATAGATGTAAAAATTGTGATTATCCATGTTTCTGAAGTCAGCCACAACTTTAAGTGTCCTTTTTAAGGCCATTAAACCTTTTTAAGGTTTTTTTTTTTTTCTTTGAACAATGACTATCATGGAATTGAACTCATTAATATAGTAGATTTTTCAGTGCCATACTATTTGGGGCTCTATCTTTGTGCTGGGGTAATATTAAATCTGCCTCTCTCTCAAGTTTTTAGAGTCCATGTATTTTTGGTGAGGTTGATCAATTATTGAGCAACCCAATTGTTAATATTGGGAAAGACTCCTAACAAGGCTCATGGATACATAAACAAAATATTTATTAATATTTACTATTTAAACATAGCACATTTAAAGGGACTTGGATAAGCTAGGTGTTACCTATAGCTTCTATATTTATATGTATAAATAAAATGTTCATTGGAACTATGAGGAAGACCAAGTCAAATATAAAGGCTAGCTGTGCAATAGCCAGATCCCTTGGTATTTCTTCAAACATTTCACCCAGAGATTTATCAAAATCATTAACAGAGTTAAATAAACTATAGCACCATTGACCAGCAATGAAAGAAGTAAGTACAGAATGAGCTGCAGTGCACTTTAGTGCTGCTTGGTTAACTTTAATTATTTTGAATGATGCCGTGTAGAGTACAGTCAATGAAGTAGCTAGGTATTAATGGCACTGATAATAGCCTTGATGACTACTCAGTGGGCAATACACTTTACAGCAATAAAGTAAGTAACAGTGGTGACATTTTATTATGGACTTGGAATTCTCAACAGCCAACCTGTCTGGGATACAGAAAAGAAACAAAAAATTCTCATAAAGTAGCCATGCGTTTCCATATTTAGTTACAAGAATATTAGAATGGTGTGACATCTTTACCCAAATGATGCAATTATGCACTTGACACATGTTATCTGAAACAAGTACATAAATGGTATCATTTATAACATGACATCATGGTTCATATGTCATAATTTACCCCCACCTTCTCCATGAACATCATTTTGCATTGAATCGACCCTGACTTCTGTCTTTATGCATTATTTTATTGTGCACCTGGGCAAAGCTAGCAAGATATACAGTTCTAAAAGAGTGCTTTGTTTCAGATATTCAAAATTATCTTCCGGGTTGGCAAATAGAAAAAAAACTAGGATTTTTTTTTCTGCTGCTTATCAGTATAGAAATTTCATTTTCCATTAGAGGTTGGAAAAGCTGATAGATGAGCAAATAAGTACCAGCCTTTGTTTGCCTGATCGGAATAGAGAAACAGCTATATTTGCATATCATTTTCACTAAGGCAGAGGTTTGAACTGGTAGCCATGTACCAAACAGTAACTAAAATATTGCATCCTTTCATAAACCATAAAGATGATTCCCAGGTTCATCCTCAGATATCTCTAAAAGTTATACTTTCTTGTATAAGAAAGTAAGAGATCCAAAATTAATTATACATGTAATATAGATGGCTTTTGCAATTTATAACACTTTCATAGTCTCTATCTCTAACATCTCATTTTATTTCAACTCCTGTGTTTTGTCTTCTTGCACACTCAAAATTCTCATAGACCAACCTTAATAATGGTTTAATCTGTAGTAATTCTAGTTGTCTTTAGTAAGATTTACCATTTGAAAGCCATTTGAAAACAAAATGGGAATTATAGATAAGCAGATTTAGTGGGGAGTTCTGTGTTTAAATAGGAAAAAAAATGAAAATGTTACTCTTGTGGAGGTATCTTAGAGCTCTTGTAAAAAAAAATCCTGCCACAAGAATCAGGTAAGGTGGAAATTGAATTGGATGTAGATCACTAGTTGACAACAATCTTTGTTTGCTTAGATGAAATTTACTCTGTTTACTTATAGTTGTTACCCTGCTAGGATGTCACAGAATTTAAACCTCAGATATAAACCCATGGTTTATATAATTATATTTGCACTTCATCTTCTGTTCCTTCCTGGAAATGGGAGTGCTGTTATCTTCCATGATACAAGAATTTGAGATTTGCCAGGGTACTCTTGCCAAAACAACAACAAATATAAAAATGATTCACAGTGATAGTTGCAGGATTAAACAGTTAAATGGTCTGTTCCATTTGCCCTACGGATCCATCTTTGACACCAGTTGCTATGTATCTGAAGGAAAGATGACCTAAATTTAAGACATTTTCTTTGAAGTTCAGCAAAGAATATAGAGAATATGCATACATTAAACTCCTGCATCTTGTCAACTTAGTTGAAGCCAAACCATGAAAAATTTATTTCCCCAACAAATAGTTTCATCTCACCTATCTGTACATGCATATGCATGTATTTATGTCTGTATCTATTAACACTCTACAGTGCTTTGGTTAAATTTAAAATAACTCTTTTGGAAAGTATAGGATCATAAATGTAACACCTGTCTATGACTCAGAAAGCAGTTTCTAGGATTGTGTTACTCAGTGGAAACTTCTGGAAGACAGCAGCATCCTTGAACATGATAGATTTGCTTTAATCAATTGTACCAAAGTGCTACATTTATGTTCGTGCATGGTTCAAGTCATGTTTTCTGAATAAAATCTTAAACACTGTTTAGCCTGATTATAGGTATCTACTATAAACCATACACTGAAAAGAAAAAGGCAGAGCCAGGACACACTCCTTCATTAACTGAAATAGTAACAACTAATAAAAGTAATTACCTATTAAGTAAAGTATCCCATTTACAAAACTGACTGAGTCTTATCTACATTCACCCACAATTCTCTCTCTCTCTCTCTGTCTGTCTCTCTGTCTCTCTCTCTCTCTCTCTCTCTCACACACACACACACACACACACACACACACAAAACACGCACAGAGAGAGTTCTCTTTTTGTAAAAACAAAACACAATAAAGAAAAAGAAAAATAGTGGGTATTATCTGAAGGAAAGTGGGGGTAATTACATTAAGAAGGGAAGAAACAGGTGGGTTAGGGTTAGAGACAGAGATTCTGTTTAAGCATTACAAAAAAGTTAGCGTTCATTAGGAAAGCAACTAATCTTCAGATATATCCTTGTTTTTCAGCAAATTTATCAACAATCACCTTCCTCTAATGGTAATGGTTTTGCTTGTATCTTCTTCTATTCTAATCAGCTGGAAGTAAAAAGGATTCCACTAATTCAGAGCTAATGGTTTATCAGTAAAATATTTTCTCCTTGTCAGTAAATATACAGTAATATTGTATATACAATCTTAACAAAGATGGTCCAGCTGGGAAATTATAAAAAAGGAGCTCCTTATGTTCCAAGATCAGATTAAAAAAAATTAATCAGGAACTGATTCTTAATATTCATCTGCAAAGTGGTATAATTTGTATTCAGAAAATATTCTAAAGAGGAAGACATCTCTATTAATGTTAATTACAAATTTCTGGGAATCTTGATCATGAAATTTTTAAGGCCTTTCTGGAATGAGAATAAGGGAATAAACTTTTTTTCACCTCCAGAATTTAGGCAAAGGTAAAAATAACTTAGAAACATCATGAGAAAAACTAAAGCTGCACATTGCCATTATTGGACTGTTTGTACATAGCTTATTGTGGTCATAAGACAAGATAGAAAGCATTTATTTAATGAAATTAAAACACCACAAAAGAATAGATATAAATCATAATGATTGGTATATGATTTATTCATTTGGGAAGATAGAACTAGAAAGAATAAACATGGAGTTATCCATCAAGAACAGAACATTGCCTCTACTTTTTCAATTCCCGTCAACTTCCTATATATGAAAAACCTTAATTCTCAGGTTTTTGTGTTCCAAGCATTGTAATCCATCTATCAGTACATAAAAAGAAGACAATAAAGATTTTTTTTTTAAAAAAAAGTTATTTAGATCAGCTTCAGTTCAATATTATGAAAGTGCAGTATATTTCATTGCAGTTCAATCAAATCCATTTAGAAACTGCAGTATGACCCAACAGTCATTCTATCCAAATTTAATTGTGAAGTGTTTGGATTCAAATTGATTGTGTTCAGTCTTTGCTATTGATTACAATGAACTTGCTTTATTTAACAAACTTTGCCTATAAGCTAAGAACTTTAGATCAGAGGTTGCCAAGCAGGTGAAAAGGTACCTTTTGAATGCAGGCACCTTTTTTTTTCTTTTTGTTTCTCTCTTCTCTGTGTCCCAAGTAATTGTTTATTCTAAGGATTATGTAAAAGGAAAAAGATTTCCTACTTACAAAATGTTTGAATACAATTTAGTCAGATCTTCATGGTTCTGCAGCTTTGGTATAAAATGACAAACACTCTGTCTAAACTTTCTCTTAGTTTTGTCTTTGAAGCTATGTTAGACAAAAGACATGAATTCACTTTGGTAGAGTATATTTATTTATTCCTGCTCCTGGTCATTAACAAATGAAACCTTGCTTAGAATAGACATACAATGGAAATCAGATTAATGACTAATGCCCAGCACCTCATTTCTGGCTTTTGGATAAATAGGCTGATCAGATCTACTCAGTTCAAAGGTGCAACAAATGGAGAGAACATTCTCTCTAATAGAGAGTTTTTTTCTCAGCTTGATGGCTTGTGGATGAGCTTGCTATATGGACACAATTTTTTGGATTCTAAATTTAATAGTCCAGTACACCTATAGAATACTGAATTGTAATGTGTTGATATAATAAGGAATACTTCCAAATTTAAAATGAATATTTTTACAAAAAAAATTACTAACACATAAGTTAGCCAATTTAAAATTCAAATTTCTTTCAAAAGACAGTTTTATGTAGGAATTATACACTCTCTTGGAAAATGAACAAGTGTGAACCTAAGAATTCTGCCAAGAAATTGATGTTTATTTTAACATTACAACATAGCAACATAGTCTCTATTTTCACCTCTTTCCACAAACATTAAATAAGTACAAGTTATGATATGATATGCACATCAAACACAGATACCTGCATTGTGCAATAATGGATTCAATGAATGCATGCTTTCAGCAGAATATCTTTCAAACAGCCCTTGTAGTAACTTATTGTGTGTTGTATGCACCTTATGTAAGATAACTAGTGCTACAGGCTGCTACTTGGACCCTTTATATATAACAATTATATTTCTCTTCACATGCCTTCTGTTGCTTTTGTACAATAGGCAGACAACAACAGATTTGTCAGCAAAATGGCTTTGCTCTCAAATAATAAAAGGCAACTTGCAAGGTGACATTTAGGTGGAATTCAATTCACTTCTTGCTGTTTTCTACTCTTTTTGTTTTATGTATGGTATATTTCTCTCTATGATTCTCATTCTAAGGTCAGCAGAGCAGAGGAAGTTGAGCCATTATTAAAAGAGAAAGATTTATTTGGTTTGGAACTGACTCTTGGGAAATGGTGAAGATTTCTCATTCAGCAGTAAGCGCACCGATATCTTTTAAGATAAACTGCAAAAACTGTCCATCTTGCAGAGAATTAGTCAAGTTAAAATTAAGATTTACTTGACACCATGATGAACTATGTCATCAGGTTTTTGTGAAATTTTCACACATTAGTTCCAACTGGCATTCCATCTTATTGTTTGTCCCCTTAAGGCCCTGTCACACTGCCCAACGGATGCAAAACGTCAGTAAAAAGGACACAACGGACGAGCAAAATGTTCCATCCGTTGTTATCTGCTCTCAAAAGGGGCAAAAATTTGCATAACCAGAGCAGATAACACAGAAAGGAACGGACGCGGGGAGGACGCAGAGCAGATGGAAAGCGGATGTAGAATGGAAGCCCAGCGGATGGAAGCGGATGGGAGTGGATGGCACATCCGCTAGGCTTCCGGGGGACCTCAGCAAAGTGGACGCAGAACGGATACAGCGGATGCATAGCGGATGAAGCGGATGCAGAGCGGAAGCCTAGCGGACGCACAACGGATGAAGCGGATGCACAGCGGAAGCCTAGCGGATGCACAGCGGAAGCCGAATGGATGCCAAGCATTAATTGCGCATGCGGGGGAGGTGCATTGCGTAAGCCCTGCGGATATAAAGGGAAGCAGCTCCCAAACAGGTCACCATTCGGAGGAAAGACCTGCTGCCGGATACATTGAGTCCTTGCCTGCCCTGCCTGCATGCCTGCCTGCAAGCCTTGCTACAAGCCTTGCTGCCAGCCTTCCTGCCAGCCTGCCTCCAAGCCTGCCTCCCAGCCTCCTGGCCAGCCTCCCTGCCAGCCTTGCTCTCTGCCTGCCTGCCAGCCTTGCTGCCAGCCTTCCTTCCAGCCTCCCTGCCAGCCAGTCTGCCTGCCTGCCTTCCTGCCAGGCTTCCTGCCAGCCTTCCTGCCAGCCTTCCTGCCAGCCTTCCTGCCAACCTTTGTGCCTGCCTGCCAGGCTTCCTGCCAGTCTTGGTGCCAGGCTTCCTGCCAGCCTTGGTGCCAGCCTCCCTGCCAGCCTCACTGCCAGCCAGCAACCCCACAACCATGGGGAAGAAGCGAAAGGCTCAGTAACCTGCCGCCATCCCTGGCAAGAGGGACAGGGCCACCCTCCCACCCACTGTCCCTGACTCTGCTTCTGCTGAGGCTTCTGCTGCTCAGGCTTGCTCTTCTGGTGCTGGAGCTTCTGCTGAAGCTGCTCCTGGCGGTGGTGCTTCTGCTTGTGCTTACTCTGCTAAAGCTGCTTCTGGCGGTGGTGCTTCTGCTGGTGCTTACTCTGCTGAAGCTGCTCCTGGTCCTGCTGGTCCTGCTCGTCCTGCTCATGCTCCTGGTCTTGCTCGTCCTACTCATCCTGCTGCTCCTGCTCGTGCTCCTGGTCTTGCTGGTGCTGCTGGTGCTGGTGCTGATCCTGCTGGTGCTCGTGCTGCTGGTGCTTCTGCTGCTGATGATGATGATCCTGCTGCTGCTGCTGCTGCTGCTGATGATGATGATGATGATGATCCTGCTGGTGATGATGATGATGATGATGATGATGATGATGATGATGATGATGATCCCACTGGTACTGCTGCTGGTGGTGGTGTGGAGGAGCAGCCCCTACTACCTGGGAGTCCCTCTGATGAGGGCTCATCTGGTCCTGCCAAATGGAGGAAGAGGTGTATGTGACAATGGGAGAGGAGGCAATAGTCCATTGAGGAAGAACACGAGGATGAGGTGCTGGAGTGGCTGAGAGAGAATGACTATCTGTGGGGGAAGGGACACCGGCTGTACAGGGACACCAAGCAGAAGCATGCTGCTTGGAAAGAGAAGGTGGAGAATATGGGCTACACTTCGGAGGTGCTCCTCGGCTGGTGGAAGCACATGCACACCTGGTATGGGAAGCTGCACCTGAAGAAATCTGGCCAGGCCACGGTTAAGCTGATGGACAGAGAGACCTACGTCATGGCGAGGTGCAGCTTCCTGGAGGGTGAGATCCGCCACCGAGGAGCAGCCCCTCTGTCTACCCTCTCTCTCCGGCAGCCTACTGAGAGCCAGTCCTCTTCTGGCCAAGATTCAGTTCCTGTCTCCAGGTAGGTTTCTGTGGAGCGTGCCACGGCGGAGAACCTGCGGACAGGTGTTGTAACCGTGGTGGAGCACATGGAGGACTCCCTGGTGCGGTGGGAGAAAGGAGACGGCGCATCCACCACAGCTGTACCTGCATCCACCACCAGCTCCTACTCCACAGAAAGGCAGAGAGCCAGACAGCAGGAGGGGCAGAGCCACACTGTCCTGCTGGAGATCAGGGACACCATCCGGAACAGCATAGATCTCCTCTCTCAGCTGGTCAGCACCGACTCCTCATCCTCCAACCGCAAGCCCTTCCTCACCTATGTTAACCAGATCCTCATGGACATGGCGGAACCCCAGTACCAGGTGGTGAAGGACCGGATCACCGAGCTGCTTCACAACCCTCCAGATCCAGAGGAACCTGCTCCCACCCAGTCCAGGTCTGCTCCTCCACCCCAGGTGATGTCCCTCCTATTCCAAGGCTTCCCACAAGCCCTCACCTACCAGGGCTATGGCTACCAGGAGGTCCAGCAACACAGGCAGCAGCCCTTCCCAGTCCAGGCACAGAGTCATCGGGCAACACCGTTGCCACCGGTTCCACTGATGCCACCAATGTCACCCACGACACTGATGCCCCCAATGCCACCAACGCCAGTCCTCACCCAGCTGCAGACCAGACAGCCCCACTACACTGCTCTTTCCTCCACCCCACAGCCAACTCTTCCCTCAGTACATCTGTCGTTGGTACTGGGGCTGACACCCCATGGAATGGAGGAAGGAGCACTCAACATCACGGGTCTGAGCCAGCTGTCCGAGAGCTTTCTCAACACACCATCACCTGTTGTCGTCTCAGGGCCAGGCACCCCAGTGGTGCTTCAGACCAGCACTCCAGCAGCACCCACCTCTACAGCACCTGGATCCTTCACCCCTGAGACTGGGCACACCTCCGAGTGACCAAGAGGAGTGCCAGAGACTGGCTGGCTGGCTACCTGTGGACTTTATTTGGACACTTGACTTGGGTCATTTTTCTTTTATAGCTTGTTGTTCAATAAAGTCTATCTTTGATTCAAACACTTGCTTCATTTCTTTTTTTTAATAAAGTCTTGGTGGAAACTTTTAGAAATGGTTTAAGCCTTTGCATGCTTGTGGGATGGGTTAAGATAGCAGTGGGGTGGGCAGGGATACCTGTGGAATGATCAGGGATAC
The DNA here is from genome assembly GCA_015471245.1 of Laticauda colubrina. NCBI lineage: Eukaryota > Metazoa > Chordata > Lepidosauria > Squamata > Elapidae > Laticauda > Laticauda colubrina. The sequence continues at coordinate 6,182,341 of BLBF01000053.1, forward strand.
CTTTGGGATGGGTTATAGCTGTGGGATAGATAAACCTCCAGTGCAAGCATAGTGGGACTGTATGGTCCACTCTCCCAGGTGCCACACCTATGGCCCTTTATTATCAATAACAATGTAATAATCATCCACACATGTCAACACAAACACAACTCTTTATTAAATGCCCTGATCATTGTCAGGCCACCCAACATACATGGCCCAATCTCATTAGTGTGATGAGATAGGCGGAAGGAAGCATCCATTAATCATCTATCATCCTGTATTGCCACTCCACTGCTCCAGCT